>OY101441.1:46080240-46477740 GCA_956483585.1 Gymnocheta viridis
GATCCTGAAAGGACACTAATAGTGCATCGAGGATTTTATTTAAAAACCTTGTTCTTTCCACTTCACTCATGGTAGCGGATACCGATACCGTGTTACGGTCGGATATTTATAGAGAATTCGTTATTCGCACAGTTCGTATGGGGAATATGCTACCTGCTGAAATATTTTCTGACACTTTCAATGCAGGAAGAGCCCAATCGAATATCCATTAACACTTATCCCTCTATCCTTCTTCTATTTTGCTAGTTACAGCACATTTTACTGCATATGTAAATGTTATCCTGCGAGTAGTGGACCTGCAGAATAATTTGAGTATAAGGAATATATCGAGCATACGAATGACGCAGTTGCTACAATGGAGATTAAAGATAATCATGAGCATTAGCTCAATATATTTTCTGGTTACATAATGAAGTGAATACCCCTAATATATAATACCTCTAATATTAAATTCATGAAAAAAATCAAGTGCCAGAGTCGTATGAGTTGTATTCTAGTATTCTTCACAAGGTTATTAAATTTTGTTAGAACTTAATGTAACTGATTTTGTGTGTATGTCTGTCTGTCTGTCTCTCTGTCTGTCTGTCTCTCTGTCTGTCTGTCTCTCTGTCTGCCAGACGGCTACCAACCCAACGTTTTGAATGCGAAACAATCATATGCACGAGTATGATACAATTGTTAGCTAAAAGTTAGTTAAAATGTAGTTTAAAAACTTTGTTTTATTTTCTTCATTCTCTTTCTTAAAATAGTAATGATTAATTGTGACATAACGACGACGGCGTTTTTTGTTTTACACTTCTTGCACCAAAGTATAGCAGCTTATGTCCACAGTTGGTTGTGAGGCGGGCGCACTCATAGACTCACTAAACGTCTGGCTAACGACCACTTTGCTGAAATACGTTCAGTAGGTTAATAGTGTTTGCAAGAATTAACTAACGCTTACAAACTCATATACTCATTAAGAAAAACTCATTAAATTACAAGTTAAAAGCTAATATCTATAACGAATGCATATACATATGTACATAAATATGTATGTATGTATGTGTATACTTTTATGTATGCAAGAGTGAATAGATTCGCCTGAGTGTTACATACAAAACAACCTGATTTGCAACACTTATCGTATGCAAATTTCTTTTAATGACCGGTGTTGTGACTTGATGTACGAGCATCTGTTTATGCAGTTAATAAAACAAAGTGTCTTGAGAATAAATACAACCTGCCACAGAGTTTAATGAGATTTTTGTTTTTTGTTTATTACATTACGCTTCTTAATACATTGTGTGAAATTGTTGAATTCTTTAAAATTGGATAATAAAAGTATGTAAATGATTTGTATGAAAAATAATGTTATTGGCATAAATGGAATATGCGTATATCTGCCATTAGAACTTCCATAAGGGTTGATCTAGAATTAATCGGCCGGATTAGAAACCAGCTGAATGAAATGAATTTTCTTGTACCATTTTTTGTGTCATCCATTGTGGGTTTGATTGAAATATGCCGCCCGTAGTTCACTGCTCCATTTTTCAGTAAGCGCTGAGAATGAAATTGTGGCTGCTAACCTCCAGCACAAAGGACCTACACAAATTTCTCACTAATGAGACTTGAACAGATTTCGCAGTTTCATTTTATACCTTATCTCCAATTTGCCATTTTTCAAACATCAAATTCCCCAAAATCTCTTATTTCTTATCCCCAAAATCCCCACAGATCTGTAATAAGAATTTCGAAGCTTATAAATTAACAAAGCTTAATCAAATTCAATATTTCTCAGTCACAACAGATACATAGATTCTTCTGGAATATTTAACATTTATTTGTAAAAATGCTTTAAACATTATGAAACTTTATCTAAAGTGATTATTATTTTGGCAAAAGTTCGATACATGGAAATACACATGAACACTGATGATGGGAGTGCAGCGGCTCCCGAAAAACAACGCTGTTTCTGTTTTGCCGTGTAAGTTGAAATTAATTGATGTTAAAATTTGCCCTTGTTCCCTTGGAATATTGTTTCATGTCCAATTCATTCTGACTAAAAATGTTACGAATTTTAGCCAAAATATTAATCACTTTGGATTAAAAACTACTAACAACCAATTTGTTCAAAAAATAATCACTTTAAAATATAAAAATTTTCTTTTAACAAAATTTGCAAAATATTCAATATAATCAAGTTTTTTGTCAATTTACAAATTGGAACTCAATCAAAAGGTCGAAATAATTATAATAATCTCATCCCACAAATCCTTAAAAATGAAATAATATTATGTCAAAGGAAACACATGCATATATTTATTTACTTAATTAAAACCATTTGTGTAATATTATTAGAATTAATTTATTCTTTGAGTTCTAAATATTTACATTAAAATGTATATATGTATATACACCTTTTATAAACATATGTATCAATGTTTATCGTTTCAAAAACTTCAGCATGCAATTTTGTTGCACATGTTGGTTGTATTAAAAAGTGTTAGCATTTGAGAAGATGGAATAAATTCGGCACAGCAAACTGAATTATTCTTAAAGTGTATATTTATTCTAAGAAGAGCTTCTAAGAAGTCACACTGTATTCTGTTAGGAATTTTTCAATGTCACCATCATCAAGCAGAAAAATATGATTTGTCAACATATGCATGAATTTGAATACAAAAAAGAAAAACTAAATAACCAGATTTATAATAATATATTATCCCCAAAAATCACCAGCGAAAAAAGAGCTTTTTCCCCAAAAAATCTCCTGGGGATTTCCCCACAATTTCTATTCCCCAATCACAAAAAAATATCCCCTATTTGGGGACAAATCCCCAAAACTGAGAACGCTGGACTTGAACCAAGGTTCTATAAGCTGTCTTTACAATCTCTCTAAGTTCTCATCTGATTTTAATTTACCATTTTCCCGGGAAAATGTGGGGTCAAAAATTTACATTTTCACATATATATGTATATAAATTTTTCATAATTGTACATATTTTATTTTATATTTTTCTTTGAAATATTATCCAAAATTAAAATAAAATTTTAACAGACAGTAGAGAAAGTGGAAATGATGTACATAAATGGCGGCGAAATTTCTTTAAACTCATAAAAATTATTTTAAGTCGGTCGAACTTTCAATAAATATTTAAGACATTATAAAAGTGCAATTGGTTTTATAAGATTGTAAATATTCTTAAGAGAACTCTCCTTAAAATTGTTTGTCCTGAAAAATACATGAAAGAAGAATTTGATAGAAATCGTTTAATTCAGGATATCAGAACGAAGTGCAATACCACAATATAATTAAAGTTGTTGAAAGTAAAACACACAACTAAAACAACTTTAGAAATAGTAGTGGAAGCTCGAGGCCCTATTAAAGGTGCTGCAGCAATAAGCGACTTTATTGTTAAAAATGTTATATCATTTTGAAGATATTTATTCCCAAATGTGCACAATCTATATACTGTTAATATCGGTTCAGTATTCTTAGAGCTATAAGCGTTTAAAGTTGTTACTAATCCATGCACACTTATTAAACTTGCTTGTATCAGCTTTAAGTTGAAAAATATACAAAGTGTGCATGCGTGCTTTTTTGCTTTTGCATAAAAATGAGACAGAGCTTTTTCTATATGTACTTTGTAATAAGAGAGATTTAAGTAAGAGAGCTAATAAGTTTTAAGTTGTTTATTTAAAATGTTTTTTGTTTTTGTATTTTATCGTATGTATGTAATTTAATGGCCTATTCACAAACGATTGATAAAGTTAATGTGTGCATTAAAACCGGGTTTCCCATATAAAAATCCAACACTGATCCTACTATAACTTTTTTAATCATTTGTGAATAAGGCCATTATTAATATTTAATTCTAGAATATGATCGATTGCGTCGGCCATAGAAAATACTACTAAGATACAGGATGGAAAATGTTCTTAAATTTAAACTTTTAACTGAATGTCTTCGGAACTAATGTTCAACTATATTCTATACGATTTCTTAGTGTTTTATTTAACAAGATTGTTTATTTAAAAAACAATGAATTTTTCGCAAATTTTTATTTGAAAAAAGTTACTTAGTTTAAAAAATGCGTATATCCCGAGATTCCCGAGAATGCGGTTTTTCAATTTCCGTTTCCAGGGCAGTGAAAAAATCCGGGAGATACCAAACTCTAGTTGTACCACTAAAAGAATGTATGCATATTCCCCTGCATATGAAACTGCTATCCAACAAAGCCAAGCCATTCGCTTTTGAATTCATGATTTTATTCGTAATCAAATTTTAAACCTGGGCTTATAAGATGAAACCCGATTCTTAAGGAGGAAATTTCAACTATAAGAAGAACACATTTTAGGAGAAAATAACAAAAACCTTTTTAAGGAAACCAGGATTTAATTCTTATTGAATGTTCAACGTTTGTTTGAAATATGAAATTTTTGCTGCTTTATATTTTAAGTATCTTATCTTTCTAGATCTTAATTCTTCAATAATTTTGTCTTATTTGCAAGCAAACACTTTACTTCAAAATTGTAACAAAGAAACTATTAAAATATGACAAAAGCCTCACCTTACCAATCGGTGTTAAATATGATTAATAAATTTCATACGAATGACATTTACTATTTTCTCATATGTAAAATGTAAAATCAATTAGTTAAATTTACTAGCAATTTCAAAATATTACTCGTACAAACGCGCCTTTCTAAAAAATTTGCCAGCAACAACGAAAAACCTATTTTCAAATATTCTAAAAAAAACAAACAATTGTTAGCAGGAATATACCAGTGTTTTTTGTTTTGGGTTTTTTGTTGGCATGAAAGTATGCTGCATGCAACATTCTTTCTAAAAGACACAAATCACATGGTCCACAGGCCAAAGAAAAATCGCGTGTAAGTGTGTTGCGTTTGTTGTTGGTTCGTTCATTATTGTTGCAATACTGACAATTTATTAAATGTGTTACTTTCTAATGATTTCGCTGTAAACTTATAATTATTTTGTGTGTTTATGACGTTAAGTGTTTTGCTTAAAAGATGTCAATGTTGAAAAGGATAACGGGACCAAGGCGTATCTAAAGCAAAGACGAGATGGTGCAGCGACCTCGAAATCCGTACTGATCCATTCTGCTAGTCTGATGAATAATAAAATTTTTCCAAATATTACTCTTTTAAAAAAATAATGAATTAATGAAAAAATTTCTTAAATTAAAAATATAATAGTTTAAACTGAGATTTGAACTCAAGCCAAACTATTCCTTTCTATATTCATTAAGTTATCAAATTCAATACTATTTTATATTACAATACAATTTTATACTACAGTTTTCGCCATTGGAAGTCTTTCTATAGAAAACTATTATACCAACAAATTTTTCACGTGATAATTTTCATGTTTATCATGAACATTTCAATGAAAATTTTGAATTTTTTGATTTAAATAAACATACTATCAAAGTTTTAGTTAAGAATTTCAATGAATTAAATTATTATGATAACTATGAAATTTTTGTTATCGATAAAGTTATCGCCACAATTAATAAAAAAAATACTTTACCTGAAAAATAATTTGAAAAAACTTATTCTTGTAAAAAATATATTTACTTCTATCTATCTTACGTGATCAGAATGGAAAAGGTATCTAGTAATTCATTTTAGTAAATGAAAACAAAATTGTGGGTGAAAATTTATATTGAAAACAAAAGTAAGTTTTCGTAATTTATTTTTGCTTTGAATATTAATTCTCAATCACAATTTTGTTTTCATTTTCTGAAAACAAGCAGTAAAATACTTTCTTCATGCGATACAGCATTTTTAATTCAAATTCTATTGAAATTTCAAACGATATCGAATGCCGAAATGTTTCCTCTGGTCACATAGAGAAAAAAAAGAAAGATATGGCAAACTGCAAAATAAATTTATTATACAATATATTCTTGTTAACAAAAAAAAAAAGAAACTGTTATTGAATAGCAGCAAGTACAAGTAAATAAATAAACAAATAATTGCGTGGCACAGTTACCAAACTTGCAGCTACATACATCGGCCTCTACATCTAGCAAAAGTAACCGCAAAAACAAACCAAAAAATATATAATAAACAACATGCCATACGGCTGCCCATATGCTTCAGATAAAAAACTTTAAAAACGTTATGCCACATGTTCTACATTCTCCACTTAAGTTGCATAATGAAGTAAAGCAAACTTCTGGTATCCAATAAACATTTTTGTATTGCAAAATATTACAAAGATTTTCTAACAGGTGTTTGGTATAACATTTCTTTTCATTTTGTGCACATTTTTTTCTTAATCATCCCAAATATTTCAAGTTCTAGTTTACGCCTGATTACAAAACTGACAAAGAAAGAGAGACAAGGTTTAAAACAACAAAATAAAATCCAAATAGCACTTATAAAGTTTAGTGTTGCAACGGTTAATTGAATATAAGTCGAAAATTTTGTTGTGACTCTAAACACCGCAAGAGAGACTTGAAGTTCTTATGGAAAAATAATACAGAAATACGAGTACGTACATGTAAACGTATGTTATTTATTGAACAAGTCCGGTGACTAAATACTTTTAGTATTATCTAATATGATTCCAGTTGTTTTGATCTTGTCTTTGTGTGTGCAAATGACAAGCGCAACAGTCTTGTTAACGCACAAAGAGGGTGCAAATTTTCCTTAATTAAGAACCATGAATGGATTCTTAATGAATTACTTAAGAAACTGTCAAAAAATTGTGATACCAGTATTTAAAATACAAAAAAAAATAATTAAAAAAAATTCTGATAAAAATATTCCTTATGACTGCAAACTCAGGTGCTCAAACTCACTTCTTTCCTGGAAATTTCACTTCTGTAGAAAATTTTAAAATCCTAGTTACTGAAAAATTTTCAATAGAAAATGTCAGTTACTGGACATTTTTTTTATAAAATTCTAGCAACCGAAAAATGTTCTATAGTAAATTAAGCTTACAAAAAATTTTCTTAGTATCTCTTACTTACCTAGAAATTTTCCATAAAAATATTTAGTTTACGAAAATTGAGCTATTAAAAACTTTTGTTACCGAAAAATTTTTTAATTTGATTGAATGAAAAATTTTCTTCTGAAAATTTTTTCTATGGAAGTTTCTAGATTCCGAAAGGTTTTCTATTGAAGTTTTAATTACCGAAAAATTTTCAATTGAAAATTCTAGTTACCGAAAACTTCAATGAAAAATTTTAGTTTCAGAATATTTTCAGTTGAAAATTTTGCTTATCAAAAATTTCCTATCGTAAATTTTGTATGTCAAAAGATAATTTGAGAGGTATTGCTTGGCTCAAGTTCAAATCAGATTTAACCAATTTTTAAAAATTTTTTAATCTTAATTTTTAATAAATTCAAATTGTTTTTGTTAAGAAGGTAATATTGGAATATTTACTCATCAGAATAGCAGAAAGGATCAGTACTGATTTCTAGGTCGCTGCACCATCTCATCAGCGTTCTTTGTTCGATTTTACCAATTTTTATGGTGGATGATACTACTGTCTAGGAATATTAACTATTTAACCGAATTATTTAAGAAATTAGAATACGAACTTTCCTTTGAAAATTTAATTGCCGGCAAATCTTAATTGATTTCATATTAATAAATTTTATATGCCGAACAATTTTAATTGCCGAAAAATTTTCTATTGAAAATTTTATATGCCGAGAAATTTTCTATTGAAAATTTTATTTGCCGAAAAATTTTCTATCGAAAATTTTATTTGCCGATAAATTTTCTATCGAAAATTTTATTTGCCGAAAAATTTTATATTTAAAATTTTAATTGCCGAAAAAATTTTCTTTGGAAAATTGAAATTATCTATAAAAAATTTTGATGATAAAAAACCACAAATTTTCTATCAAAGAATTTTAGTTACCTGTAAAATGTTTTAGTAGCTAAAAATATTCTTTAAAAGTAACGAATCGTCTTTTATTGAAAACTTTACTCACAGAAAAATGTTTAATGAAAAACTTTAGCTACGGAACATATTACGGTTGAACAATTTAAATACATTTTTTTAGAGATTTTTTTTGATGAAATTTAACATAATAATAGTTCTGCTATAGCATTTTTCGACAAATATTTTATAAAAATTTGCTACTGCACACTGAATAAACTTTTTATAGAAAATGTGTTTGGATTTTGAAGTAAATAATAAGTTTTTGAAGAAAGTTCATCATAAAAAATCGATATTTCAAATGCCAAATTATAACCTTTTATGTAATCAGAAATTGAGATAACATGATGTTTTCTTCTGCATTAATACTTCCAAAGCAACAAAACTCTGTAAGTTTCTAATGGTAATTATTTCGAAATGCCTTAAAAAATATTTCTTAAATGATTCGACTGATAACAAACAAATGAACTGCATGGAACTCACATCACAAAACAATTCGTACAACACCCACTAGAAAAGCACTTAATGTCACATTGTTTATTCTGCGAATTTCTTTACTTTTTGGAAATCTGATCTTTATCATCAACTAAAAACGCCAAAAAAACTAACATGTCATGCCACAAGCGGGGGAAAAAAGCGAAACACAAAACAATTGTTTGTCGATCGCTGTGTACGCACTGTTTTGATCATTTAAGTGCGATTACAATGCAAATATGCCTTAAACGACTGTCAAATGATACATAAAATATATGTACATACATATGCAGAAAACACAAGACAACAGCCATTCGTATAAATATGTGTGTGGATTTGTAGATATCCAGCTATACCCAGCTAAAAAAAAACGTTCCAAAACAATATCCTTTTCGAATATATTTCAAACATGTTTCGAACAAAACATTCGTGAAGTACTATCAAAGACGAAAAGATGAAGAACTGGCAGCAAATCTTTCGATTTCGACGGTTCGTTTGTAAATCAATAGCGAACCGTTAGGAACATCAATGGCGAACTTAAATCAAATAGATTTCGATGACTTAAACGACAGCTAAAACTTATTTGGCTAAACAGGCTATTTGTCTTAAATTTATTTATTTTTGTAATATTTTCTTTAAAATTAATAATTGATCGTACTTTGTATTTTTAATGTTATAATTCAAAGTATAAATTTAATTATTCGAAATTATCCCAAACTCTAGTGATAAAAACCATTAGGTTTATTGAGATACGAATTCGCTACCTTCAGACGTATAGACAATAATCACAATAATCATTAGACTACTGGGGCTCATGCTTTCGATTTACTTATTGTGTGTAAATGTGCACGAAGTATATTCGAAAGGTTATCGAAAATAGTTCGATTTAGAGATCGCCTACATTTCGTAAATTTTCGGGCATTAGCGAGCGTTCGGAATTTTTCAAATTCACGCACATTTATCAAATATTTTTGCTTTGAAAATTCTTATTCTTTAGCGGAAATTCGTTTGTTTTCGAATCTCAGGCTGGCTGGGTGAAATCTAAGATACACAAATGCATTCATTCAAAGAAGTGAAACATGCATTCAAAGAAGTGTATGTGAACGTGTGGGGGTACTTGACTCTTAACGGTTTTATTTCGAGTGCAACATTTTACAAAAATTTGCAAATAATGTGCCATTAGATAGAAACACCAAATAGGTGTTATCTTTGAGTTAAAACACACATTCATCTATACACGTTATACATACATACACATATACATATCTATTCAATTTATCATAGATGTGACTTTAATCATAATATAGTTAATATATCAAAACAGTGCTGCCATAAAGCAACTGGGAAATTAGATGTCATCGGCTGTTAAATTGCACATAAAAAATTACACATTTAAAATTCATAAATGCATTAAATTTGTGCAACTTGTTTAGAAACTGTTGCAACAGTAAATAAAATTTTTTCTTAGTTGCAGAAATGTGTGGTAGTACTTACTCTCAAGTGTTTGCATAAAGAGACTTTTGATGTAAAAATGTGCTGCAGAGTGATACTTTTCTAACGGTAGTTTATCATTGTTGCACAATTATTGCTTTTATATAAAGATAAACAATTATATGTTAATTCCAATATTCTACTTTAAAAAAAATTATAAAAATATTGAATAAAAATTCACAAGTACAGTACACTTGCGATAAAGTGAATTAAATAAACCCGGCGGTGATTTGTTCATCTTTTCGTATATCCGTATTAAAGGTGCAAAAATAGTACGTACATATATGCTGTATTTTACAAGACTCAACATTTGTTAAAATCCTTTTTTTTTTGTTTTTTTAAGAGAAGTAAAACTTAGGCAATTATTATTCCTGCCAACCAGTAGGTGTGTTACTTTTTTTTGGGAAAGGGATAGTGATAAAGTGATAAATAGTGAAAATTTAGTCTTAATATTTTTTTAACTCGGATTTTGTAAACATTTGTACTTGTTTATTAAAATTAAAATAAAAAAAGATTTAATAGCATCTTTAGAGAAACTACTCGTATCCCAGCTATAAAACGTATATATGAACCATATATTTTTGGATCCGAAAATTTAGGGTATATGATCTCATACATGTTTTTTATAAACATATGTTCATATAAAGGGTCCGCCATCTAACGTTTTTTTTTTTCAACTAGTGCTTATTTCGTGAATGGTAACACTTAGCTCATGTCTGATTTGACTGATAATTAGTTTTATCCTTCCGCTGAACGAATATGGTTGTGTATACGTTTGAACAACGCTGGGAAATATTGCCCGCGATCGACTTACAGAAGATGCCGATTTTGCCAAAAAAATCATCTTTTCAGATGAAGCTCATTTTGATCTTGGCGGGTATGTAAAGAAGCAAAATTGTCGCATTTGGGGCACAGAAAACCCGCACGCATACATTGAAAAGACGACGCACCCAAAACGAGTCACTGTTTGGTGCGGATTTTGGTCCAGAGGCATAATTGGGCCATTTTTCTTCGAAAATGAGCAAGGAGTGGCCGTTACAGTCAATGACGATCGTTATCGGGCCATGTTGAACGAATTTTTGTTCACAAAAATTGAAGAGGAGGATATTGGCAACATTTGGTTTCAACAGGACGGCGCTACGTGCCACACAGCCGAAGCTACACTCGATGTTTTGCGCCCTGTTTGTGAAGATCGCATTATCAGCCGCAGAGCTGATGTCGTTTGCCCACCTCGGAGCTGCGATTTGATACCGTTGGACTATTATTTGTGGGGTGCCGTCAAAGATAAGTGTTACGCCGACAAGCCAGAGACAATTGACGCTTTAAAGGACAATATTCGTGAAGCCATTGGTGAAATACAGCTGCACACAATCGATAATGTGCTTAAAAATTGGACCGATTGTGTAGGCTACTGCATGGCCAGCCGAGGCAGCCAATTGAATGAAATTATTTTTTTATTATTAACCGGAAAGATTGTACTTTCAAATAAAAAAAGAAAATTGAGAAAATATTCAGTAGTTTTTTTTATAGCATTTTCAAAAAAAAAGTTATCTGGCGGACCGTTTATATAAATATACAGGAGAGCGTTTTTATTACTATTTTTATTACTATAATCTTTATATATATATATATAATTCTACTGTAAGTGTGTATGTCACGGAACTCTTCCTGAATGGCTGGACCGTTTTGAATGAATTTTGTTGTATACATTTGGATGGCGCCCTGGATGGTTTAGATTCACAAATCAGCCCCGCAAATGGCGCTGCAGACGGTATCTAGGCATGATGTTCTGTGGAACGAAGGGCCACAACGAATCTGCTATTTTATAAAACTATTAAATACCATAAAATGTGCCTTGTGGTATCTTCATAACTATTATATTTATGGCTTTAATATTTTCTCAATAGATGAATTAATGGATTTAGAACCAATTTTCATAAAAAAAATTAATTTCGAAAAAAGTGCAATATACCATAATTTCGCGCACAGGGGTTGATATGTATGTATGTATTGAATGCTCCTGGAACACATCTGGATTATATAGCCTCAATTATCGGATCCAAAGACATATATTTCATATATAAGACTCTTAGATGGGATGTTGAAAAAAATTCGTTATTTTTTCTGTTGCTTTTTCTTTTCTAAAACTTACAACACAGTTTTCTCTTGTAGACGTCGAATGAATGAATATTTACGTCACTTTGATATAAGCATTGTTTGCCATGTCTTCCTCTAATGCTTTTTTAAATATTTCCGCTACCTCATTTGTGTCAATTCAGAGACATTGATAGAGTCATCATCAGCTTCTACTTTTAGGTAAATTTCATGTCTTTCAGTTGCATCATATTTGTAACGATCTTGGTTCCTTTCTTCAACAACTGATAATGTGTTTTCAATCTTATTCATGGAAGAAATAAAAATCAACTTAAATTATCTATGTGTGTACGTCTGAAATCATCTAGGTAGATCTGACGCTCGCAAATTGTATCCTTGTTTTGATTCTGAAAAGGCAAACTTTAATATTGTCTCTTTTTTTTAATAGCACATGCATGAGTACACAAATGTTAAAAGAGAATTCCTGCAACTTAACAGCTTTAAAGCTTAACATTTTAAGAGATTTCTTGCTTAAGAATATTGCATCCTCATTGCGCACTTAATAAGACTTTCTAGCTTTTTTCATCTTTTAGGTAGTCAACGTTGAAACAAATTTGTTTACTTAAGCGGTGTTTAAATAATGCGGTGTTCAAATAATACGGTGTTCATGTAACCGCGAGTGCACTGTATGTGCTGTTTTTTAGACTGAAATAAAAAAAATCTTCACTTAAATCAAATTCTTATTCTATTTGATGAATTCCCTCTGTGTACACATAAAAATGCTACGATATGTGTACTTACAATGTTTTGGGAAAGGAGTATTACCGCCTAAGAATTCCCTGAAAAAGGCACAGGAATATTTTTGAAAAAATTTCGGCTGAATTACACCCACAAAAAAGCGATAGTTGGCCACACTATTTGGTCTAGCTAAACAAAAAGTATTAACGTAAGACACTTACACAAACACACAGCGAGTCTTTCACTGCAGATACATGTGTATGTATTTATATATGTGCATATTTACCAACTATAGATTTAATTTATTCTTATTTCTTTTACATCATTCAACTACATGGTTGCTGAACAAGAATTTCCATTTTCAGATAATAAAACTGGATTGTCACACTGAACTAAATTTCCTTAAGCCTGTTTTCAATTATTTTTGTTAAAGATTTTTCATCAAAACTCCTTAATTGAACATTTATTGAAATAATTAAATACAAACGCTGAAGATCGTAAACGTATTTGAAAGTGTATTTCTAACCTTTAGATGAATAGTAGATGTTAGGTCCAGCAAGTGAGAAGGCATTTGTTCATGGTCCGGTGTAGCCGTGTTCATTGAGTTTACCATCGTGGGAGGGTTAATGCCGTCAAGTAGTATTCAATTTAATTTAAAATTCCTTATTTATTAACCACGTTCTATATCATGTACTTTCAAAACTCTCTGAAGTCGAAAAGTCATAATTAGTCACGTTCTTTTTAAACTAAATTTTAAAATGGTCTGAAGTGGCTGCCAGACACATCAATAATCAACTACAATATTTAAGTTTGAGTGCGTTTGTTTACAAAAAAAAGTCACAGGAATATGCTGTGTGTAATACTGGTGGCAAACGTCGTAATTTTGCATCGTGGCAAACGGTGACAATTTTAATTACTAGTTACAACGTTCTGCAAATTCATAGAGTTCTAATTAGGACCATTATGGAGAAAAAGCGGAGTGCATTTGGTTACTGCTTCAGGAAAAAATGAAGAAAATTCGCTCCTGAAAAAAAAATATTGTTTTTGTCGCTTACGATATGATCGTAAATAAGGTTCGCTAACTATGTATATGAATTTTTTAAATAAATGTGCAAGTTTTTAAAGATGACAGAATCTTATTTTCTCTCGCAGGCGTCCGTTTATTACTAAGCCCTAGCTAGAGATTGGCACTGCTTGCGTGATTAGCGTGTGTCATGCGTGATCGCTTAATTAGCTTTTTGTTTCAATCACGTGAGCATGCATAAACGTGAGTATAAAAGAATTAGAACATTAGTGAGCATTCATAAGTATTTTTTCAGCGTGCTTGTTTCGTGATATATATTTTTTGCTTTATTTTAATTTCTTCATTTAATTTTTTATCTTTTTTAATTATTTTCTAGTTTATGTTTTGTAAGTATTTCGTGAGCGTGAGTTTTCGTGATTATGATTAAATTTTTTTCTAACCACATGAGCGTGCATGGACGTGAACCAAAAATATAGGGCCGTGCAAGATTAAATTTGTTTTTCGTGAGCGTTCATGAGCGTGATTGAAAAGTTACTTATGACTCCAGAAAATCAGAGAATATAATCGAATATCATTCACTAGCAAATTTGTATGTAATGTGTCGCTAACGCAAGGCTTCGTGGTGGGAATTATCACTTTAAATCGCCTACAAATTATAAATATATAAAGATTTAGACAAAAATAAAAAATTAAGGAAATAAACTGAACAAAAAAAAATCCCATATTTTTGCTTCATTCGTTGATGGATACGTATAGTAGACAATATCGTGCAGCTTTCGAGTCATGTCTAACAATTACGCTAAGCTTTGACATTTTTAAGTGACAATACACTGACGTTGTCAACTCCCTTTAATTATGTCATTGTCACGTGGCCTCGTCAATGGTATTTTAATTCGTGCAAATTGCAACTTGATACTGATTCGCTGCCAAATCATTCATTGATGAAATTGTCATAATGTCAATTTCGCTCAAATACGCCACCGAGACCTTGAAGAATACCAAAATGATTTTGATTTTGGTGAAGCACTAACACAAACGCACATATTGAATCTGAATTTTGATGTGTTTATCAGTTGTTTAAGAGTATGTTACCTTGAACGAACATAATATCTTTGCTGAAACAGAAAAAAATCGAAATTGTCATGCAATAGCCCGTGCTATCACGTTGTGATCTCCGTCATCTTTTCCATAAGCCGTGTCCTGCTTATCAGAATCCGACCAAATACTTTTCACGAGTTTCTACCCGCCTAAAAATTGAGTTGTAGAAAGAGTAAATTTTTTTCGACAACCGGAGACAAAATTAATTTTCACACAATTGTTTCCTTTAGGAGTTTTCAAAATATTGTGTCCTGAAATTGAAATAGTTTTTGCAAAAAAAAAATTAAATAAGTGCAAGAAAACAAACAAATTTGTTTGAAAAGCTTAATAAGAATCAGTTTAGTAGAAGTTTTTGAAAAAGAATATTTACTTTGCAGGGACGTGACACTGACCACTTTTTTGCTGTTTTGATGTGTGTGCAAAAGTTTCATAATTGTACGTACTCGTATGTATGTACATATATAATTTGTATGGGCGTGAAACTGACACTACATCGGGACCAATCTGGAACTGCTTACATCCTTTCCAATAAACAAAAAATCCATAATCGCTTTATAAACTGAGTTATGCGGAAAAACAGCTTCCCCTTATTTTGAAGGCCGTTAAAAAATATATGAATTTGTGGTAATTTTTTTTTAATTTCTCACGTGAAATTCAGTTAAAGCTGCCCAAAGGAAGTGTAAAAAACACCACACTGTAAACCAACCACCACCAAAAGATCACCTTCCATACATAATTCCTTATCAATATTTTATAACTAATAAACTATAAATTATGGGTAAACATTTTTTATCGATACCATTAAAGGTTTTCTGTACTGTACATAATATTTGACCTAATATAGTTCTAATAATAATAAAAACTCAGCTAATATGTTTTTTTAGTGAAAAATAGAATTCTTACAAACGACAAATAAAATTGATCAAAATCAATTTTCGATTAGAAACGAATAGAGCAGGTAGAATTAACGTGGGTAACAAAAGCAAATATTTTATAAAAAACCTGTTTCACTTTGTTCATTCTTCTGAATGTAAAAGAAGTTTTTTTTTATTTTTCTGTGTATTAAAATGTGCATTTGTATGCGAACTACCCCAACAGAATTATTTTAATTACAATGAGAGTAACAAACAAACAAGTGCACTTAACCCTTATGTGAGCAACAAAAATGCATTTTTCAAAAAAGGAGATTGAAGTATTTAATTTACTCACACACCTCAATGGAAAAATAAAAAAGTATTATTCTTTCAAGAAGTGAATTTAAAAAGATTTGTGGCAATTTTTGCACAAGTTGAAGAACGATACGAAGTTGTTACGTTGTAGGTATTTGGTGTTAAATGATATTTATTTTTGTTGGGCTTGAGTTCGAGTACAGCATACTTGCTGAGGGAAGATGCGCTTGTTTTTGGTGCCACAATGCACGTCATCATTAGCCGAGCCACATCCAATTGGGCAGATTTTATTCGAACATCATTAGCTTTTTATGACAAATGCTATTTTTTTGGCATTCGCCATTTTTTTCTATTAATTTGTAAAGAGCCTTTTAAAATCTATCTTGCTATAATAACGTATGCGGAATAAAATATGGACTGGCAAATTAACAGTAACAAAAACTTTTATTTACATAATAAAAACTTGAAATTAATATATATTAAAATACACAACAAAACTTATTTTACAAAAAAATATCAGAGCCATAGCGATGAGCTTTTCTTATATTCTGAGGCACTTTACGCACTTTGTATTCACATCCTTTAGCTCTCTTTTAATTTTATTAATGAGACAGTCCATGTTTTTTGGTTTGTATCCCTTCCCATAGACAGTTCTTTTCAAATTCACCCGAAAAGTTTCAATTGGCCGTAGTTGTGGAACATTTGGGGGATTTCGCTCCTTAGGTATAAATTCCATATCTAAATTTTCCAAAGTAGACTGTGTGGCTCTAGCATAATTTGAGGACGCCAAGTCCGGCCAAAATTTGGTGTTGTCATTCCTATGATACTTATTGACAAACTGTTTAAGTACATGAAGACATTTATCAATATAGAGTTGAGCATTTACAGCTAAACCAGATTTTATGAAAACTGGCTCGCTGATGCCACGCTCACTTATCGCCAGCCACAATAAATCCTTTTTGGGAAACTTTGTTTTCATAATGTAAGTTACATTATCCGGTGGTCTAGTGTCCTGAAGCTTAAAATAATATTTTCGGGTCTATTAATGACGCTCCACTGTGAAATAGCTCTCATCATCCATGATGCAAATGTATTGTAAGCCTGCAGCAAAAAAAAATCGTGACAAAGCATGTACTCGATGTTTGCTAACAAGAGATTGTTTTTCTGACACAGCTGGAACGGTCTTTTTTGGACATTTGATCACTCACATATCTGCTATGTATTTTTTTTACTAATTCATCATTGACATTATATTCATTTGCCAACGCACGATTAGATTTTGCAGTACATCCCACAATTTCTGCCTTCAACCTAGCTCGAGTTTGGCTGCACTGCAAAGCACATTTTTTACCGGAGCCGGGTTTTCTATTACACGATTCCGCACTCTCGAAAGCTTTACTCGTCTTATAAATAAAATATTTTTTTAATTGCATTTCAGAAAAATTGCGAAATATTTCATGTTTGGTTTTATTTGGATTAATCTCACAATATTTACAAATCAACTTGCGACGTTCTAAATGACATTGTTAATAATAATTTTAATTTATTGAACTAATCTCTAGCCAAATAATTATAAGAACAGTATCGTTACTTTTTTGATATTTTGTTTTGATATTGTATTCTGTTATATTTTTGCAATAAAGGTTTAAAATCAGAGCATATTTTATTCCGCATACATTATGCCATTTTTATAGAAAGATAAATTCTTATCCATCCTTCCGTGTTTAAACATAAAAATTAACAAAAAAAATTTAAATTATTTTAGTAAAATTGTCTGTCAAATTGTTTGAACACATAAATTAACCGTAAGCCAACACGTGTAGTTTTTGTGGCAGAACTCTTTTATGGAAACGCGACAGCTGGAAAAGGAAATGCAAGTTGATACGAATTGCAAGATGCCATATTTCCACTTTCTTTGAAATCTTATAAAAAAAGATGCGTACATCTTTTTCCTGTTTCATCAGCATTCTTTGAACAGTGGCTTGCGGCAGTGGTCCTGAAAATCACGCAGCGCTATGATGATTCGTTAGTGTATCCAAAATAATGACGATTTCCCAAAGGATCTTTTCTCTGAGGTATCTGTTTTCGAAATACCTCTCTTGTCATTTTCAAAATTTCAGGTGTAGACTGGATATTTGTGAGAGCCAATATTTCAGAAACGGTTGCGAATTTCATAATACTGTTTGCTACATACATTTAGCTTATGAATCGTAGAAAAATCGTGCTGCTATTACAAATAATTATTTTTTCAAATTTTGACTACTAGCAAGAAGTTTTATTAATTTTTATGGCTGACACTTTACTTTGGATGAGTAGAATAATGCGGTTCTACAATTTCAGCAAGAGATTAATTTTTCATTGATCTACTGACCTGCGAATCTCATTTAAGTTCAATATTTCAAACAATTCTTCTAGTTTTGATCGTATAACACAGAAATGGATGACTGAAAATTTATTTATTCGTATTAGTATAGAAGTTTTATGTGTAAAAAAACAGTTTTATTGTAAAACAGAGTTCTTTTGGTTGGCTGTTGAGACAGCGGAATTAATTATAGGCAATGCAGTAAATAATACAATTTGGTTCTACCAGAGCCGCTGTGTGGCCATGGACTAATAAACTGTGGTGTTGAAGTCGATAGCAAATGATTGACGGTCAAAGTATATTAATCTTTTTTTAGTGGTTGCTAGTAGAATTTCCTCCTCCAAATACCTGAAACAGCTTTTCCAATTTCAAAAAATGCGCATAACATTATTTTCTCATCCCCAGTTCAAAGTCACTATTGAAATCCCATTTCGCTTTTGAATGACCTACTCGCTCTACATTTCTGGCTTAAGGGAAACCTAACTTCTTTGCCTTTGATTATATTCCATTAGATTTCAAACATTTAAAAATTTCTTGTTACTTCTATAGGTCTGCAAGCTCGCCTAAGGATTTACGTGTTAATAACTCTTCGAATTTCTCTACAAGCGCTCGATGCAACTACACTTTTCTTACAACTAAGGGCGAAAAAAATCCTCAGGATAGAAAAATTGGGTATTTGCTTTAGAGACGTGGAACACTAAAATGCTTTCAATATTCATGAAATTGTCTTTCTGAAGGAATATTTGTATGTCGTGAAAGTTATGTTTGTCGTGAAAGTATCAGCAACCGCTGGATGCAATTTTCACACACTCATCGCAGTGAATCGGCAATAACGATCTTTATTGTTATGGGTTAGCAGCATAGAGGATCTTTGAGCCGCATGAATGAGATAATTCATTCATATTTCATGAAATTAATCGTTTGAATTTTTTGGATATTAATTGTATCGGGTGCTGAAGCCATATATTTTGAACCTTTCACTTGAACCACGAAGAATTCTGAACAATATGTCTATGTATGTAATTTTTGAAGACGTATAGACAAAAGACTCCACCGGCCACAAGGCGCCGGTTCCATCATTCCAATTACGAATATTATAGTTATTAACTCAGGCCTTTAACTGAAAATGTGGTTCACCATTGAACAAAATAATGTCTGATAAGCTTCTTGAATTAAAACGTGATTTTCAAAATACATTTAAAAATCTTGAAAACATTGCGCCCGATTGACAGCTGATAACAGGCAAATTGGATATCACAGGGAACAGTTGCCAATTTAAAATCCTCCTCCCAACAAAAATCCCCAATATAGACAATTTTTAACTTGAATATTTAATGGCTACACAAGACACCTCGCTCACACAAGGGTTAATGAAGAAAAAATAAAACATGTGTGTTGTTATTATTTTCTGTTTTGTTTTGATTCTTGTATTCTTAACATATATCATGCAATGTTTTCTTATTTTCTCACAACTTGGAGAGTTTTGTTTTTTGTATAACAAAAATATATGAGAGAGTTGTATTTTATTCGATGTTTTTTTTCTCGTCGGTTTTTGTTTATTTTAAACGATTTTGCTCTACGTGGGGAGCCACTACAAAGTGCAGCAACAACTCAATACAGTCTTTTACCAACAATCAGCACCTAAAGACCCCGGTGTGGAATACATTTAAAATTTTTTCATCTTCTAAAGCAATAGGCTGACAGTGTGATAATTCGTTTCGTGCGGTGTGTAGTCTCTGACGTTTAATATAAGAACGACGATAGAAAATGTTAGAAAAATAAATACATAATTTCAATTAAAAGAAAAGTTGTGAAAATTTAAAATAAATAATAATAAAAAATAATAAAACAAAAAAGAGAAAATAAAAATTGCAATTTTAAACATTATTATTAGTTTCAGTCAATACCGTTAACAAACTACAACAGAAGATCATTATTTTTGTAATTTATTAATAAACAATAACAAATACACTTTGATCTGTAGCTATTTACAACAACTGACAACAACAATAACAATATTTATGTACATTTTTTTCAATTATTGAAAAAAGAAAAGAGAAAAAAATAACTAAACAGATCGTTTGTTCATTATATTGAATATTAAAAAAAATTTAATTATACTATATGTGATTTTTTTCCTTTAAACAAATTATTCATTAAAAAAATTAATAAAAAAATAATTTGCGTGTTTAAAATTCATCGGTTTACGGTTATTTACATTTTAGTTACAAAAATTAACGATTTAAAAAAAATAAATCAAGTGTTTCACAAAAAATAAAAAAAAACGAGTGTATGCCAAAAAAATATCAACAATTATAAAATATTTATTTAAAAAAATTAATAATGTGTGAAAATATAGTTTAAAAGTAAGATAAAGTAAGAAAGAAAAATGCTTAATAATTAAAAATTAACCAAAATAATTGTTACAACAATGTTTAAAATTTCGAAATGTTGAAGCAAAAATTTTAATCTCTTAATCCATGCCAGATAAAAGTTTTGTTCGCGTTGCGTTACAGATTCGCTTTAACGTCTAAGATGATTATATTTCATATTATGTCATCTAAAGTACTTTTATTGCAGCGTAAATCGAAATGTTAGGCAACTGTCATGTTTTTGCACGCTTTGGCGCGTTTAATTTTTTTCTAATAGCTCCAATGCTCCATGCTTTAAAAGCACAATTAGAACCGATTCCAAAAAATCGTCCAATAAAAATGTTCATATTTTATTTTTACAAAAAATAATTAAATGTAAAAAGCTTTTAATGTGTCATGCAGCTTTTTCTTTACGCTTTTCTGCGAAAGTTAGAAACGTCACGCAAAGTAAAGAAGTTGTATCTGACACGCCCTTCAGTTCACGTAAATTTTCTATGCTGTCGGTTGTGGTGGCAGTTGTAATCGGGCCATAGTCCGCAAGAATTTAGAATAATAATGAAATAAGCTGCGAAATTCCTAAATTAGTTGAAATTATGTTTTTAATTATACAACAAAAAAAGTACTGCATAAAATCCGGATCCTCTTTAACGCCCCAAAGCACTTATCGCGAATTTGAAAAGCAAAAAATAGATTCAATTAATTTTTTGACATCAAATTTGATAAAAATATTTTTTAGCTAAATTTTTTGGGGCTATTTTCCATTCTTTATAAAATGAAAAATGGTGTGGCCAAAAAAAATTCCCGAGAATTGAAAAGAAATTAATTTAAAATGGACCCAAAAACAAACAAAAAATGGCCCAAGGAGCTTTCTAAATTATTGAAAGCATTTAAAAATTGGCGTGAGCACAATCGTTACATTTTGAGAATCTAAAAAAAGAATATTTATTTATTTGTGTCGCTAAATCACACTTATCTTCTCCTAATTCATAAGAAAAAAAAATTTACAGTGACATCGAATTTTTGACCAATGGCGGCAAATGGGCCAATGGTCGTAGTAGTTTGTTGTGTGGTGTTTATTTACTTATTTTATGTTTTATATAATGTTTTTGCCATCGTTCTTAAACTACAATTGTTAACAATGTTTTAAAGATGGGTTTTACAGAACCGGTTTTCAATTGGTTTTCATTTTATTCTAGTGCTTAATTGTTTACAACTTTTAATGGTATTCGAAACGACTAGCATTGGGTATACAGGGTTAATTTATATTTAAGAAACGTTATGGTTTTGTTATAAAAAATCAGTTAGGCGGAGAATTTTCACAAAATTTTCCTCTCGTATCAGTAGCAAATCATTGCAGCAATCAGCCTAAAAATATGGATTGTTCCTATATATATTTTGTTAACGATTTACTCGTTGGGACAGCACATAAGTTTCAAAAAGTTTTAACCAGTATTGATTGCAACAGATTTAATTTAATCGACTTCTTCTCAGTATTTCACAAAAATGTCTGAAATAGTTTACATTATTCAAACATTGATTTCTTCATTAAAAATTTGTTTTTTTTTTTAATTTTTATCACCAACCATTTAACAATTTCTATGATTTTTGGTTCTTAAAATTTCTGTAGGCCATCCATCTTACAGGAATGTTTCTTATACATTTTTTTTAAGATTTTGTATATTTTCTTTATCTCGTATTAGTTATGCAACATAAAACAATTTCGAACATCTATAATTTTGTGTTTTTATTTTTCTGTTAATTTTGTTTTTGTTTTATATCAAATTATTCTGGCAAAACATGAGGTTGTTTATGTTGTTGAAGGTTGGGAAAATCATTTTATGAATATTCTCGTGCCCTGGGTCTTTATAGATTTTCTTGTTT
Organism: Gymnocheta viridis; assembly: GCA_956483585.1. NCBI lineage: Eukaryota > Metazoa > Arthropoda > Insecta > Diptera > Tachinidae > Gymnocheta > Gymnocheta viridis. Next base: position 46,102,851 of record OY101441.1, read on the forward strand.
GTTTTCTATATTAAAGTTTTTTGTTCAATATTATTTTGTGTTCTTTGGCTTAAAGGTCAATTTGTTGTACAAATTTCATCCCGAAAAGAAGAAGAACTTAAAAAAGTTTGATGCAAAGTGTTGAAACATGCTTGTAACTAGATCCACTGTGCTTGGTTTTTTAATAAATGAGGATTAAAAATTTTTCAATTATAATTTAATAAGAAACATAAACGAGAATGTTTGCAAAATTTTTATTACATATTATGAATACATACATAGTTTACATATGTACATGTACATACATATATGTATGTATCCGTAGAAAAGTTCACTTTTTGTCACGTATCCTCTTTAATTAGGTGAAATACAGAAATACTTAATTTCTTTTACTGTATGTTTATGTAGAAAATAGAGATGAATCGTACGTGATCACGCGTAATTAGTGTTTTCTTTAAATCACATCACGTGAGCGTGAATTAACGTGATTATAAAAAAAACTGTGTGTGAGTGAGCGTGAGAGAGCGTGCATGATTATATTTATAGTGTGATTGATGCGTGATTTTTTAAATTTAATTTTTGAATTTTTTAAAATTATTTTGTAGTATTTTTTTAGTAAGTGTTTCGTGAGCGTGAGTTTTCGTCATTGGAGATAATTGGAGTAATTAAAAAAATTTTATTACAATTTTACCCGACGTTTCGTCGATTTTTTGTCGACTTTTTAAAGGGTTTTGTAAATTAAACAATGTTGCATTAAATTACATTTAACGCGAAGGGAAAGTTACGACGCTTTAGTACCAAAAATGTTTGAGTAAATTTTTTTAATCGTGAGCGTGCATGAACGTGAGTGAAAAGTCACTCACATTCCCATCTCTAATATTAAATAAGTAGCTCTAAATTAGTGAAAGAGAACAAAAAACCTTTAGTTGTAAAAATATGTAGTGGCATTTAAAGATGCTAACGTAAGTGACAAAATCTAGACATTTCTGTGGAAATGCTCATACGTAACTAAATATGATTTGGAATGAAGGAAGGGACCTAGTAGGAAGGTCTTCAAACTTAAAGTAAATAAACAACAAATGCATAGTCCTCCTGGCGTTTCTCTAGTCTCATACAGTTGCTTGCTGCTGTATTTCGGTAAAGAAAATTTTAAAGTGGAGCCTGAATATTTGCATATGTATATCTTCCTATTTTCCATGCAAACACTTTTTTGTTGAGTTCGGTCAGAAAGTCTATCGAAAGTGGACAATTTCATATTTGCAGTCAGTCATGAAACGCACCGAAATTCATATGAGCGGCTGACAATAAAGCAGAATTATTAATCTTGAAAATTTTACGACATGACCGAGAGAGTTCTGTTTGAATTTTGAATAAATTTATAAATAAATAAATATTGTGCAGGAATTTTCAACATATCTGAACATGTGATAACAATTCAGAAAATGTTCCGACTTTTCTGATACTTTTTACAGGGAAAATTCTGCTATGAAATTGGGAATTAGTGACAAATTACTATTAATGTCGTGTAAAGTTCTCACAAAAAATTATGAATTTATCAGACTTCTCTGACTGTCCTTGGTGATGATTATGGCAACTCGTCCAGATGCGTTAACGTATAAATTAGTTACAAGCACTGATGCCAATTCTTGCATCATCAAAATCACTGTGAGCACATAGAAATTGGGCAAAAAAGGTAAAAAAGGGTATAAAAAAGCACCAACCTAAATTTTCCTTATTATTGATATTTTATAACGGACAGATGACAAATGGTTGATTTATTATTAAGATTTGTTGATTTTTATTAAAATAAAATAAGCAGAAACAAAAACAAAATAATTATTGTTTTTTCATGTTTTTTTTGTGCGACTATGTCGAAATAAAACGCTTTATTATGGATTTATTTCACAATTACAATAAACGCAATGTGCCTTTAATTCATCTTTTGCTGGAATCATTCTCAAAAGTTTTTCTATATTTGCACAAAAGACAAATCAACGGATATAATAATTGCAATATCTCTGCTAAATAAATAAATCATACAAATTTGTGCACAAATTAAAAAAATGCTTGAGAAAAGTCTAGAAAAGTTTGCAAATACAACGCAAACCGTAAATGCAAATAACGCGCAGTTGTTTAAAAAAGTATTAGCTGCTGTAATTACAGAATAGTAGGGAAATATGCTTCAGTGCTAAAAAAGTTGATTTCTTAAAAAGCTGTGAGAAATTGTCGTCAAAAGCACTATAAATACGCGCTTTAAAAAAATTATTATTTATCAAAATGTTGGGTATAAGCAAAAACGGCACCGAAAAATACTCAAAAAGCACACAAATTTCAACACTGCTTACAAATCTTGAACATTCATTTGAGAACTCCCAAGAAATAAATGAGAATTATTCCGACAACGACAATTAGACAATGTGCACACATGTTTCGTATTAACGTCGAAGGCAATTTACAAAAGAATGTTCTGAAAATGTACAGCCTATTCTGTTAAATGTCTGAAGAATAAAAAAATGTACAAAATAAATGCCTGCAAACAGCAGAAATTTCGAATGTGTTTTAAGAAAATTGATAGAAGCGACTAAAGAAATGGTTTAGAAAACTATCAGACTTTTCTGATTAATATCGAAAGGAAATAATTGCATAGCAGATATTTCAGCAAAAGGTGCATAAATTGTATACTATTCTGCTATATGTATTAGCGAATTTAGACAACTCGACCTATTGACATCAGAAATGTCGGGCAAAAATTTTCGCTGGGCATTTGCACCAGTGCTAAATAAAGGGTGGTTAAATTGTAAGGGCCGATGTTGAATGTGAACCACACCTAAACGCCAAGTTTTTTTTCCGAATTTTATTTGACATTTCTCTATTTCAGACTTACTCAATTTGAACCATGGAGAGATACACAATCCAAGAACGTGTAAAAGTTATCCAGACTTATTAAAATGCATATCGTGCACTTCGTAATTTTTTTGGTCAATTTAATTGTCCAAATGTGCGTACAATCGCAAAAATCGTGGAAAAATTCGAGCAAACCGGGTCTGTAGAAGATGTGAGAACACCAGTGCATGCTCGTACAGCTCGTACTGCAGAAAATATTGCTGCTGTTCGCGATAGTGTGGCTGATTGCCGTCCACCTCAACTCGTCGTCGTTCCCAACAATTGCACCTCTCACGCTCGTCGTTGATGAACATTATTGGAGATATGGATGTGGACGATATGTGGTTTCAACAGGACGGTGCCACTTGCCACACAGCTAACGAAACAATGGCTCTTTTGTTTGACAAATTCAATGGCCGTGTTATCTCACGTGTTGGCGATGTCAATTGGCCGCCAAGATCATGTGATTTGACACCGTTGGACTTTTTCCTTTGGGGTTATTTGAAAGAAAAGGTGTACGTCGATAAGCCAGCAACAATTCAAGACCTAAAGGATCAGATAATTCGGCACATTAACGGCATAGAACCTCAATTATGCCTCAGCGTCATCGAAAATTTGGACCATCGGATGGAGGTGTGCCGCCGAGGTCGCGGCGCCCATTTGGCCGATATTTTGTTCCATACATAATTGAGTAATACCAATACATCATAATAAAATAAAATTACAATAATTTCCTAAATAGTTTGTGTTTTATTCAAAATTAACATCGGCCCTTGAAATTTAACCACCCTTTATCATTTAAATATTTTTTGGTTTTTCCTTCTCTCCAAGTGACTTATAAGAGCTTTTTTTAATGTTAATGAAATAATAATTTTTTATTTAGCTGCTTGCAATCATGGACGTGTTCACTTTCCAATCTGGCTCTTTCGCATCGCTCGTCTCGATCTTAATTAAAAGTCATGACCGCTTTAGAATTTGTTAGCTTTTGCAAACGCTAATCAAATACAAAATTTCTTATTGGCAGAAATGTGTAACATTAGTTTACACATTTGTCAAAGGCCAGTAGCGTAAATTAGGGAGATATTCCTGTAATCGTATTATCAAAAACGTGTTAATAAGTACATATATTATATGAAAAAAAATAAACAAAAAGAATTTATGAAGAAAAAAACTGATATATAAATACACACATAAAATTCTTGTTCCTCAAGAGAATTATTTGTATATTTATCGAGTTGAAATGATTTATTTTCCCAAAATTTTTCACTAGATACGCTGCTAATTAAAAAACAAAAACGCCAAATATATTATAAACTAAAAAGTTTGCTTAAAAATTGTTTATATTGCGAAGATTTTCTATTAGACATTTTATTTTGAAATAAAAATAACATTTGAAATTGTGCCAAAATGGACAAGACTTTATACGATTCGCATGTGTCTATAAATACCAAAATGTTAGACAAAATAAATAAAATCATCAACTCTCTTCAAAATAAATTAGTTTGTAAAGTCATTTTAAACTGCTATCAATATCTCTGTAATGAACTACATACATGCAGGCATATTTATTATGCATAAATAAATATATAAAATAAAGAATTTATTATAGACAAAAAAAGACAGAAAAGAAAATTTCAAATATTCTGTTAAAATTTCAAATAAAATTTAAGAGGCATTAAAAAAGAAACGAAAAGTAATATATTCAGGCCTCTGTTTTGTAAACCAAAAATAGCATTAGAATAATAATAGACAAAAAATTTAGTTTATAAAATCAGACCTTAGAGAATAAATTTTGAAAAAAGTATTATTTTTCATAAAAAAGTTCTTGTATCTAAAACGCTTACACAAACAAAAACACTTAATACCTTTAATGACAAAAATGGCTACTTCATATATAAAAGTATTAATAGTATTAATTAATTAAAATGGTGCTAACAATTATTAACAAATTCAATTAATGGGACAAAGAAAAAAATATTTATGTGAAAAATCATCACCAATTTGAAAGTTGTAAAAAACAAAGGCATGATTTTTTGATGATAAATAAAATATATATATTTTCGATAAATAAAATAAATATCAAAGTTAAACTTAGAGACCTATTTAATAAACATTTAAAAACGTTAAAAATATGCATGAAAGAAATAAAAATCTCAGATTTTATTTTGGGAATTTTGATTTTTTCAAAAGTTTACCGTTGTGCTGAACAACATGAAGCCCTTGAGTTATTTGTTTATTTCATATCATCTGTAGAATTACAGATTACTAAAAACTTATGCAGAGCATGAGTGAGATATGTTATACCCTACACAGTGTTTTTTAAGGGTTAAATACAACACATAAACTGTAATTTTTTAGTTAGCGTTTGCAATCCGAAGTGATTTTTAATTAGACAAAAGTTCTTAAAAATTGGAAATGAGACAATATCCCAAGTGAACAAGGAAAACATTAATATCAATTAATTTCGACTTATATGGCTGAACAGAAGCAACGTTTAGGAGCTTTTTGTCACAAGACAATTTTGCAACATTCTTAAGACATGTAAGAGAATAAATAGTCCTCACATTTTCCGACATGTCTTCACTCTTTCAAGAGTGTTAAAGGCTTGCAGCTTTTTCAGAAGTATTTTTAAATGTCATTTGACGAGCTGGCAGAAGCACAGGCAACATGCATTATGCAAGAAGAATCAGAGTGGTACAACAATTTCTGATTGTGTATGAGAATTTCACGCGAATTTAATATGAATTGTTGTAAAAAGGCTGTCATCTTTCTAATTTTATATTAGACTTTTCTCCGACATTAATAAGGTAAAATGCACCATAAAAGTCTAAATATTTTCTGATCTTTTGTTAGACATTTTCCTGATATTGTTCAAAATGTCTTTAGGACATTTTTTCAGAATTCAAACAATTTCAGAATTCAAAACTCTTCAAAATTTCGAAGATGTCGTTAAAGCTTTCAAAGTTTCCTCAGACAAAGAGGTCCGCTTTTTTATAAGCTGCTTTCTTATCATTGGGTTTTCGATAAGATTTCTGATCGCAATCGAATGCGATATTCTGAGCAGGTTCTCTGGCCGTATTCCGCAAAATATGTTAACTGTTCACATACATTCACATATACATAGATCCTTCCCTCGTAGCTTCCCAGTTAGATAGCTATTAATAGACGATGATGTTTTTCGGGCAATTTATGATTTGTAGTATATAACACAAGTGATTGCCTCGAGATTCATTGTCGACAATATAAAGAAAATTTCTTGAATAAAATCTTACAAGGACAAGGTAGTGGGCCAGTGCATACAATTTGTTGGCCTTTCATTTGCATTTACGACAATGTAGGAGACATTGTCCTCAGCTTTCTGGAAGTAAGTATTACTTAAGGAGCAAATGGGGACACTCACAAAATTGTGAGACTTGTACTGTTTAACGCGTTTTTTTAACTATTAAATTTTTGAATTTGTCAAAGCATCTTACCGGAAAGTATGCGCTCATATGTAATTATATGTACATATGTATATCTTTGTCGGTGACAGTCTTAACATTATACTGTTGTCTACGACATTGTGCATCACAATGTCATTCATGGCGTCGCGCCCTTTGCTCGAACAAGTCGTGTGTAATTGGCTTGATATCTCTGAAACGTGTCGTCGATAATGTATCGTGGTTTTGCCAGCGTCATCGAGGATGTCTTGAAGATATGGCCAAGATTTTTCTAGTTGTTTTCCTTTCAACTGGAAATGTTTTTTATTTAAACAACCACCACGGACTGTAAGCATCTGCCTGCTCTTATTAAAAACGCTTTATAACTTAGTAAAGGAGATATTGACATCTCCCTTGTAAAATGATAAACCAACATTAACAAATTCTGGAATTAAAAAGAACAAACTACTACAAACTTATAGAATTGTTAGAAATAACAAAATTGTGATGAAACAGAATGCATTCTCAATTGGTTCCGAGCCAAAGGAAATCGTACTTCTCATTAAAAAGTTTATTTTAAAATTGTTAGTTTTTTTAGTTTCTCAATCATTTATGGGGCAATAAATAATTCAAAATTCCATTAATATTGCATACACCTACTTCGAATGTGTAGGGTGTTATTTCAAATCAAGAATTTCTAAATTTAAAGACGCCTAAAAAATAAAAAAGTCATAAATTAGAAGTTTTTTTTCTCGACAAAAGATACGCATAATTTACTGAACATAACACTTTTGTTATAAAATTTCTTTTAGTTTTTCCGTTAACAAACAAAAAACAAACAAACAAATAAAAAATAGTTCTTTGACCTTTACGAAAAATCAGTTTTTGTCCACCTGCCCTGCTGCAATTCGGTCATTTAATCGTGAGATTTGTAGCCATTTTTTATTTATATTTATGGATTTAGGGACAGGACAGCCTCTACCAATTTCATTTTCTTTTAAAATATTTTGTTGTTTTTTCTTTATCAAAATCTTATCTCTGACATAAATTGTCATAAAAACGCCGCAGTTAACTTAAGCTGTTTCTTGGCTTTATTATTTCTGATTTAAAAAAGGAAAAATACTTTGTAACTTAATGATGTGTTTTGTTTAGAAATTCTACAAGTTTGTTGGCTTATTTTTTATTTTATTTTTAGAGTCATTAAAATGTCAAATTATTAAATAGTTTAGGAAAATTAGTTTACATTTTTGTTAATTTAATAGGAAACTTCATAAAACAGGTTTTGTGATTAACAACATTTTTTTAATGCCTATAAAATTTTTTTGATAAAAGCATTATTGAGTACTTTGGAAAAAGATACGTGAATTTTTTACCCAGTTCTAGTTCTACTTTGTACTTCGACAAAAGTTTTTAATTGGAAATTCTTAAGAAATCGCTGTTTATAAAACATTAAAAAAACACTAAATATTTTTCATTCATTAATGGCGAGTTTTTGTATTACCACGCAAGGAGAAAGTTATTCACAATAATAAATACATGATCACGAAGTATCATTATTTATTTCCTAAAATAGGAAATTTCGTTAAGTTTGTCAATAAATATCTTATTCTGAATATTCTGAAGTTTTTCTTTTACGTCCTCTATGACGGATAAGCTTTAATTGAAAGGGAGTCCTTTGGTTTCCAATTTGATTGTACTTTGGCAAATACATTCAAAATTATCTTTTATAATTGCTAAATCTGTTTTTTCTGATGAATTCTTAAATAAAGACTTTGCATTACATACAGACTCTGCTGCATCATCAGCAAGCTCATTTAAAACGCTACGCTACTTATTTCTATAAAGTTGTTGCAATAATATAAAGCAGTCTTTAACCAAGATCCTCATCTAGATAAATTTTTAATTGAACGCGAGGGCGCCTGGAAATTAATTAAGACAATAAGCTTGGGTGCAAAAGTACTACATGCTTTGTATGTATGTATTCCTAACTTTGCAATTTGCAACAAATGAGTTAACATTGCAAAATGTAACTAACAAAATCTACAATTCTATGCAATCCACGAGCATGTGACATACAACACTTTTGGCTAAAGAATTTCTACATTGTGGATACCATATATGGACCTGCGTCAGGTATCACAAGCATTTTTTGTTAAATTTATGCAAGTTATATCAAAAATGCTTTTTTTGGAAAAAAATTTTAAAAATATGCAAATGCATAGTTTTCATGCAAATAGTATGAAAAACTTGCCCTTGTTATTATTAAAAGTGATATAAAAATTTTACCCATAGTCAAGCTTCTTTGAGAATTATTGGTTATATTTGATGACAAGAAGATAACATTGAACCATTGTATGTTCCAGCATTGCTATAGTAAGTTCACATTATAATTATAATATGAATGTTATATGGTAAAATATTATTATTGATTCATACAGCGGCATTAGTTTGATAATAACATGATTGCACTTTCGCCCTATCAATCTTATTATGATTTAACTACAACCATATAATGCAATCGTAGCATGTTGCTCTTAGATTATGGTTGCCTTCACTATGTTTTTTCTTTAACCCTTTCCTAGCTGACGGTACTAATTCGTACCACATTTTTTAACGGTAAATTAAACAAACAAGAGATCGTCGCAGCTTTCGCTCTGCTTAAATATCTCTTCTAAAAGAATTGAGCGAGCAAATAAAAAAGATTCTGTTCAAAAAAATAAAAAAATCCACATTCAGTATGACTTTGAAGCTGTTACTAGCAGGTGCATTGTTGACAAAAATTTCACCGTTTTTTTTGGTATATATATATACAGATTATACAAGGTAAGTAATATTATTTTTATATATATAGTAACTTTACAACATATGTTACGCTGTGTTTATATTATAAAGGTATTTTTTAAGTTTCATGTACGTAAAATCCGCATAAAACCGTAGGGGACTTACAAGTACCAACAGTGACTTTAAGAATTTTTTTTATTCATTAGAAGTTATGTTCTTTATAACTATATTTGTGCAATGTTTGCTTTCTAGATGGATATTTCCGAAAATACTGCTCTAATAGAAGCATTATTGATCGAAGATATCCCAGAATGCGATATTAACTCAGATTTAGAATTATCTGATGATGAAAATTACATACACCAACCTCTGAGAAGTTTTGATGAAATTATTGATGAAACTATACATCAATCTTTATACACATTGGAAGCTGAGAATGAAGCAGATGATGTACCTCCTACAGATGCTAATTCTTCTACGATGACGTCTTTAGGTGCCAAAAACACCTTAGATAAGTCATCGCAGTTGAAAAAAAAGAGAAGAAGAGAAGAATGGAACTAAGTCCACGGTTATTTGTCCTAGGTATGTCAAGGATTATAACACATATATGGGAGGTGTTGACACCGCTGATCGATTGAGAGCACTCTATTGTGTTGACCGTAAATCGCCTAAATGGTGGCATAGGTTATTTTGGGGTGTGCTAGATATCGCTTTTGTAAATGCATATGTAGTACATGGACTTATAATTGAAAAATCTACAGTCAAAGATTTCAGAAGATCCGTAGCACAAGGTGTAATGACCATGAAAGATCTGAGAAAGAAAAAACGAACTTCAAAAGAAAATGTTTCAAGTCCATGTTCAAACAAAAGGCGCAAAATGGACTTCTCAACATTGAAAGATGTCAGGCTTGGTAACAGAGGTATTCATTGGCCAGTGTTTGTGGAAAGAAGAGGGAGATGTGAGGTATGCAGCATGAAGAAGGTACAATCCAAACCTCATTCCAAGTGCTCTCATTGTGATGTTTTTTTATGCTTGAATGAAAAGAAAAACTGTTTTACTGAATATCATGAGGCAAATAATTAGCATTTTTGAAATAACTCCTTTACTTTATTTTTTTCATCTGTGACACTAATAGACTGACGGTACTTATAAGTCTAGGTCCTAAAACTAATACTAAGAGTCAAAATAAAAATTTGAAAAGTACATTAATTAGTTTCATTTATAATATCTTAACATTATAATAAAAATAAATTACTATTTTTTTATTCCATGTTATAGCCGGTAGGAAAGGGTTAAGTGCACTTGTGACTTTTAGTCCTTGGCAATTGCCAGCTAGCTTTCTCAAAACCGAGCTCAAAAGTTATTGTCGCTAGAATGCAAAGAACGACCTTAAACTACAAACGGGATGGTTTTTCGGACATTTGATCCTTAACGTCACCAACTTTATTTTGTGTATTGTAAGATGGGACAAAAGGTGGTGTTATTTGCTGTCTGCCTCCAACAGAGGAATTATGTCATCACTCACCGAAGAGAACAATTGGCTTAAAAGATCTTATGGGTTAAAAAATTTCAAGTTTATATATATTTATGATTATTCTGAGTCAGTTTCCTAAAAAGCAATTTTAAATTCCTTTAACATTAGTGTTGAACTGCAAATTTTTTAAAAGCTTATGTGGCTTTAAAATGATAAGAAAGTAATTAAATAGATAATAGATACTGGAAGCAGCACAAGCAAGTTATTCATAACCCATGTTTTCCTGTCATAAAATTTAACTTGTATATTTAAATAAGTCCAATCTTATCAAATGTCATTAGTTTTTCTCGACAGACCAGAAACTCTATTTCTATTTCTAAGTGAAATCATATGAAGCTTATGATTTATAATATTTTTTCTCTTCATTAATTTTTATTTTTTATTCAAATAGAAAAAAATAAAAATAAATTTAAATGAAATGCAAAACACTGTATTTTTTTTAGTCAGATAAGGCCATAGAAATGGGTAGCAAAATATCTTTAAAACACGTTTAAAAATTCGTACAGATATTTATTAAATGTCAGATAAATTAATTGTCATTCGAAAATCATAGACATTTTGAAATTAAGATTTTGCAAAAGTAAAGTAAAACGGAAAAAACTGCATTAACTCACGCAGTTTGGTTGACTTTGAGGTTTTCTGTTTGTACTTGGGTGGTACTCAAAAGTATCTACAGAAATTATTATTTTTTTTAAATTAATAAGAAAAAAACACTGTTTGCACAGTGATGCCGTGCATCTCATGATAAAAATAATATTTATATAATGTTTTACGTATGAATATTTTCTTGTTTGCCATAAGATAAAATTCGATATCTATTAATTCATTCTGGCCGTATACGAAAAAACGTCATTATTCAAACAAACACAGCAGAAAATTTTTTTTTATAATTTTTTGATGTCTGCTTTTTATAAGCAAAGTTCATTTGATTGTCATGTGCCTGAAATTATTTTGTTAAATGTTACTCAGATATTAATAAAAAAAATACTGCAGTAACTCATAACAAGTTTTAATTATTGAAACACTAAGAATTTTACTTAAGCTGCGTTCAGACGAGGTAAATATTTAAGACGCAAATACTAAGCACAATTTTTGGCAAATATTAATTAAAGTATTATAGTATATGTAAGATAAAATGCGAAATGGATAAAACTATTCATCAAAAATTTTCAACAAAACCAATTTTTGATAAATAAAAATTTGTTTCAATCAATTTGGTAGTTTAATCAATTACTCATGTGATCACAAATACAATTTTCTAATAATTTTCACGAATTTTCAGCAATTGAAAATTAAATAGAATTAGAATAGAAACAAGTTAAATGATGTAATGATCAGGCCAACTAAATACATGATATGTATTCTGTACGTTTTACACGTTGTATGGGGTGTTTTTTTAACAATTTCAGAACATTTCAAGAATTTTGGCATTGATTTCTTACAGCATATCTTTGCATATGTTGCCTTTAACAGCATATTTTTGCATATTTTGCTTTTTACGACATATTATCTTTTAGTTGTACTTTTAAGATAATTTTTAGTTTGATTTTTCATGTTTTCATATGTTTTCTTTGTAGCTTAGAAACGCTTAAACTGTAGAAAAAACTTAATATTGGAAATTTGTCATTATGGCTAAAAAAAATTTTTTTAAATAATAAAATTTTTTTAACTGCCAGGCCCACGATGTCACACGTGTGTGGAGTAAATATTGCTAAACTATAAATAAGAGCTCGAAAAATATCGATTATGGATGGCAGGCAAACTTCAGTGGCGTTGCCAGCTGGCAACTTAAACTTTATTTGCAAGAAAAACATTTAATAGCATCCGAAATTGCCATTCGTAATATCGTTTTCAAGAAATAGCAACCAAGCTGAGGCTTGGTAGCCATCCATAATCGACCTCTAAAACTCGTAAAATATGGACCGAAAAAAAATCAAAATAGGCTAAAAAACCCTAAAAGTGTAAATAAAAGCTGAGTTCTAGAAAAAAGTCGTGCAATTACAAGCGCCTAAACTGGGAAAAATTACCCATATATGTAAAATTGTACACAAAGAAAGTTTTCGGTTGAGTGTGACTTAAATATAAAACTATGCCGAAAAGTGTCCAAAAAAAAGAGTGAAAAAATCAAATATCGCATGAAAAATATCTTTGAAGGAAGTTTTCCCAGAGTCAATCTATCGATTGATTGATTTTATACTAATTAATAATTAATCATACTTTGATTGAGTTTAACTTCCAGAAACATCACTTGTTTATTCGAATTTCGTATTATATTTATTTTTTAAAAAACTTTGAATTTTTAATAAAACGAAAGCTACTTTGAGAGCATATTTGTCTTATTTCAAGAGCATATTTTAAATTTTGTACAGCATTTTTTATGCGCATAAAACATATTTAAGATCATATTTTTTGTTGCCCTGTCAATAATGTTGATGAAATTGTCTTTTTATAAAATAAAAAGTTATATTTTTTAATAAATATAGACTTGAAATAAAAACACGTAAAATGCCGTATGAAGAAAAGAATTAGATCAGAAACGCAGAAAATTATAAATCATGTTCAAAATTGTATGGAAGGCGAAAAAATATATATAAAAAACGGGTGCCCCGATAGGTTACTTAGTGCTAGAGTACTTGTCTATCATTTTCTTTTAAATTTTACTATAATATTTGAATATTAACCCCTTGAAAAGTTCAAAAATCCACAAATCTCTAGAATGTTTTTTTTCATAAAAAAATAAATTGTTGATGACAAATAACTTATTTATAAAACTTTTTGTTATTTTCTTAAATAATTGCGTATAAATTTTGATGACAAAAAAAGAAAGAATTGTGTCTGAAAAAAATTATAACAAAAATGTTTTCTGATTTTGGCACAATATTGCTTTTTATTTTCGTAAAAAAAATTGTGTCTCTGAAATAACAAATTTAAATTTTATTTAGTTTTTTTTTTTCATAATTTGCTCTTGCTGTCCCCGAACGAGGCCAATTATTTTTAGCTTTTAATGCAGTCAAAACTATTGGTACAATAAGTTATTATGATATTTTTTAATATACTTCTTTTTGGCCTATCAGCAGCTGAAAAAAAGACTTGCAAAAGTCAACAAAAACATTATAATTACATTTTAAGATTATTTTTTTAAACTAATGTGAAAGTATTTTACATAATTTAGAGAATTAGTTTACTTGTCGTTTCTATAAATAATCTAGAGCAGTACAGATCACTTTAATCGTACTCAAATTATGTTTGCTAAACTTTATGACGATCATTTTCATATAAACAATTTGAAAACGAAAGTAGTTTTATATTTTTTCTTAATTTCTTTTTTTTTGCTGGCGTTTCAGGGGGAAAGCTCTCTTTTCAATTATTTAATAGTCAATCGACTGCTGACAAAATGAAAATGCATCAAAACAAAAGACCATAAATGAATATAAACATTGTAAATTGTTACAGATAAACAACAGCATTTAAACATTCAATATTTTTCAACCTCCAACTTGGCGAAAAACAAATAAACAGACAGACAGCACAAGCAAATAAAAACTCGCACAAATTTACAAAATCAAAATACATACGTACGAGTATCTTCTGAAACTTATCAAAGAAATACTCTTTAGTTTAAATTACTTTTTTTTGCACCACTTAACTCAATATATTAACACTTGAGCCTCGTTAAACGCGTTATGTACTGCTGTAGTGTGAATGCTAATATATACATTTTAAATTGCAAAATCATGGCTTTCAATGCGGTGATTTGTGGAGAACATTATTTAAATTATATCTATTAGTATTTTATGAAGTTTTAGTAGAGTAAACAAACTTCGATCTTAACTAGAGTTTGGGATTTCTCGGACTTTTCACTTCCCAAGAAACGGGATCTAAAAAATCACATTCCCGGAAATATAAATTTTCTAAATTGAGTTTACTTTTCACTGAAAATTGTCTAGAAGTCCACAAAACAATTCATTGATTATGGTTGAGTTCTTGTTACATCTTTGATATTGTTTAAATTATTCAATTGTTTAATTTAATTGAAGGTTTAATATAATATCTCAAGTTGTTCCCTGATGATCTGCATTAGCAGCAGTGAAATGCGCATAGGAACAAGCTATCCCCCTCAATAGTCAATTTCAATTTGTTTTTAGTAAAACTATTTAATATTATTTTACTAAATATGTAAAATATTAATTTTGAAAAAAGTGCGATTAAAAATTGAAAAAATTTTAGCAATTCCTCTAAAAAGCACCAAGAAGGTCACTGTTCTACTAAAATAAAAATTCCTGTTAAATAAAAATTAATGTAACAACAATTAAAAATTCACCTCTGAATTTATTCGTTTTTGTATTAATTACTATATTATTATGTTATGAACAGTTTTGCTGGCTACTGTATATTTCAAGCAAATCTACATTTCTAGATACAATAATTGCCTGATCTTCTAAAAATATAAGCTTTTATTATTAGTTTCCTGTGAAATTTTAATTTGCGTCCCTTACTGTGTTTCGTAGTTGGGCAGCCGATATGTTGTGAAACTAAAAACGTGCGCATGTTACCCCAGCTGGAAGTCTAATTTACTGTTGAAAATATAAAAAAAATTGTTCTCTGTTGTAGTCTAATAGATTCGAACTCCAGCCCACCTAGAATGTTCATTATATGAAATTTAAAAAATAATATAAAAATTATTTCAATATTTCATTTTCAGATTTATTCAAATAATTTATGAAAAATTTAAACAGCCTCGTATAAAAAGGGCTCGCTTGAAAAACTTTTATATGTTTGTTAATATTTTCCTGATGCTTATGATCATCTTGATGCCACCGCTGGGTATTTGCATGCCGCAAAAAAAACTTTACACTCATACATACATATCTACACACCACACACATTCACAATAATTCATTGAGTATTTTCGTAAGCAAAAAAGATTATCTTTGTTAGATTTCATTGCCATGAGCGTGGAGATACCCTGAAGACATATAACATTTTAACATTTTAAAAATGGGCGAAATACGTTCCTAAAACTGTGAATACAGAATACATTTCGCTATCCTGCTAATAGTGCAACCAGGCAGTATTTTAAAAATTCAAAAAAGTGTTTCCTTGTTAGATATCTACGTACATATTTATTAGGGCATTCACTCGAATAATGGTTGCTCGATTAATGGAAAAATTAAGTCGAATAATATTAAATCAAATAAAAAATATGAAATTTCAAGTAAAGATTCATTCGAGTTATTTTCATTGTTTAATTGAATGGAACAAGGAAACAAACTTATACAAATTTCCTTATTTCGAAGACATTTGTAATAATGTTTTTATTAAAAAATAAAAAACTTTTCGAAAGTATCCATTCGATTAAACCCGACTAAAGTCATGTTTAAAATATTAGAAAACAAATAGTTTATTTTCTACAACCATACGCTTTTTGTTACTACCATAATATAGCTATCGTAACTATGCCCCACCAATGTAATTTATCTTCGTATAAAATAGCAATTTCCTCTAATACCGCCTAAACTTATAGAAAGTCTAAAAGCTTTATAGACTGAGTATGGCAACCCACCGTACTTTGATTGCGTTGCTAGCCGGCAACTGCAAGTTTGATGTTGCCTAAAAAACACTAAATAGCAACTGTAATTGACAGCTCTTGATTGCCAGTTGATATCCGTGATATTATTTTAAGCAACTGCCGACTCAACTGCGGCTCAGTTGCCATCTATAATCGACCCCTAACTTGTAAAGTGCTTCTTCAGCTAAACGTTAATGTATTTTTTTTTGATACATTGAAAATGATTGTTAAAGGGTCTTCAGCTACTTGCTATGAGCATTTCAATGGAGCTATTGCAGATCATCAGGGAACACAATTATTTTTGGAAATATTAAAGATATTATACTTAACTTTGATTCGAATAAATGATAAAGAATCTTTCACAGTATCAAACTTTAAAAAACAAAATTTAAAAAATCACTCAAATTGTTTTCATTTACCATTTTCATTTGGAAAGTTGTTTGATGATAAAGGCACGCCTCAGTTTCTTCTAGCAGATGGTCGTAAGAAAGTTTACAATTAAAAAAAATATATTAAATTCAGTCGAACTTCCATAACTCGAATTTTCTCTAACTCGAACTAATTGCAATACTTCTTCCATAACTCGAACGAAAATATGAATATGAATTCCATAACTGCAAATAATATGCTTACTTATTACCTGGAATGTTGCATACTTATTATTATTGCGGATTGCTTTGAATTATATTTTTTTCTGGGAATCCAATCATAAGCGGAACGGCGAATCATGACGTGGATTTGCTGGAAGAATCTATTCATCAGCATTCCATAAATGATGTAGGAAATCCTTTTCGAGCACTGAATTTATATTTGAACAAATTAAAGTTATTTTTTTTTTGAAAATAACAAAAAAAAAGTTAATTTTCAATCACTAAATTTTACCAACTGTAACTTACTTATTATAATTAGTTTTCAGTAAGTGCTTGTTTTAAATAAAAATTACATATTCATCGCAAATAAACCCAAATGATTCCAATTGATTTAATTAAAAAAAAGAAAAATACTATGACTCGGAGTCTCCGTAAGTCGATGTTGTTTTTTTTTGGATAATGGGGTTCGAGTCAAGGAAGGTAGACTATAATTACTTTCGCAATATTTTCGTCAGGATCTGAATGTCTAAGTCACCTCTAGACTTCCGAATATAGATTGTAGGTAATTATTTCACAAAAACAAAGTATATATATATGTACTCCTATGACAATGTTTTCCGCTTCTCCAAATCAGAATGACGTTACTTCTTGTGGTGACTTATTCAAGTCGCCAAGAATTTGCATTGCGCTGTTGGAAAAATCTTCGATTGTAATTGTAGAGTTTTTAACAGAATAAGTATTTATAGATTTGATATTTGTATATTTTCTGCTGTAGGGTACCGATTTAATAATTTATCTCCATAGACAAAAATACTTTCGTTATAAGTTTTCAACTGTTTCCCATGGCTAAAGTTACAATTTCATCAACTTCAAGATTTTCTATTTTAACATTGTTAAAACATCCATTAACATGCGATAAAGTTTGCAAGATTTATTTGATATTATGTTTTTGTTAAATACTCGTAAAATTGAAGAGTAACATCAATGTTAGTTCAAAGTCTTCATTCGTCTGTTCGAATTTGAATACAAGAAAGTGGCTGATGCTTGTTAAATAAATAAAATGCAATTTAAAAACTGTTGCTGAAAAGTACACAAAAGAAAATTCCCCTTCTAAATTCAAGTTTTTTGTCTTGCTTAAAAATTTATGTACGAATAACACTAAATTTGCAATTGAATCAAGCTGAAAATGGGTATTCTTAAGAAAATTATTCCGGGATTTTTTTTTAATAAGAGTAAAGTTCTTAAATTAAGTAAAAAAAATCGTCAATCAGTAATTCAAATCTTAAAACAAAAACTCACTACTCTGAAAGTCATTTCTTGTGTGTTATTTGAGAGGTTTTTATTTCATTTAAGGGAGAAAATTCTTGGAGGAAATCTTAGGGGACCACATTATTTTATTTAGGCGACTTTTACAACTGAGAAGCATTTTTTTCCAGAAGATAATATCTTCCTATTGTTTGCTGGATCTTAATCGACTACGCTCTTGCACACAAAATCCAGTAATTGAGTAAAGAACCTGGAATCAAATACGTTTTGACTTTAAATATTTTATCAAATTACAAATATTTCGGAAACTATAAACCATATTTTTGAGGGAAATTGCAGTAAAATGCTCAAAACTTGGTCGATTTCTACCTTGATCAGTTAATATTATTGTGGCATAAATTAAAATGAGTTAATTTATTTGCATTAAAATTATTATTTAAATTTTTAGATTTAGAGAATTTATTCACAAAAGTTTAAATTTGGGGACTGTAAAATTTTGTTAGCGGGGAAGTCAAAATTTACCCGGCACTACTGGTGTATGATGACATTTTGCTATTGGCATTGTACACGGTAGTGGAACTGAGTTGTTTAAGGTGTTGGTTTACACACATGCAAGGAATTCGATACTCGATACGAGCAGAAAAGGTTCGAAACTCGAAAGCAACATTAATAAAAACATAAAATTAAAATAGATCAAGTAAGAAATTGATTAATTTCGAAAATAAAAGTATTAGATTAAGGGCCATTATTACAACTCGCTTTAAGTTAAAGGTAGGATTTTATCCGCCCGATAAATAGCTTCGCATTATTACAACCTTCTATTTTTTTTGTTGTTATTATTATAAATTATAATAATATTTAATGAATAAAAAAATAATAAATGAAGGTTTTATTATGCCAAGCCATTTATATCGGCCCGATAAAATCCTGCCTTTAAGTAACGACAAGCCCTAAGTGTGCTTCAGGATTGAGTAAAAATAAGTCTGCTCGCACTTGATTTAAGGAAAAACGTCTTACTTCAAGAAAGGAAGGCTTGATTTAAAGATAAAATTCAAGGGCTTAAGATTGAATACATGGCGGAAGTGAATTAGACTAATGGTGGCTTACTAGACTAAATGGACTTGGATTGGATAATGGGGCTCAATCCAAGACCATCGTGCATCGCTGTCACAACCGCCCAAGGTGTGCCTGCCCTTCACGTCGAACCTGCCTTTGTTGAACAAAGATTTTTGGCTTTAAATCAAGCGCGACCAGGCTTAATAATAGTTAAAAGTTAGAACTTAGTCCATAAAACACCCGTTCTTGAATCAAGCCTGTTGTAATTGGTTTAAAAAAACTCAGCACTTTCTGTACTTTTGACACAGGTTTGGCTTGATTTGCACCCAGATTGGTTGTTGTTTCCTTTTATTGAAGTTGTTTATTGCACTAACAATGAAATTGCTTGATTAGAAATCACATTTACGTTTTCTCAGCGCTTGTTTACAAGAAGAACGTGCTAACTAAAAAATCAGCACACTCCGTTTCACAGAAAACATTTGCCACATTCCCTTCTCAACAGCGAATAGAGAGGATCTTTGCATGAATATGTTTAGGATGTTTCTTCTGAGTTTCTAACGAAAATATTGAATTAGTAAAGACATTCAAAACTTTCTCAGATTTTTAGAAACTACTTTGTTTCAAATTATTTTTATTTGTATTTTTATATTTCGGTTAAGCTGCTTCTTAAAACTATTCGCTAACTTGTCTTTCTAACTTGAGTTTATTTTACTAAGTTGCAATTTCGTTATCAAAAATTATAAGAGTTTTCCTTATTAATGATTTGAAAAGAAATTCAGTTGAAGCATAAAAATAAACTCCAATTAGATAGATATGAATAGGATAAATTTGAAATATGTATTCAGATATTTTTTTTTAACTGCATTGCAACCGAGCATTTATTTTCCTTTGGCTTTCAAAGAATGCCATGTATGATGCCTTAAATAAAAATTTGTATTTCTATTATTTTTTTGGTTTGTGCTAAAATCACTTGTACGTGATTTTTCATAAATTGCCACCTTTGTAACAAGATGACAACAACAAGTGAAGAAAAAATGGAAACATTTTATAAATAAATATAAAACGCACTAAATTGCTACTGCACACTCGAAGCCACTCAAACCCAACAGGATCAGCAGGCAACACGACATGTCTGAATGTTGCCATCATACAGAAACATATAAATATGCGAATATAAAATCACTAAATGTAATTGCAACAAGAACAAAAAAAAACGAAGCCATTACTACAAACAAGAACAAGGTTTACAATTACATGTGTATTTTACGCAATGATAGAAAAAAATGCTTTTATGTTTTAAATTCTACACTATAAACATACATTTCTTTTATAAAAAAAGTAAGAACAAAACGTTCTTGACATCTTAAGGATCTCTGAGGGCATAGGCATCATTGGATTGCAAAGCACTTCTCTGCATCTTTAAGTGCCAGAAACAAGCAGGCAGGCGGAGCGTCCGTCGCTTGTAATGCAAGTCTTCTATCCTGCAAGTGTTGCAGTGGTAGTGTTGTTTTATGATGCCATAGCATATAACAACAACCTTTTGAATTTTTAAATTGTTATGTTGCATATGATTTAACCTTTTTTTTAATTTCATTTATTAAATGCTTGACTTGCGAGGGCGGCTCAAAAATTAGCCTAAATATTGAATAAAGTGAAACACAACTTTACATTATTTTGTCAATACGAGATAAAGTTTATAAAGTATGTTTTCTACTTTGGCAATTTTGATAATTGTTTTTAATTTTGTATTTTATACGAGTATTATGCAAGCAAAAGTTCGGGCAGATCCCTACAGTTGTTGTAACTTAGAATACTTTCTTGATTGGACGTTGCTTAAACATAAATTTCTTATTGGAAACTTCTATACCAAACAATGCAGTTTCTGCGGATCGTATGATAAACCACATTTTTTGTGACTTATTTTGCATTTGGATCTAATATTCTGTAGAATCAAGTTCTTTGGAGAAGTTTTAGTGACTTCAGGAAAAATACATCACTCCTTTATTGCATTGTAGTCATATTGTCGTATCTTTCTTCATTTTGTGTTAGAGTTTTATACAAATATCATGTTTACTCACCTCTTGTGGGAGGAATATTTTTGTATTTTTCTGTAGAGGTGTGGGTGTATTGAAACTTTAAATTTTGTTTTCTGAAGAACGAGTTTTTTTAGATATGAATTCATTACACTAAAGGAGTGTTATGATCTCTCAACGTACAGAACGACTGGTTTTATCCGGTTGCCACATACAAGTTCCTAAAAGTTGCGGTGCTCAGGGGCTGCTACTAAGAATGATAAATTTCATTCCTAGTGTGAGCACTTTCCCAACTTAAATTGAAGTTTTATGTTTGCATTAACCTGTGTATCTGTGTATGAAACAATATGTGCAATTGCTTGTGGCAATATTCTCTTTTATTTATTCATTATATACGTTTTTTATTTCAATACAATTTACCACTTAAATTATTGCCAATTTTCAAGGTTATTGAAAATAATCTTCACAATTTAGTTGGTCTCTGTGAACAACAACAGTACGCTCACTATTTAGTTGGATACTTTATTTGTTTGTTGCTGACGCCTTTCCGCCTTTCCTCTTCTACGTAGTTGCCCGAAGGATATTTGTTGTATCAAGTTCTATTATATACAAACAGACACTTGCGAGTGTACGTTCGGTAGACATGTCGGTATTTGGAGATGTTTATTTAATGTACGAGTGTCCATATAGTTTTTACAATTGTTGTTATTGAAATTAAAATTTATGGGTTAGTTGGCAACTGGTCTCAGATTCGCTAGATTATTTCTTATTTCTTGTTATGCCATAATTATATAATCATATTGTATCCTACACAAAATGTGCTGGTAGACCATAATTTTATGTGTAAGATGGAACGTTATTTTGTGTTGCATTCGGTAGTGCATTTGAAAATTTAGTTTAGTTTTGTATACGAGTATAAAAATGTTTAACCAAAATGTTTATGTAATGCTGTTTAAAAAAAAAATTCTTTTACTTGATGTTAAATTTTCCCTTGTTCCTTTGGAATATTGTCTCATGTCCAATTCTTTCTGACGAAAAATAATACGAACTTTAGCCAAAAATAGTAATCACTTTGGATGAAAAACCACTAACAACCAATTTGTTCGAAAAAAAAAATAATCATATTAAATTTCTTATACTTTTTTATAAAAAAAAATGTTGTTCAAAGTTTTCTTAAGACAAAAATGTTGCCTCGTAAGTGATGATACAATAATTTTTAATAAACTCACAATTTAAAAAATCACTATTTATTTTGAAAAAAGGCTAAACATTTTCCACTTTTTTTTTAGAAAAAAAAAACGCCATAAGTCTAATTGGGCAGTCTTAGGAATATAATTCAGCAAGTTGTACCCTGATTTTTTATATACATAAATAAACATATTATCGAATTCTTTTGCAATTAATATCTGCCGACTAGAGATGAGCGTCGTTTACTTGATTGCACCGACTCATGTGTGATTAATTTTGTATTATAGGTAATTGAGCGTTGTATCTAAAATCGCTTCTTGCATTACAAGAACATTTGCGTGATTAATACGCGGAAATAATGGAATTTTTATATTCCAAAATATAATTTTCTTAGCCTAATAATAATTTTACTTTACACTCACGTGCATGTGCTTAAGCATTTTTGTTCGTAAGCCAACGCGAACGTGAGTGAAAAGTTACTCATGATCCCACCTCTGCGGCCGACTAACAAAGTAAATATATTTCGTACCTAAATATGTACACCTTAATTACTACGGCTTCCAATAGATTTCATTATTTGCCTCAAAACTGGGTGACTTTAAACAAGAGGTGGAAAAAGAAATAAATAAAAAATTAAATTCATAAGACACCTAGATAAAAGAAAAACGAAAGAAAAAGTATTAAGTATGACAAATGCGAAACAAATAAAATGTAATTACATTATAATTTAATGTGAATAAAATAAAAATAAATAATTTCCGTATTTTAAAAGTGAACAAGTGTAATAGATACAGGAATAGACAGGCGACAGTGATTGTAAGTTTCATTGCTCCGTTTTACTGATAATAAGATATAAAGTTTCCAGTATGCTGAAATTATTTCGCAAAATTTTCAATTGGATATTAAAGTTTTGTAGGTTAATAACTATCATACAATGTACGAACTTTTTCGTAAAATATATGAAATGTACAAGTTCTTGTAAGCAGAAAAAAAATTAAAATAAACTCACATTCTTCGGCTTTTAAGACAAGCATTCTACTCACTAAAGGTACGGTCAACCTTGCAAAATATTTGCTGAAAAAAGGGACCAACAGACAAGCTAAATTTGCATTTTCTTTAATAACAATATTTTTTTTAATATGGGTTCGCATACAAAAATAGCCTTTTGTGGCATAATTGAGTTCATTTTGTGATATAAAAACCAAGTTAAATCACACTAACTCTATGCACAAGGAGTGGTTATGTTTTTTTGATCAAGTGTGACCGTACCTTTAGCCATAGTTGACTTATTTGCACATACACCTAAACAAATATAAATGCAAATAAATAATATAAAGACAAACAAATATGATATTTAAAATATCATATTAAACAAAGAAAACAATTTTTTACTTTTATTTGCTTTAGCAAAATTATAAAATTCTTACCTAAAAGGGGAAATACGAGATTATTATATATTTTTTTTATTTTGTAAAATTTTGCAAGGATTTTTTTCAGTGTACAAAATGAGATAAGTTTTTTTGAGTCTTTAAAACTTTATCTCTTCTCGAGCCACTGCACCATTTCTTCAATTTGCTATTCACAATTTTAGCGTATTTCTATAACATCTTCTAGAGAAATAAAATATCCTGGGCAGCTTCAGAAGGAATAAAGTACAACTTTGCTCTCTGAACTACATCTCACACGCTTCTGCTTATGGGCATTCGGCTGAAGCTTATTTCTTATACAATGTCTTATTACCAATATATTTTAAAGAAATTTTTAAAATATGTAGGAATTTATGCACTCGATATTGAGCAAGAAAAAATAATGAAAAATTGCTGCTGGAAAACCCATCATTTCGAAAAAAGTCTTAAGGAATTCCTAGAACAGGATTTAAAAAAAATGTGGTGCTGCTTTGACTATAAATTTAAGTTGGAGTTATAGTACAAGTCTTATGTTGTTTTTCTACAAAAATATCCAACATGTAGAAGGAGTAATTTGATGTTCGTTTTTTAAAGATGTTTTGTTTAAATCAACAGTGTTGATAGTGCCCTGAAAAACTGTTGACTTTTGTTTACAGATACTTTTACCAGACGAAGTTGGGAAAAAATCGCCTCGAATTAGGAAATTAAGCTATAAACGCATTCACGACAGCAAGCCACTCGGATACATGACCACAAATGCCGCTGGCTACAAATAACATCCTGTAGCCAGATACTTATTTAGTTCGAAAACGACAGCTACTTAGAAAGTAGCTGATTCATTTATATTTCAGTGGTGGCGCCTTAGATTTTTGCTTTTTCTTAAGATACGTTTTTTCTAAAAGTACAATTCAATAAAGCAATAAAATGGCAAAGAATCACTCATATCGCGAAAATACCTAAAAACCGCGAAAAGTTGGACAATTTTGTAAAATGCGTAAAACTTCCTAAATGGAGGTAAGAACTTAAGAAGTCTGACATACATTCACATTCCATTTACATTTATAGACCTTTTTAGAAGATTTTACGGCTTTTTCAAAACTTTGTAACTTTTCGCGCAATTTCGCATTTATGGCAATGTGGGTGACTTTTTCTATATTTTATTGTGTCCATCGTCTTTTAAATTAAACAAATTAATTTTCCCAATGATTGGAAGATAGTTTGCAATTCATAATTTTTTCAGTTTTTTTGCGATTTTTTCACATTTCTTGCATTTGCAGATCGTCTTAGAAGATTTTACGTCTTTTTCTAAATTTTGCAAAATTTTGCGCATTTTTGCGATGATCGCGATTTGATTCACTCAATGACCTTTTTAACGAAAAATAATGTCAAATACCAAATTGAGCATAATTTCTTGAAATTCTTGCACGGAGTCGCTTGGAGGTTCTGTACATAATATATTGATATAAAATGGGGTAGCTTTTTATAGAAATGAAAAAAAGCAAATAATTCTTTTATATTTTCCCCAAAATTTTTTATTGCATATTGATTTTGTACAGCTGATACTGTGACCGTACTAAAGAAAATAATTCAGACTTAAAAATGAAACATTACCCAAAAACACAACTAATACAAATTTTTTAAGTTAACTATTTTATATATTTATTGTAAATACTTCGAAATAGCGATAATACAATTATAGTCTGTTGAATAATAAAAATTGTTCCATATATAGTTCTCTCTTAATGAAAAATAATGAATTTATAAAAAAAAATTCTAATAAATATAAAAAAAATTTAGAAGAAATAAATGCGTAAACTCAGATTTCAACTTGAGGCAAACTATTCGTTGCAATATACATATGTATATACAATACATCTAAGTTCGACTAATTACTTACAAACATTAATTATAAATAACGATGGCACGCGTCAATTATTATTAGTTATTTATCATATTAGTTATTTAATTAAATTAACGAAAGACTAATATTTTTTTCGAACTGTATCGATAAACAAACAATTTTGTTTAGATAAGTATGTATTTTTCTTTAGAATTGATCTAATAAATACATACATTTCAAAAGCCATAAGCAAGAAAGTTATTTAGCCAGATTTAGAATCAGCATTAGAAAAAACTTAAATTTATCAAGAAGAGTTACAAATTAACTCTTCAACTAAATTTTTCTAGCAAGTCCTTATAACATTCGCCATATTGTATATAAAATTCTTGCAGCAAGTGACCATTTTCTATAAAAAAATATCTTATATGTTATGTGAAACAAAACAATTCATAACTATTCTTCAGAACAAATATTTGGTTAAGCAAATGCACTTTACTCTTTCAGAGCGCAAAACTTTACTTCATTCATTGCAAAACAAAAAAAAAAGCAATATATTTCTCTGTTATATATTATTTGCACAGATGTTCTTTAGGTTCGTATAAAGTAAAAATATCTGAAACTATTAAAACATTAAAGAAAGTTGATTAAATTAAATTAAAAAAAATTAACAAAACTTTTTGAAATTTTTTGAAATAAGATATTGAGACATATTTTGAATAATTATTATAATTAATTAATTAATTAATTATTAATTATTATAATAAATTAAATCAATGATTAACCTTTTTACATTTTATAAAGGTACTCCCAAAACAAGATTTGAATTGAAAACGAAACACATTTTTTAGTTTTTTCACTATTTTTGAGATTTTTCAATGAAAGCACGTTGTTCTGCCTTGTAACGTTTCATATTTGGAAGCCCTCAACTGTCAGCTGTCAAATGGGTTTTTTTTAGAAATACTAACACTTTACTGCACAAATGGTGGGAAATTCAAATCTTGCGTTAACTTTGGGACACCCTTTACAAACGTACCACGATCAGGGAGCGTTGCAGCCTCCAAAAATGTTGTGCCCTGCCATGTACTTCGGAATTGACTTTTCCATTGTTCCTTGAAATACTGGCTCATGTGGAATTTTTTCTCAAAAAATGTTATGAACTTTAGCCTAATATAAATTACTCGGACTTAAAAAAGAACACGGTTCTACTCAAAAGTCACGTTAAAAGAATTAACAATATTTTATTTTATATGAAACTTGACCAGATGATAATGAGGCGAATCGACTAAGGAGAATTGTATTCGACGATGTTCCTTCCTTCGAACAATTTTTAAAAACAATTTCACCAGTAATTACTATAATAAAGAAATATTTACATAATTTCCATTGAAATGTTAAACGATTTTTCATCCTGTGGAAGCTGCACAAAGAATTAGCGAAATATCGATAACAAATTTAGATGTTTTTATATAAAAGTGACCTCAAACACGTTAATTAATTAGAAAATTATATAAATATATCAAGAAAAGGTCGAAAAATTTGTTATTAATTATAATAAAGAAAATAATACATAAAATTAAATTGTTAATTAGCAAAACTTGTTTCGTTAATTAACAGCACGATAACAATTACAACAATAAGAACTGTAGAATATAAATAAATAAATTATCTAAATAAATAAATTCAATGCATCATCACACGCGCCACAAAAAGCTAAAATGTATGTACACCTCAACCTCAACAAATGCCACAACAAATGCTACAGCGGCTACAGCTGCGGCTGCCGCTGCAACATCGCTCTCATTTCGTGCGAGTCTACAAATGCATATAATCACAATTATCTACTGTGTGGTAATTGAAGTATTTACCTGTTGTTTACTTTTTTTCAATCATTTGACAAAACTACATACCGAACTATAAGCCACCAAACAGCCGTCCAGCCAGCCATACAACCAAACAAGAAGCAACTTAACTCAAACCCATGTAGCCCGACAACTTACCACAAATATTCATATGAAAAACAAAGCAGCAACTTGAACATGCAACAACAACTTACAAAATGCAATAGAAAAAAATTTATAAAAAATGGAACTGCTGCAACTAAAAACGACCAAACAACAAGAACCAAGATTTGTTGCACTTTTTCTTAACAATTAGTTTATTTGTTTGTTTGTTTGTTTTATAAACCGCTTAAAACAAGTAACAGCGACCTCTATAGTTCTTTAACATTAACGAGTACAACAATTAACAAAAAGGAAAATTCTTTTCTATTTGAAATTCTATTTGAAACCATAAATATTTTGAGGTTTCTTTTATTTATTTTTTTTGTCATACCATACAAAGAACGTTGACACAAACTCAGCCAAAGGCGACAGACCGACCAGTAAACATGAACAGGAATGCTCTGTGTAAAATTTATTAACCCCACACCGGCCAGGGGTCTTAATGGTTAAATGCGTTTGTACGAGTAAATACTTATAACGGGTTACATACAACTCAATACCTTGATGTCTTCGAAGTTTATCAGCAGCTTTTGGGAAATTAAGAAAAAATACTTCATTTATCCTCTCTTCTAGAGAACAGCACAGCACCTTTTGCTTGCCACTTTTCTGCATAAGTTGCATCCGTCTGCCACTTCAGTCAGGTGGGTTTGTTTTGCTTTTGTTCATTCAATCAGTTCGTTTGCTCACTCACTCGTTTGTTCGCACGTTATTCAATTAATGAGTTTGTTCTGGCATTAATGCATGATTTACTTTAAATTCGTTGAATAAAGTTGTGTTTAATTTGCTTTTAGTTTATTTAGGTATATTTTTTTCATTCTTTCTTTCTTTATAACAAGCCCTCATTAGCAGTTTTGCTTTTGGTCTAATATTTTGTAGATATTTTTTCCTCTCTTTGTACTTTTCTGGGTTAAGACACTTGGTGACTTTACAAAAATAAATTGTATTTATTTATACAAACCGTAAATAGATTTGATAAATTAAATTGTAGGCGTCACACCAACTCACGATCTCTAAATTTGAAACTTTAAATTTTGAAAGTTACTCACAAAAATGTTTTCTCATCATTCCCGCAATTCTACTTCACTGAAGTTTTTTTTCAGATAGAACTTTCCTTTTATGTTCGAGTGTAATTAAGTTGTGCACTTATTTAACACCTTCTCTACCTACATTCATTCTCTCCTTTCTAATATTCTAGTTTTTTTCAACACATTTTATTACTTGTTGATTCTGCCTTTATTAAGCCTGACAGTAACCATTTGCTCTTAATTGAGAGATGTTTTGAATATTGAGTCCTTATCTAAGCGGAATGGTAAAGTTGCTCTACTTAGCCTTGTCTCCAAACCTTTATAGATACTTTCATTTCGTATGCACCATGATGCTCCATTCATGGTTCTAAGAATTCTTGATAAGTTCCGCGGTAGTAGATCAATACGGGAATAACTTGAGTGTCATATAATTGAATACCGAATTGGTCTTATACAGAATGCCTTTAGAGTGTTCAGCAGTTAGTCAATGCAGATTATAAACTTTAATTTCCATGTGGAGCCCTTTGGTTTTTATATGCTGACGACAAGTCAGACATATTTACAAGCAAATGCCAAAATAATACTGTTGGCTGAATAGTTATCGTGTTATTTACAACTGAGAACATAACTTCGAGCCCAGGGGGGCTATTATGTACAGTATGACCTCGGTTACTGAAAGTAATAAAAACCAAGGCAGTTGCAAGAACCGCGGTTGTTGCATTGACCGAGTAACATATATATAAACACTGCTTTAAGTATTTATATACATACAAACAATATCTAGTTTATATTGTCCGAAAGATAATTTTGTGCATAATTAATATATTTTTTTTAAATAAAACAACTTTAGTGTTATCAATTAACTTCTAAAATGATAATTTTTCAAGAAAATTTAATTCATTTTATTAATAATAATAATGGTTCTAAGAATTCTTGATAAGGTCCGCGGTAGTAGATCAATACGGGAATAACTTGAGTGTCATATAATTGAATACCGAATTGGTCTTATACAGAATGCCTTTAGAGTGTTCAGCAGTTAGTCAATGCAGATTATAAACTTTAATTTCCATGTGGAGCCCTTTGGTTTTTATATGCTGACGACAAGTCAGACATATTTACAAGCAAATGCCAAAATAATACTGTTGGCTGAATAGTTATCGTGTTATTTACAACTGAGAACATAACTTCGAGCCCAGGGGGGCTATTATGTACAGTATGACCTCGGTTACTGAAAGTAATAAAAACCAAGGCAGTTGCAAGAACCGCGGTTGTTGCATTGACCGAGTAACATATATATAAACACTGCTTTAAGTATTTATATACATACAAACAATATCTAGTTTATATTGTCCGAAAGATAATTTTGTGCATAATTAATATATTTTTTTTAAATAAAACAACTTTAGTGTTATCAATTAACTTCTAAAATGATAATTTTTCAAGAAAATTTAATTCATTTTATTAATAATAATAATGGTTCTAAGAATTCTTGATAAGGTCCGCGGTAGTAGATCAATACGGGAATAACTTGAGTGTCATATAATTGAATACCGAATTGGTCTTATACAGAATGCCTTTAGAGTGTTCAGCAGTTAGTCAATGCAGATTATAAACTTTAATTTCCATGTGGAGCCCTTTGGTTTTTATATGCTGACGACAAGTCAGACATATTTACAAGCAAATGCCAAAATAATACTGTTGGCTGAATAGTTATCGTGTTATTTACAACTGAGAACATAACTTCGAGCCCAGGGGGGCTATTATGTACAGTATGACCTCGGTTACTGAAAGTAATAAAAACCAAGGCAGTTGCAAGAACCGCGGTTGTTGCATTGACCGAGTAACATATATATAAACACTGCTTTAAGTATTTATATACATACAAACAATATCTAGTTTATATTGTCCGAAAGATAATTTTGTGCATAATTAATATATTTTTTTTAAATAAAACAACTTTAGTGTTATCAATTAACTTCTAAAATGATAATTTTTCAAGAAAATTTAATTCATTTTATTAATAATAATAATGGTTCTAAGAATTCTTGATAAGGTCCGCGGTAGTAGATCAATACGGGAATAACTTGAGTGTCATATAATTGAATACCGAATTGGTCTTATACAGAATGCCTTTAGAGTGTTCAGCAGTTAGTCAATGCAGATTATAAACTTTAATTTCCATGTGGAGCCCTTTGGTTTTTATATGCTGACGACAAGTCAGACATATTTACAAGCAAATGCCAAAATAATACTGTTGGCTGAATAGTTATCGTGTTATTTACAACTGAGAACATAACTTCGAGCCCAGGGGGGCTATTATGTACAGTATGACCTCGGTTACTGAAAGTAATAAAAACCAAGGCAGTTGCAAGAACCGCGGTTGTTGCATTGACCGAGTAACATATATATAAACACTGCTTTAAGTATTTATATACATACAAACAATATCTAGTTTATATTGTCCGAAAGATAATTTTGTGCATAATTAATATATTTTTTTTAAATAAAACAACTTTAGTGTTATCAATTAACTTCTAAAATGATAATTTTTCAAGAAAATTTAATTCATTTTATTAATAATAATATAAAACACAAAACTTTACATACAAACATATGTAATTTAATTAAACAAAAAAAATAATAAATAAATAAAAAATACATATTCTTATGTAAAAAATATGAGTAATGGGTCATTTGTTCTAGTTTTAAAAGAAGTCAGAAATTTTAGACTGATTTTTGGTACTACAAAAATGTTTCTGCCCTGCAGTTTCGCGAAGATCTTGAAGAAGCAAAACTTCTTTTAAGCCGATTTTTTTTCTTCAGCCCATTGAATACAAATGTTTAATGAATTAATGGCATCCTTGGACTTTATTTTAGGCAAATCCTGGACAATGCTAGTGATTTCAATTTCAATTTGCAATTTAGAAATGCACGTGCAAACAACATACATACACATAGTATGTATTTGTGTATTCTGAAAAAAATGTAAAAAACAGTTAAGAAAAAAACAAACAACCTCACCGCAAAATTTAAAAGTTGCGTTTACTGAGTCACAAATTTTTGCCAAGTTGCATAAACTGAGTCTATGATGTAAATATTTCAGTTGTTGCAATAATCGAGGAGTTGCGCTCATTGAGGGTTGTAGTAACCGAGGTCATACTGTATACTCGAATTTGTATAGCTTATACATAGTGTTTCGAAAATGCTTTCTTTGGAATCGAAATACATAATAACCCTCCAGTTTCAGGCAAGTCATAACATCCTGCATTTTTCAAGTGTGCATTAGTTTGTCATTGTATTTATTTTAATTTGACAGTTTATGTAACGAAGGCACTGGTCACTGTATAGTACCGGTAGCATTGCAGCAAAATCGCCAGCGAAGTAAAATAATTTATGAAATTGCAATAAAGCTCAACAAAAATGAATGGCCCGGCCCTACTTGACACCAAAGGCGCAGCAACATTTCTGTAATAAATTAACAAAATGTCCAATAGTAGAGCTGTAAAAGAATTCATTAATCTTTTTCACTTTCATCATCTGTACTTTCTACACTATCGCTTTCCCAAAGTTGGTAACACATCAAAATGGTTCGTAGGCATTTAATACTTAAGCAGTTACTTCTGTTTAAAGTATGTGATGTGATCAGACTGGGGAGTATTTACGTCTATGGTGACCGTTTCATGGCACAATTGTGCAGAGAGTACTTACACGTATTCTTATCCTCGAATGCATAATTATCAATCATAATCATCCTGCAAAAATACGTGTATCATTTCAATATAATTATATGACATTGTATTAAGAAAATTATTTGATATTTTTAAACATTTATATAAGTTTTTAAATGAATATAATATTGATTTAATTGAAAAAATGAAAAAATGTATTCAATTTTAAAGATTGGCTGAAAACAATTAAACTTCTTAATTGAATCTTAATGGAATCTTTATGGAATCTAAATTTTTCTTAATATCTTGTTTTAACTTTTTCCTGTGGAAGTATAATGCAGCATTATATTTCCAACGCTTGGCTTTGTATTTGGTGGATAGCTTTGTCAATTCACTAATACTAATAGGCATAAATACAACCACAGTTTTCGTTGTGGTCACCACTGCTTTACAATTCCCTTTTTTTGAGTGTAAAGGTTTGAGCACATTAAATCGTATTCTCTGGTATTTCAACCACGTCTGCAAAAGTTTGAAAAAATCTTTTATTTCTCTATATACAAGATACGGATGCTGATATGAACTAATAATAACAGACTCCTGAGCGAATGTGGAAATCCTTGATTTCTCGCACGTAGTTAGATCATCAGCAGTGTTAATTAAAGTATAGTATTGGTCAGATAATAAATAAAGTATTGGTCAGATAACATTTCCCCTTGTAGGTCAAGCTCTTATTTTGGAATCTTCAGTGACATTACATTCAGTCACTGTACTTTAACCCATTGAATTTACCCGGTTCAATAGGGATTTTGCTTTACAACGATTTCCATTTCCTCTGGACTTACTGTGATTACCTGTAATTTTAATTGAGTTATATTTTCTCTAATAAAATGTTAGTTGTCGGTAATTTTGTTTAGAAGACACGACTTAAATGATTAGCCAACACCAAAGTCTAAGCTTTTGCATACGCTCCTGAAAGCCATCAGCTTTCCTTGAAGGACTTTGTGCCTCTACCGATTCGATGACTTTCTCTGCTTAGTTAAACTTTTAATATAGTTCTCATTTATACGATCGTCTTCCAAAGAAAGAGTTGTTCTCAATTATTTAATTACAGCAGACAGCCTCTGCTTTGGAGGAGGATATCTATTGAGCTGCCATTCCATTTTTTGTTTTCTTTATAATATACACTAGATTTCGATTTGGCTCTTGGAATGATCCAAGCCCGATACAATTATAGACGGGAAGTCATTAACAGAGTTATCTATATACTCCTCTCACTGTAACAATGGGTTCGTATAAAAGTAACTGGCTAGAAACTTTTTATATTATAACCAATCAGGTTTTACTTACTGATTGTTTAAATCAAATCTTGATATGTTATTTCCGTAATGAAGTTAATATTAATGGGTCAAAAAACAAATCATAAGATACATATTTCTATGGTCATCGAATTTCAGTCTCAATGTTTACAAATCTCTTTACATAGATGACTTGGAATTTTTCTAGGATATCAAGGAAAGTCAAGAACATTGTTTCGATCAATTGGGGCCCTAGAAATCTGACTATTTTTAGTGATAATTAATCGGGAACCCCAGCATTAGTGCTTTGTATTATGGTCAACGTAATTCAGGAAACGATCTCCCGGCTAATATTTATAGCCCGAATGATGATTCCTTTTAGGATCACGAAATAAAATAAGTTTAAGTAATATTTTTTTTATTTTAAATTTTTATTCGCACTTTTTCCCAATATTAATATTTTACATATTTAGTAAAACATTAACAGTTTTGTTTAAAAAAATTTAAATTGATTATTGAGGGGTATAGCTTGTTTCTATGCGCATTTCACTGTTTCTATTCAGGAGAAAATCAAATCTAAAAAAAACTGGAAAAAATATGAATTTTTGATGGCCTTATTTGGTTCTTATTTTCAAATTAATTTTTCTTTCAAGATTAACGTGAGTACAATCAAAATATTCTGTACGTAAAATTAATTGAAATTGTAATTTAAAACAAATGAAAGTTCACTTAAAAACCGGTCTACTCATTTTTCTACTCAAAAGTTCATTTAATTTTTAATGTTAAAAAATTAATTGACTTAAGCCCGTACAAATAAAGGATTTTTCCTTTGTTTGTGTAGGAGAGGTAATCTCAAGCAAATCAAATAAAGCAAGCAAAGAAAAAAACAGCACTTGAAAACAACAGACAATATTGAATGTAACCGAAAATCTGTATTATTATGTCCTTAGTTTTTTTAATGAATGTTAGAATTAGTTAAAAATAAAATTGCTTACAATTTTAAATGTTTATTCTTTTAAAAATGACTGAACGGATTACTTCTTGAATAACGTACAGTCCGTTACTGTAATAATATTGTGAGTGTATTTACGATGTTGGTCAACCAACTGCTCAGAAGTTGGAGCTATCTAATCTCTCACTGCACTATTGGCTACTCTGCTAATCGCAATAGAATCTAAATAAGAACGATTGCTTAGCAGAAATTTCTAACTCCCCCAAGCATAATACCTCAAAAGAACGTATTTAAGATCATCGTGAGTAGTGATACCCAAAGGGGCCTCACAAATAAACAGTTCAGAACAAAGCGTTTGGCTTACTATGTAATTCTCGGGGTACCAGATGGAACTGCTTTCAATTGCTAGTTAATATTTGCGCCATGCAGCCCGAGGTATTAATAGGTCCTCTATACCCAACTGCATTAACATAAAGGTGTCAAAAATCACCAAGATAACATGCCAACACATGTATGTATGTCTCAATGAATACTTGATGAAGTGTGAGTTTCACACGAAAGCCATTTCATCGTGTCATATATCTATAGTTCCCGAATTCTGCTTTAGTGCCGCGAACAAGAACAATTACCGACTGCGCAATTGCTTACGTCGCAAAAAACATGCCTGCAGGCTGGTTGGCACTAACAATCAATACATCAACGAATCTCTACACTTACGAAGCTAGACTCACAAACTGCTGGTACTGCAAATTCTGCTCTCAAAATTGCGTCAATGCAAGGCGGGCACTATTTTCAGTTTGCAAAAACTATTCTAAAGAAGTGTGTAGAGGCACAGAAAAGACATTTCGTAGTCTAATTCCAGATGATTCGATTAGTTTTTACTAATCTAATAATATTCCCTGACTTAAATATGGAGTTCTTGTTCATATATTTTTTTAATGTTTATTTATTTATGAAATTATTTATCGAATTTATACTATAAATAAACAAATAGTTGATATAGCTTAATTTATATACATACACTGTCCCTTGACGGCCGCTCGAGTACATAAATAATTCTAATTGATTCTTTATTTTTAAATCTAGATATGTTTTTTACAATAATTATACAAATAAACATTGCTTTATTCAAATAAAAGCCGTCTAAGAGTAAAAAAAAATTAAAAATAATTGGCTTTATTCGGTGAGCCACTAAAACTTACTAATGTTTTAGTGTTAAATTTTCTCCTAATGTAAACATTAGTAAGTGCATTTATCTTTAGAAAAAAAAAGCTGTACTATCGTATATGTTTTTTATATTTACTCTTCTATGAATGTGATACAATATGGGAATGCCATTGTTGTTTTGAATATACCCTTTTTTATTTAGATAGACGAAGGCTTCAGGGGGGACGTACCCACTTATTAGGCATGAAATTACATATTTTTCACTACAGTAATATGAAGCCAATATTAGATTATTTTTGTCACATGCAGTACTTTTTAAGACTTTGTTTCTTATTAAATGAATAATGAAATTATCAATTCTATTTAATTTTGCAACATCATATAATTTTAAATTTAATACATATCTAGTGTAATTACTATCAGGTGTTCTAAATAGTGATAGTTCTTGTTCATATTTATATTGATTATATCTTCGCTGATGATAACTCGAAGTCGCTAGCAAAGAAAAGCATCTAACTTGAGTCATGGGAAGACTTTTCTTGTCAGCACAAATTTTTAAATAAAATAAAGTTTAAACTAAATAAATTTATTTATTTATTTATCTTTAGAGAAAAAAAGCTGTACCAAATCTGCTATTTTCTATAGTTAATTGATTATCGTATATGTTTTTTATATTTACTCTTCCATGAATGTGATACAATATGGGAATGCCATTGTTGTTTTGAATATACCCTTTTTTATTTAGATAGACGAAGGCTTCAGGGGGGACGTACCCACTTATTAGGCATGAAATTACATATTTTTCACTACAGTAATATGAAGCCAATATTAGATTATTTTTGTCACATGCAGTACTTTTTAAGACTTTGTTTCTTATTAAATGAATAATGAAATTATCAATTCTATTTAATTTTGCAACATCATATAATTTTAAATTTAATACATATCTAGTGTAATTACTATCAGGTGTTCTAAATAGTGATAGTTCTTGTTCATATTTATATTGATTATATCTTCGCTGATGATAACTCGAAGTCGCTAGCAAAGAAAAGCATCTAACTTGAGTCATGGGAAGACTTTTCTTGTCAGCACAAATTTTTAAATAAAATAAAGTTTAAACTAAATAAATTCAAACATAAATTAAGAATCTCTCGAATCCCCTTTAAAATATCAATGATTAGCAAACTTTCATTAAAGAAGTCCAAATCGCTTTGAGAATGCTGCTTAAATTAACTTTTAGCTAAATTAATCAAAATTAAAAGCTTTTACAAAATCACTGGTGTTTAAAGTTGTAACAATATTTTTGATATTTAGTCACAAGCACAAAGTAACAATATTGAAAATTTGTAGAAAAGTTTTAAGACACCAACGAATATTTTACAAACAAGAAAGAGCTGTAATGCTCAGGTGTAAACGATAGCAAAAACAAAGGAACGGAAGAAACTCCAAATAAATTTAAAACACAATCAACTTGAAACGACCGAAGCGAAGCGAAGCAAACCGAACCGAACGAACGAAAAATTCTCAAAACTAAACACGTCGTCATTAATGTCTAACGCAGTTTAAACAATTCACAATGAATCGCTTAAGATCACAGAAATTTAAGCTGAATACCAGCGTCGAGGAGGAAGCCAAAAATAACAGCAACAACAGCATTATGAATAACAGTTTGCTCAATAAGATCAGCAAACGTTACTCCACACTCAGCAGTAAAATCACGCGACGCAGCCATGTGGGTCGTTCCAGATCACCACAGAACATAATATCGGGCAGTTACGATATGATGGGTTCTTTGTCAGAGGATCATCGTTTGGAAATTGGTGCTCCAGTCTTAATCTCTTCAACTACTTTGGATGCTGAGCGATTCGATGTTAGTGAAGAGAGATTAAAAATGATAGGAGGTGGTGTCGCAGCAGTACGCACCACTCCCGTCATACTCATTGACTCGCAGCAGCAATTTCACTCTTCATCGGGCAGTGAAAATGAAATGTTTGTTGATGCTTTAAGTACACCACCATTGGAGAATGAGGAGAACGTGGATAATGACAACATGGAAGTGGTTAACGAAACATCACAAAAACTTAATCACTCTCACGATGAAGACCAAGAGTCTAGTGCTGGAAATTTAGCTTACGAGAGCCCACAAAAATGTATTATAAATCAAAGACAACAAAAGGAATCTTCTCCTGAGTCAGTAAAATCACAAGAAAGTGATGCCACGCCGGTCAATCAAATGTCAAGTTATTATGAGTCAACTAGAAATGACAGGCCCAGTTCTATTCTTTCCCAAAAGAATCACTCCCAATCGGCCTATAACTTGCATAAATCCGAATTAAAATTTTATTTAAAAAAGACACCTTCAGTGGATCTCAATGGGGATCAGCAATTAAACGGATTGTCAATGGAGGAGTTCGAAGAAAATTTACCTAAATTGCCGGAACTATATGGAGCCAGTAAGTGTAATTTGGCCGCTACCGATAATGAAGTTGATGATGATGATTGTGAGGCTGACAAAGAAAACTCTTCGCCCTCTATGATTGCATCGGTACAGAGTAAAAGTGAGCCCAATACTCCGCTTTATCCAGAGAAAACCCGTCATAGTTTTTTGTCCCAACAAAAAGTCTTTCAAAGTGCCGAAAATTTGAGCCAAAGAAGGCCCAAAAGAAGGAGTGTTATGTTTAGCAGCACCACATCCATGAATCGTCGAGATTCATGCAGCAATGTGTCCGGTGCTATGGGCTCCAAAACTAGTGTTATCAGTCAAATATCTAATTTCGAAGATTATGATTTGAAATCTGTCAGCTGCCAAAGTCTCAATCCTCAAACTTTATTTGTTTCAATTGATGAACTTAACGAAATTACCCGCCAAATTAATGAATCCGAGGAATTCAATCAGTATATTGATTTGGAGTATTGCACCCACCGAGATCAGTTGAAGCCCAGCGAGAGACGTATAACATTATTGAAAAACAAAAATGCCCGCATTATAAATTTCAATCATAATAAAGAGAAAATCAAAAAATCCTGGTCTGGTGTAAAACATTGGATAGGAGAAGAGGGTTTGAAAATAAAAGATGTGGTTCAGAGGCAGCCGCTAATGCAGAAAATGAGTACTTCAAAGTTAAACCTCAACGGAGAGTGTAAAAATTCTCCTTCAATAAATGGCAGTGTGCTTACAAAGCAAAAGCCGGCTTTGCAAGAAAAGGATTTAGATGATTCCGGTGAGGACTCGAAAATGAATTCGTCGTCTAATCTTCATGAATGTGAAATGACAAGAAGTCCTGGTTCTCAACTAAATACGACAAGTAGTGACAATATTGCTAATGAGAGCAATGAAACAAACGATTCGTTGGAAGCTGGCGAAGATAATTCATCTTCGGCCAAAAAAGCTAGACAAGAGGTGAGATTTTTAGAGCCAAATGTTTTATGGTTTCTTTGTTTAAGAGAATGTGGCTTATTTCGTTCATGAAGGAATTTAAATTTGATTTTATATAATTTTTTATTTTTTTTCGAAAACTAATTTATTATTATTTTTTTCGTTTGTTTTATTTACAGGGCCAAAATGGCTTCGAAGAATTGCGCCGCTATATTAAACAGGGTGGAGACTTTGGCAAGGAGCTCATTATTATTTTGCAAGAAAGGTTGGTATGGTGTGTTTGCTGCCTTTTGAAATTTATAAAACTTACTAAGTACTTTTTTAGAATTGATTCTGAACTCATGTATTCAAAATCTTTATCGAAAATGGCCAATAAATTAAATAAAGCTTGTAGGGAACTGCCGGGCACTATAGCCGAAGCGTGGCGTGGAGTAGCTACAGAAATGGAAAGTCGCAGTGATATTCATCGTCAGCTTTCAGCCTCTTTGGCTGAAGAAATTGTAAAGCCTTTAAAAACTATTGTTGAGGGACATCATAAAACTAGAAAATCGGTGTGTTGTTTTGGAATAAAACTTCTTTTTTTTGAACCACACTAATAAATCCCTTGTTTTTTAGATCGAGAGTAATGTAGACAAAGCTTCAAGAGTCTTGGCCGAATGGCGGGCCAGTGAAGCGAAAGGTAAAAAATCTTCACATGCTGCTGCCAGAGAAAACGAAAAGTTGCAGGATGGCATGTTGGATGTACGAATACAAAAATCTCCCTCCATTGCTTTGCTGCATCAAAGTTCCAACAAACAAGCTGCTGAAAAAGAACTTAAATCTGCCGAAAAAGATTGTGCCAAATTGGACCACAAACGTAAAAAGGCCGAGGAGGCTGTAAAAAGAGCCGATGTTGAATACTACACACTTTGCGTGCGAGCCGAAAGAGCTCGTGTCGATTGGGAGATGTCTGTGCTGAGAGGCTCTTCCATTTTACAGAATATCGAAAATCAACGTCTTATTAATATGAAAAATTTCGTCTCGAATTATGCCCGACTCACTGCTAACATGAATCCCATATTAGAAAGTTTGGAACAACGTTTGCAGCCGCAAGTGGACAACTGTAATGTTGTTAAGGACATGCAAATCGTTAAGAACATAAGACGAAATGCTGAAGGTCCTAGTGAACAATTGCTGCCAGACTTCTACTGCGAACACACTACGTTGGCCATGAATCGAGAGAGACGTAAACATGCTTTGGTCAAATTGTTGCAGCTGGTGAAGACAGATTTAGAAAGAGAGCGACGTTCACGTAATGGTTTGAAAAATCTATCACAGTCGTTGAATAGCCAGGAGCATCAGAATATAACAGACAAATTGTATCATGTGAGTTGTTTATTGTGGAGTTCTTTTTTTACCTCAACCTATTTTTACTTCGCTTTCTTTTTGATTTTAAGATACGTTCAATGCTTACTTATCTGGAGGGAGCACGTTTTAAGCTTCACTCGGCCTTATTGGAACTAGATCACAAGCCAAGATCTTCTCATCCCTTGGCACAGCATATACAGGTAATATTTCTTATTTATTATGTATATCTCTGGCGATAAAGAAAAAGTACTTAAGTCATATTTTACAGTTTTGTAGGAGAGCACTTTTTAAATTTCAACTGGATTTTTAGACATTTTTCTGCTATTGTAGTTAAAGTTGGCAAATTCTTTTCTCGTTTCTTCTAGTTTAAATATACAAACATTGTTTTGCACTCTAAAACTAATATATTTAAACTGAAATATAATAAATTATATATTGAGTTAAGCTGTTATTCCATGTGAGATTATGAGTTGAAAAAAGAGAAGAAGCTAATCGTGACGATATAATTTCCTGAAAAATCGTGCAATATAATTAAAACTTTGCCCAGGTTTACTCCTAAATGTGGAGATTAAAAAGGAAAAATTAACTCAAATTTAGCTTATGTCGATTTAAGCACTTATAAGTGTTTGCCACAGGGACACCTCTGATTTAAATATATTAAAAACATATTTCTCTCGCTCATATTTTGGAAATAGCTTTTCTACATGAAAAGAGATTCCTTGAATTTTTTTTTTAATTTTTTGTAATACTACACAGAAAGATAAACGCCGTAGTAAATTCAAGTATTTTCTACTTACTTTGAGTACCAGTCGCACTCAAAATGTTGCGTACAAATAACAATAAAATGTACTTTGAACAAGACAAAAACGGGATTCCTTTAAATAACCAATCCTGGAGTTTCTTAAAATGAGTACAACATTCTTTAATCACGTGAAAAATCTTGTTTCAACTAAAAAATTCTTAAATTAAATTGAGCATTTGATTCCGTGCGTACTTAAATCAATCTTTCTGTACTTGATTTTAGTAAATCTGGGATTGCTGTACTTTTAACCTCGCTTGGGATTGATTTAAGTACGGATGGATTGATTTTTATTTTGTGTATACTTTCCGGAGATAGAGGAGAGGCTTATTTATAGCAGCCCAGGAAGGAATACGTCCTAACACAACAATTTGCTTAGTGATTTTTGCTTCAAGTTTTGCAATGATTGTGAAAACTTTATAAATTTTTGTTTCAAAACTGTTTAGCACAATTCTTCAAGAAAAAAGATGAAGGATCCATTTTTTTTTATAAAAAAATAATGTAGAAGCTTTTACGACAGCAACTTTGGTCCCAATGTTATGGCAGTAACACGAGTCTGTACGGAATTAATAAGAACTATTCAAATAGAAAATATGGCCTACGTACATACGAGAGCGGATTGATATTGAAGCTACCTAAACATTTTTTTTGCAAAAACCATTTCTTTTATCAAAAACCATTTTTTTCTCAACATAGTCTCCTTTTAGCTCAATACACTTAGTAAGACGAT
The DNA here is from genome assembly GCA_956483585.1 of Gymnocheta viridis. NCBI lineage: Eukaryota > Metazoa > Arthropoda > Insecta > Diptera > Tachinidae > Gymnocheta > Gymnocheta viridis. Next base: position 46,144,755 of record OY101441.1, read on the forward strand.
ATTCCAACTTTCTTATACCATCTGAATAATAGAATAATAGGATTTTGGGAACCCCTCAAAATACGCGTTAGTTTCGTTAATCACTTCTTCGTTTGAGATGAATCTTTTTCCTGCGAACCATTTTTTCAAGTTTGGAAACAGGAAAAAGTCACTAGGAGCTAAATCTGAACTGTAAGGTGGATGATCAACCAATTCGAAGTGTATTTCAGGTAATTTTAGCATTGTATCTAATGCTGTGTGAACCGGTGCATTGTCTTGAAGAAAGAGCACTTTTTTCTTCTTTAAATGTGGTCGTTTTTTCTTGATTGCATCAATCAATTGATCCAATAATGCACGATAATAATTTCCTGTGATTGTGGATCCTTTTTCAAGATAATCGATGAGCAATATTCCGTGTGCATCCCAAAATACAGTGGCCATAACCTTGCCAGCCGATTTCACTGTCTTCGCCTTCTTCGGAGCACCTCCACCAGCTTCCACCCATTGTTTCGATTGATTTTTGGTTTCAGGTGTGTAGAGGTTGACCCACGTTTCATCAACAGTTATTAATCGATGCAAAAAATCAACACGATTACGCTTTATCATGTCCAAACACCTCTGTGAAGTTGTCTGTCGAACTCGTTTTTGTTCGACACTGAGCAAACGCGGCATCCATCTCTTTCCGATAGCTTTTTTATATGCAAATGTTCATGCAAAATGTTGAACACACGTTCATGCGATATGTTTATCATTTCAATAATCTCACGTGACTTGACTCGGCGATCATTCATAACGATATGGAGGATTTTCTTGATATTTTCTTCAGTAACCACCTCTTTTGGCCTTCCTGTTGATGGAATTGTTGCAGTGCTTCTTTGGCCGCGTTTAAATTCAGCAATCCAATATTTTACCATGTAATCTGACGGAGCAGACTCACCGTAATGTTTATCGAGCTATTCTTTTGTCTCTTTCGCCGTGTTCCCTTTCAAATAATAGTGTTTAATCACTACACGAAATTAAATTTTTTCCATTTTTCATGAAACACAAAAGTTGATTACTTCAAACGACTACAACAAATTAACTAATCGATGAATTTGGGTGAAATTTTAACAGCTGACGTTTGACAGATCGCAATTTCTAAAAAAAAAAGTTTTTGTGTTTGTGCTGCCATCTAGCGCTAGGTAGCTTCAATATCAATCTGCCCTCGTACATACATATGTATATTAAATACGATCAATGTTGCCTTTGTAATGATCTTGTATATATGTACATATTCTTTCGTTTGCTTTATTATCTGTAGAATTAAATCTAAAGTCAATAATCCAAACTGCCAGGCCCACAATGTCACACGATTATACTTACAATACGTTTATATTGTCAAATTATTGATCTGCCATAAACCTTGGGCTGATTTTCAATAATAGCTTTACTTGGACAAATCATGTTAATACACTCGTCGGTCAAACTTATATAAATCTAAGGTGTCTTTGGTCGACGCAATACTATACTCCTTTAAATATTAGACAAATGATTGCAAAATATTATCTTCTGCCAGTTTTAATGTATGGTTGGGAACTTTTCGCAAATTGCGATTCTGTTAGCAAAAGGAAGCTGAACGTTTTATAAAATAATATTGTAAGATATGTGTATGGCCTGAGAAAATATGATCATGTGTCACATGTCTCCTTAAAACTATACGCCGTTTCATTTAACAATCTTTTAAATATTCTTGTACTCTTACTATTGCATAAAATTATTTATTCGGAGATTCCACGATATCTTAGTGATAAAATTAGCTTGGCCAGATCACTTAAAGGGAAAAAGGTCATAATTCCTATGCACCGCCGTCTTGTATCTGAATGGCATTTCTTTATACATGCGTCACGCCTTTGGAATTGTCTTCCTCAAGCTCAGCAAATTAATAGCAACGCAAGTAGTTTTAAGAATTTCTTTTTTAATTATTTTGCATCATAGTAAATTATCACTGTTACAATGTTAATAATTTATAGTTTAATTTAACTTCATCTATACAAATGTGTGATCTTCTAATGTAACTTATAATCATTGCTTTCTTGTCCTTAAAATATAAGATTAAATTTTGTTGTACAGGAATTGGATATATAATAAATAAATAAATAAATAAAAATTATTTCGCACAACTGAATATTTACTATGTGGTTCTTTAAAGAACATTCATTACCCTATTTAAAGCAAGTAAAATTAAAAAATTTTTATAACTGGATATATTTCATCAATGTAAACGCAACAACAAATACTTCTATTATCGGTGTTTTCGCATGAATTTAAAATAGTGAATATTGCTGTCCTTATTTTTTACACATAACTTGGTATTTTTTGTATAAAGTAGATTTTTTTATTAAAGTAATGCTTAAATTGCATAATTTAAAATAGAACTATACATACTTACACATTTATAAATTATTTAAACCAGTCTGTTTTTAGTATTGTAGAGCTCATAATAAGAAAAAAAAGCTTCGTTGACAGTGTCACTAGAAATATACTAGATCTGTTGCCTGTAGCTAATTTTTACTCGTGCGTAGAAGGAAATTTGTCGTCAGTTTCACTAGTGCAGTTGTCGCTGAGGAAAATCGTGTTGACAAAGAGACACTTGCTCTATGGCAGACGCAGGGTTACTTTTTCACACTTTCAATAACACAAAAATACAACCAAAATGTTTTAATAACTAAATATAGCAGCCTATTAAAGGCTTAAAGTTGGATAGAAGATACATGGCCTTATTCACAAACGCTTAATAAAGTTAATGAGTACATTAAAACCGGTTTTCCCATATAAAAATCCAACATTAAACCTACAATAACGTTATTAATCGTTTGTGAATAAGGCCAACAATAAATAGTTTAAAATTAATTCGTGATTGCAAGAAATTCACCACGCCATCGTACGTTTATACATAAATACTGTTTGCGATTTTTTTAAATTTAATTTCTTTCTTTCATAAAATCACAGTACAACAAGACTTTTTTTTTTAAGAGAAGTAACACACAGGCAATTAGTATGCCTACCAACCCGTAGGTGTGTTACCTTCTTTGGAAAAGGGATAGTGAGAGAGGACAGATGGTGAAAGAGAGAAAGCTTAATTTTTACAACTCTGATATTGCGCGCTGTGTTAGTTTTTAGATCAGTGTTGCAGCGCCTCTGATGTTAAGTAGGCGCATTAAATGTGTTTTATAAGCTGTTGTAGCCATTTTTATTAATTATTTGACTTCGCCGGCGATTTTGCTACAATACCGACGAAGGAGCGCGCTGTGATGTCCGCTAGCATACACCAGTATCAATTGCTGCCAGTACTCCTCAGTGACCAGTGGCTATGCCTTCATCACTTAAACACTCCGACAACAAAAAATACAATGGCATACTAATGCACATCTGAAAAATGCTGGAGGTTATGACTTGTCTGAAGCTGGGCTCGAACCCACGTTCTTAGACATTATTTGCTTTGTAGTCAACGCGCTAACTACTTCAGCCAACAGCACCCTTTATTTGATTGCGTTCATGAAATTTGCTACGTGTGGAGTGCGATTGCCATAAGTGGCAAACCATTGCGCAATGATTGCTCGCTCAACTGATTGCTTCAGCAATTATTTCCTATCAATCTGCTGTCATTTCTCTTTTCTGTAGTAAGTGCATTTACGAATTTGAATTTAGAAAACTAAAAACTGCATATTTATTAAAAAAAAACACCTAATGGAGTGGAAACCCGAAGAAATATTTAAAATAATAAAATTTTTTCAACAATTCCCATCTTTATGTATATAAAATTATAGCATATTTATACAACCTCTCACTATGAAAATTTAGAATTTGTGACTATCAAAACTCTGCTTACGTTTTTGCTTGTTCTCAGCAATGAAATTGCTACGTGAAGGCCCAGTGTTAGGTCGGAGAACATTCCAGAGACGAATGGCATTAACAAAAAATTATCTTTCCGAAATTAGTTTTTGATATCGATTGGAGTTTATTCTGGATGTAGAAAATTCTATCCTATTGTAAAGATACTCATTTTGTTTACTGTAGATGATTTTGTGCAAGAATAGTAGAGTGCGGCATTTTAGAAGATTTCTAAAATGAACTCTATAAATTTAGTAAGAAAACTGCGAGATTCTACTATATCTGGTTCGACCATAAATATATCTTGCAATATTGTTGAAAGTTACGTTGAGCTTTTTTGGCATATTGAATCGCAGCTAACAAATATTTCACAGCCATAAAGAAGGGTGGGCAGTAAATATGTCTTGGCAAGAAGCATACGTATATGAAATGGTGTAAAATTCTGTGTGATCCAAAGAGTTCTTAGCATAGAATAAGTTTTTCCACATACGGCATTTACAGGATTTGACCAAGTTGGTGTATTACTGATTACAATTTAAAGATTTTTGGCAGTCTTAACTCGGTCAATTACGGGTTTCCCAATGCGTATCGGTGGTAAGTTTGAGTGTACGAAGTTATTTTTACTTATTAACATTGCCTTGGATTTATTTGCGTTTAAACAAAGGCCCTTTACAGAAGCCCATTTATTTACACACGTTGTCAAGATCATGGCTTAACTTCCCCATACATTCATTGATTTTGGATGGCAAACAGCTACATCAGCGTACATGTGTATTCCACTGTAGTGGAGTATAGATGGCAGGTCGTTGGAATAAATTGTATATAGTAGTGGACCAAGAATTTTTTCTTACAAACCTTTTATTTATTGATTTATGAATTGGACTAACATGAATTTATTTATTATAATTTTTTGCAGATTACTCGAGATCGTACTGGACTACAACAAAGTATACTCAAAGTGCCACTTTGGCTCAAGAACAATGACAAAATGAACTCCTCTAATAGTGGCGATGATAGCAACGACTACGATACGGTATCACAGGCAAACACAACGACATCTACATCAAATATCAGTTGTTTAGACACTCACAGCAGCGTGGCCAATGGCGGTGGTGAAGCCTTCAAGAAAACTTTCGGTCGCAGCAAAAGTAATATTGAAACGTTCTCGAACAAGACCCAAATATGTGTTAATGGTGGCAATGAAAAAACAAAGACCCTCAATGCGACCACAACTCTTTACGATGACAACTGCAGTGACCGAGGTCAGGCGGATGGTGGCTCAAATCAACAAGATTCCGATTTTGATGAGTTCAGTTCACAAGACGACGACGACGAGCAGGGCTTGGTAAATGCTGTGCCGGGCCGTAAAGAACATAAAAATATTATTGAAAAGGCTTTGGCGAATGGAGAAAATCATGTCTATCAAAATTCAGGCGAAGTACAGCAAGAACAAATTTTGAATAACGGCTGCACAACAGTCGATAACACAAATATTTCATCGTCCTCCACGACAGTGGTAGTGTTGGGTAGATGTAAGGCTTTATATAATTATACACCAAAATTATACGATGAGCTTGAATTAAGTCCCGGCGATATAATTGAAGTTCATGCAAAACAAGATGATGGTTGGTGGCTGGGAGCATTGAGAAACCAAGTGGGCATATTTCCGGCCACATATGTGGAAGAAATGGCCTGAGAAAAGCTTAAAACATATAAATTGGTTTGCAAGTTTGATTTAAGGATTTGAAAAGAAGTTATTCTGTGGCAAATTTACCACATTTACTTGTTATACTACTGCCAAGTGGTGAGAGGAAGCGACATTTAAGCGAGAACACTTTGAGATTTTAAAGTTACTACTTGCATTCAAGTTTTCATTTATTTTTCTGAATTAACAAGTCGATATTTTAATTAAACTTTATGATCAAAACAAATGAACAAATTAAAACAAAATACAAACGAATTAGTTTCGCCTTAAATCTAAATCTAAAGCTAGTTTTTCATGTGCCCCGCCTTTACACCTCCAACTCCAAAAGCACCAAACCTAAACTATCTCATAATAATTATATTTGTATCTCCTAAAAACTTCATTGTTATTGTTATTAATTTTATTATTATTTTTAATTTACTTAAAAGAAAGAAAAAAAAGAAAAGTTAAAAATCTTAAGCAATTAAACCAATTTTAAGTACTTCGTTTTAGATTTTATGCATTATAATTTTAAGTATTCTTCTGTGTTTTTGTTTAACTTAAAACATTGTAATCATTATTGTCTGATGTCGCCAACTTCTGCTAATGCATCACAGTAACTGTAAAAAGGATTAATTTTGGAAATTTAAGAAATTTTTTAATTTATATATTTGAAAGCATTAGTTTAAGACTAATTTTTATTAAGAAATGAAAATCAAAATATTTAACGAATGTAAATAGTTGCAATAAATGTTATTTAACAAAACAAACAATAATATAAAAATGTTTATGTAAAATATTATTTTTTTTTTATAGCTATATCAATCGTATGTCTAGAGCGCGTTGAACACTTTGTAGCTTGAGTTGTAATCTATCATCCGGTAAAAGTTTTATGGAAATGCGTTGAGCGGTTGTTGAGAGAAACGAGTTAGAAGTTCACTTAAAACGTGCAATTGATGGTCAATTTCGTCTGAAAATCTATTCCAGAATTTGATCAATAACTTCAAAGTTTCTTGAGATAAATAAATGAAATTTGCAGAGTTTGTAGAACAAGACGTCGTGATACGTATAAAGGTTATTTGAATACCATCGGTTCATTATTAAGGAAGATAGAGCGCTCTAAACAACTAAAAACACAATTGCACCTGCGACGTGGGGCTCTAGGCGGGCCAGTGGTTTACCACCGTGTAGCCCATGTCGCAATCTATTAGAAAGTGAAAAATTCATTCAATTATCTTAAAGCGTTTCTGAGTTATAGCACTTTAAAGAAAATAGTTTTTGAAAATCCACCTGCTGCAAAGTTCTGTTGACCTGGTGTTTCACAAAAAATTTTAATTTTTTTTCAACAATTTTCGGGCAAAAAAACTCTTTTACGTTTTGCTTAATATCTCAACTGTTTTCAAAGCTATTAAGCTGAAATTTTGAGGGCTGATACAGAAAATAATGAAGAATAATTTTAATCCAAAATAATTAGCCACGCCCATTAACGAAGAGCAAAATTAGGCGGTAATTCGAAATAGTGATTTTTAACATCGTAGATTTGTATTTTTACAAATATAAATTAATCTCTCTTGTAGCTGAGGTTGTAATCTACTCTCCGGTAAAAGTTTTATGGAAATCCGTTGAGCGGTTGTTGAGATAAACGAGTTAGAAGTTCACTTAAAACGTGCAATTGATGGTCAATTTCGTCTGAAAATCTATTCCAGAATTTGATCAATAACTTCAAAGTTTCTTGAGATAAATAAATGAAATTTGCAGAGTTTGTAGAACAAGACGTCGTGATACGTATAAAGGTTATTTGAATACCATCGGTTCATTATTAAGGAAGATAGAGCGCTCTAAACAACTAAAAACACAATTGCACCTGCGACGTGGGGCTCTAGGCGGGCCAGTGGTTTACCACCGTGTAGCCCATGTCGCAATCTATTAGAAAGTGAAAAATTCATTCAATTATCTTAAAGCGTTTCTGAGTTATAGCACTTTAAAGAAAATAGTTTTTGAAAATCCACCTGCTGCAAAGTTCTGTTGACCTGGTGTTTCACAAAAAATTTTAATTTTTTTTTTTCAACAATTTTCGGGCAAAAAACTCTTTTACGTTTTGCTTAATATCTCAACTATTTTCAAAGCTATTGAGTTGAAATTTTGAAGGCTGATAGAGAAAATAATGAAGAATAATTTGTAATCCAAAATAATTTGCCACGCCCATTAACGAAAAGCAAAATTAGGCGGTAATTCGAAATAGTGATTTTTAACATCGTAGATTTGTATTTTTACAAATATAAATTAATCTCTGTTGTAGCTGAGGTTGTAATCTACTCTCCGGTAAAAGTTTTATGGAAATCCGTTGAGCGGTTGTTGAGATAAACGAGTTAGAAGTTCACTTAAAACGTGCAATTGATGGTCAATTTCGTCTGAAAATCTATTCCAGAATTTGATCAATAACTTCCAAGTTTCTTGAGATAAATAAATGAAATTTGCAGAGTTTGTAGAACAAGACGTCGTGATTCGTATAAAGGTTATTTGAATACCATCGGTTCATTATTAAGAAAGATAGAGCGCTCTAAACAACTAAAAACACAATTGCACCTGCGACGTGGGGCTCTAGGCGGGCCAGTGGCTTACCACCGTGTAGCCCATGTCGCAATCTATTAGAAAGTGAAAAATTCATTCAATTATCTTAAAGCGTTTCTGAGTTATAGCACTTTAAAGAAAATAGTTTTTGAAAATCCACCTGCTGCAAAGTTCTGTTGACCTGGTGTTTCACAAAAAATTTTAATTTTTTTTTCAACAATTTTCGGGCAAAAAAACTCTTTTACGTTTTGCTTAATATCTCAACTGTTTTCAAAGCTATTGAGTTGAAATTTTGAAGGCTGATAGAGAAAATAATGAAGAATAATTTGTAATCCAAAATAATTTGCCACGCCCATTAACGAAAAGCAAAATTAGGCGGTAATTCGAAATAGTGATTTTTAACATCGTAGATTTGTATTTTTACAAATATAAATTAATCTCTGTTGTAGCTGAGGTTGTAATCTACTCTCCGGTAAAAGTTTTATGGAAATCCGTTGAGCGGTTGTTGAGATAAACGAGTTAGAAGTTCACTTAAAACGTGCAATTGATGGTCAATTTCGTCTGAAAATCTATTCCAGAATTTGATCAATAACTTCCAAGTTTTTTGAGATAAATAAATGAAATTTGCAGAGTTTGTAGAACAAGACGTCGTGATTCGTATAAAGGTTATTTGAATACCATCGGTTCATTATTAAGAAAGATAGAGCGCTCTAAACAACTAAAAACACAATTGCACCTGCGACGTGGGGCTCTAGGCGGGCCAGTGGCTTACCACCGTGTAGCCCATGTCGCAATCTATTAGAAAGTGAAAAATTCATTCAATTATCTTAAAGCGTTTCTGAGTTATAGCACTTTAAAGAAAATAGTTTTTGAAAATCCACCTGCTGCAAAGTTCTGTTGACCTGGTGTTTCACAAAAAATTTTAATTTTTTTTTCAACAATTTTCGGGCAAAAAAACTCTTTTACGTTTTGCTTAATATCTCAACTGTTTTCAAAGCTATTGAGCTGAAATTTTGAGGGCTGATAGAGAAAATAATGAAGAATAATTTGTAATCCAAAATAATTTGCCACGCCCATTAACGAAGAGCAAAATTAGGCGGTAACTCCAAATAGTGAGTTTTAACATCGTAGATTTGTATTTTTACAAATATAAATTAATCTCTGTTGTAGCTGAGGTTGTAATCTACTCTCCGGTAAAAGTTTTATGGAAATCCGTTGAGCGGTTGTTGAGATAAACGAGTTAGAAGTTCACTTAAAACGTGCAATTGATGGTCAATTTCGTCTGAAAATCTATTCCAGAATTTGATCAATAACTTCCAAGTTTCTTGAGATAAATAAACGAAATTTGCAGAGTTTGTAGAACAAGACGTCGTGATTCGTATAAAGGTTATTTGAATACCATCGGTTCATTATTAAGGAAGATAGAGCGCTCTAAACAACTAAAAACACAATTGCACCTGCGACGTGGGGCTCTAGGCGGGCCAGTGGTTTACCACCGTGTAGCCCATGTCGCAATCTATTAGAAAGTGAAAAATTCATTCAATTATCTTAAAGCGTTTCTGAGTTATAGCACTTTAAAGAAAATAGTTTTTGAAAATCCACCTGCTGCAAAGTTCTGTTGACCTGGTGTTTCACAAAAAATTTTAATTTTTTTTTCAACAATTTTCGGGCAAAAAAACTCTTTTACGTTTTGCTTAATATCTCAACTGTTTTCAAAGCTATTGAGTTGAAATTTTGAAGGCTGATAGAGAAAATAATGAAGAATAATTTGTAATCCAAAATAATTTGCCACGCCCATTAACGAAAAGCAAAATTAGGCGGTAATTCGAAATAGTGATTTTTAACATCGTAGATTTGTATTTTTACAAATATAAATTAATCTCTGTTGTAGCTGAGGTTGTAATCTACTCTCCGGTAAAAGTTTTATGGAAATCCGTTGAGCGGTTGTTGAGATAAACGAGTTAGAAGTTCACTTAAAACGTGCAATTGATGGTCAATTTCGTCTGAAAATCTATTCCAGAATTTGATCAATAACTTCCAAGTTTTTTGAGATAAATAAATGAAATTTGCAGAGTTTGTAGAACAAGACGTCGTGATTCGTATAAAGGTTATTTGAATACCATCGGTTCATTATTAAGAAAGATAGAGCGCTCTAAACAACTAAAAACACAATTGCACCTGCGACGTGGGGCTCTAGGCGGGCCAGTGGCTTACCACCGTGTAGCCCATGTCGCAATCTATTAGAAAGTGAAAAATTCATTCAATTATCTTAAAGCGTTTCTGAGTTATAGCACTTTAAAGAAAATAGTTTTTGAAAATCCACCTGCTGCAAAGTTCTGTTGACCTGGTGTTTCACAAAAAATTTTAATTTTTTTTTCAACAATTTTCGGGCAAAAAAACTCTTTTACGTTTTGCTTAATATCTCAACTGTTTTCAAAGCTATTGAGCTGAAATTTTGAGGGCTGATAGAGAAAATAATGAAGAATAATTTGTAATCCAAAATAATTTGCCACGCCCATTAACGAAGAGCAAAATTAGGCGGTAACTCCAAATAGTGAGTTTTAACATCGTAGATTTGTATTTTTACAAATATAAATTAATCTCTGTTGTAGCTGAGGTTGTAATCTACTCTCCGGTAAAAGTTTTATGGAAATCCGTTGAGCGGTTGTTGAGATAAACGAGTTAGAAGTTCACTTAAAACGTGCAATTGATGGTCAATTTCGTCTGAAAATCTATTCCAGAATTTGATCAATAACTTCCAAGTTTCTTGAGATAAATAAACGAAATTTGCAGAGTTTGTAGAACAAGACGTCGTGATTCGTATAAAGGTTATTTGAATACCATCGGTTCATTATTAAGGAAGATAGAGCGCTCTAAACAACTAAAAACACAATTGCACCTGCGACGTGGGGCTCTAGGCGGGCCAGTGGTTTACCACCGTGTAGCCCATGTCGCAATCTATTAGAAAGTGAAAAATTCATTCAATTATCTTAAAGCGTTTCTGAGTTATAGCACTTTAAAGAAAATAGTTTTTGAAAATCCACCTGCTGCAAAGTTCTGTTGACCTGGTGTTTCACAAAAAATTTTAATTTTTTTTTCAACAATTTTCGGGCAAAAAAACTCTTTTACGTTTTGCTTAATATCTCAACTGTTTTCAAAGCTATTGAGTTGAAATTTTGAAGGCTGATAGAGAAAATAATGAAGAATAATTTGTAATCCAAAATAATTTGCCACGCCCATTAACGAAAAGCAAAATTAGGCGGTAATTCGAAATAGTGATTTTTAACATCGTAGATTTGTATTTTTACAAATATAAATTAATCTCTGTTGTAGCTGAGGTTGTAATCTACTCTCCGGTAAAAGTTTTATGGAAATCCGTTGAGCGGTTGTTGAGATAAACGAGTTAGAAGTTCACTTAAAACGTGCAATTGATGGTCAATTTCGTCTGAAAATCTATTCCAGAATTTGATCAATAACTTCCAAGTTTTTTGAGATAAATAAATGAAATTTGCAGAGTTTGTAGAACAAGACGTCGTGATTCGTATAAAGGTTATTTGAATACCATCGGTTCATTATTAAGAAAGATAGAGCGCTCTAAACAACTAAAAACACAATTGCACCTGCGACGTGGGGCTCTAGGCGGGCCAGTGGCTTACCACCGTGTAGCCCATGTCGCAATCTATTAGAAAGTGAAAAATTCATTCAATTATCTTAAAGCGTTTCTGAGTTATAGCACTTTAAAGAAAATAGTTTTTGAAAATCCACCTGCTGCAAAGTTCTGTTGACCTGGTGTTTCACAAAAAATTTTAATTTTTTTTTCAACAATTTTCGGGCAAAAAAACTCTTTTACGTTTTGCTTAATATCTCAACTGTTTTCAAAGCTATTGAGCTGAAATTTTGAGGGCTGATAGAGAAAATAATGAAGAATAATTTGTAATCCAAAATAATTTGCCACGCCCATTAACGAAGAGCAAAATTAGGCGGTAACTCCAAATAGTGAGTTTTAACATCGTAGATTTGTATTTTTACAAATATAAATTAATCTCTGTTGTAGCTGAGGTTGTAATCTACTCTCCGGTAAAAGTTTTATGGAAATCCGTTGAGCGGTTGTTGAGATAAACGAGTTAGAAGTTCACTTAAAACGTGCAATTGATGGTCAATTTCGTCTGAAAATCTATTCCAGAATTTGATCAATAACTTCCAAGTTTCTTGAGATAAATAAACGAAATTTGCAGAGTTTGTAGAACAAGACGTCGTGATTCGTATAAAGGTTATTTGAATACCATCGGTTCATTATTAAGGAAGATAGAGCGCTCTAAACAACTAAAAACACAATTGCACCTGCGACGTGGGGCTCTAGGCGGGCCAGTGGTTTACCACCGTGTAGCCCATGTCGCAATCTATTAGAAAGTGAAAAATTCATTCAATTATCTTAAAGCGTTTCTGAGTTATAGCACTTTAAAGAAAATAGTTTTTGAAAATCCACCTGCTGCAAAGTTCTGTTGACCTGGTGTTTCACAAAAAATTTTAATTTTTTTTTTTCAACAATTTTCGGGCAAAAAACTCTTTTACGTTTTGCTTAATATCTCAACTATTTTCAAAGCTATTGAGTTGAAATTTTGAAGGCTGATAGAGAAAATAATGAAGAATAATTTGTAATCCAAAATAATTTGCCACGCCCATTAACGAAAAGCAAAATTAGGCGGTAATTCGAAATAGTGATTTTTAACATCGTAGATTTGTATTTTTACAAATATAAATTAATCTCTGTTGTAGCTGAGGTTGTAATCTACTCTCCGGTAAAAGTTTTATGGAAATCCGTTGAGCGGTTGTTGAGATAAACGAGTTAGAAGTTCACTTAAAACGTGCAATTGATGGTCAATTTCGTCTGAAAATCTATTCCAGAATTTGATCAATAACTTCCAAGTTTCTTGAGATAAATAAATGAAATTTGCAGAGTTTGTAGAACAAGACGTCGTGATTCGTATAAAGGTTATTTGAATACCATCGGTTCATTATTAAGAAAGATAGAGCGCTCTAAACAACTAAAAACACAATTGCACCTGCGACGTGGGGCTCTAGGCGGGCCAGTGGCTTACCACCGTGTAGCCCATGTCGCAATCTATTAGAAAGTGAAAAATTCATTCAATTATCTTAAAGCGTTTCTGAGTTATAGCACTTTAAAGAAAATAGTTTTTGAAAATCCACCTGCTGCAAAGTTCTGTTGACCTGGTGTTTCACAAAAAATTTTAATTTTTTTTCAACAATTTTCGGGCAAAAAAACTCTTTTACGTTTTGCTTAATATCTCAACTGTTTTCAAAGCTATTGAGTTGAAATTTTGAAGGCTGATAGAGAAAATAATGAAGAATAATTTGTAATCCAAAATAATTTGCCACGCCCATTAACGAAAAGCAAAATTAGGCGGTAATTCGAAATAGTGATTTTTAACATCGTAGATTTGTATTTTTACAAATATAAATTAATCTCTGTTGTAGCTGAGGTTGTAATCTACTCTCCGGTAAAAGTTTTATGGAAATCCGTTGAGCGGTTGTTGAGATAAACGAGTTAGAAGTTCACTTAAAACGTGCAATTGATGGTCAATTTCGTCTGAAAATCTATTCCAGAATTTGATCAATAACTTCCAAGTTTTTTGAGATAAATAAATGAAATTTGCAGAGTTTGTAGAACAAGACGTCGTGATTCGTATAAAGGTTATTTGAATACCATCGGTTCATTATTAAGAAAGATAGAGCGCTCTAAACAACTAAAAACACAATTGCACCTGCGACGTGGGGCTCTAGGCGGGCCAGTGGCTTACCACCGTGTAGCCCATGTCGCAATCTATTAGAAAGTGAAAAATTCATTCAATTATCTTAAAGCGTTTCTGAGTTATAGCACTTTAAAGAAAATAGTTTTTGAAAATCCACCTGCTGCAAAGTTCTGTTGACCTGGTGTTTCACAAAAAATTTTAATTTTTTTTTCAACAATTTTCGGGCAAAAAAACTCTTTTACGTTTTGCTTAATATCTCAACTGTTTTCAAAGCTATTGAGCTGAAATTTTGAGGGCTGATAGAGAAAATAATGAAGAATAATTTGTAATCCAAAATAATTTGCCACGCCCATTAACGAAGAGCAAAATTAGGCGGTAACTCCAAATAGTGATTTTTAACATCGTAGATTTGTATTTTTACAAATATAAATTAATCTCTCTTGTAGCTGAGGTTGTAATCTACTCTCCGGTAAAAGTTTTATGGAAATCCGTTGAGCGGTTGTTGAGATAAACGAGTTAGAAGTTCACTTAAAACGTGCAATTGATGGTCAATTTCGTCTGAAAATCTATTCCAGAATTTGATCAATAACTTCAAAGTTTCTTGAGATAAATAAATGAAATTTGCAGAGTTTGTAGAACAAGACGTCGTGATACGTATAAAGGTTATTTGAATACCATCGGTTCATTATTAAGGAAGATAGAGCGCTCTAAACAACTAAAAACACAATTGCACCTGCGACGTGGGGCTCTAGGCGGGCCAGTGGTTTACCACCGTGTAGCCCATGTCGCAATCTATTAGAAAGTGAAAAATTCATTCAATTATCTTAAAGCGTTTCTGAGTTATAGCACTTTAAAGAAAATAGTTTTTGAAAATCCACCTGCTGCAAAGTTCTGTTGACCTGGTGTTTCACAAAAAATTTTAATTTTTTTTTTTCAACAATTTTCGGGCAAAAAACTCTTTTACGTTTTGCTTAATATCTCAACTATTTTCAAAGCTATTGAGTTGAAATTTTGAAGGCTGATAGAGAAAATAATGAAGAATAATTTGTAATCCAAAATAATTTGCCACGCCCATTAACGAAAAGCAAAATTAGGCGGTAATTCGAAATAGTGATTTTTAACATCGTAGATTTGTATTTTTACAAATATAAATTAATCTCTGTTGTAGCTGAGGTTGTAATCTACTCTCCGGTAAAAGTTTTATGGAAATCCGTTGAGCGGTTGTTGAGATAAACGAGTTAGAAGTTCACTTAAAACGTGCAATTGATGGTCAATTTCGTCTGAAAATCTATTCCAGAATTTGATCAATAACTTCCAAGTTTCTTGAGATAAATAAATGAAATTTGCAGAGTTTGTAGAACAAGACGTCGTGATTCGTATAAAGGTTATTTGAATACCATCGGTTCATTATTAAGAAAGATAGAGCGCTCTAAACAACTAAAAACACAATTGCACCTGCGACGTGGGGCTCTAGGCGGGCCAGTGGCTTACCACCGTGTAGCCCATGTCGCAATCTATTAGAAAGTGAAAAATTCATTCAATTATCTTAAAGCGTTTCTGAGTTATAGCACTTTAAAGAAAATAGTTTTTGAAAATCCACCTGCTGCAAAGTTCTGTTGACCTGGTGTTTCACAAAAAATTTTAATTTTTTTTTCAACAATTTTCGGGCAAAAAAACTCTTTTACGTTTTGCTTAATATCTCAACTGTTTTCAAAGCTATTGAGTTGAAATTTTGAAGGCTGATAGAGAAAATAATGAAGAATAATTTGTAATCCAAAATAATTTGCCACGCCCATTAACGAAAAGCAAAATTAGGCGGTAATTCGAAATAGTGATTTTTAACATCGTAGATTTGTATTTTTACAAATATAAATTAATCTCTGTTGTAGCTGAGGTTGTAATCTACTCTCCGGTAAAAGTTTTATGGAAATCCGTTGAGCGGTTGTTGAGATAAACGAGTTAGAAGTTCACTTAAAACGTGCAATTGATGGTCAATTTCGTCTGAAAATCTATTCCAGAATTTGATCAATAACTTCCAAGTTTTTTGAGATAAATAAATGAAATTTGCAGAGTTTGTAGAACAAGACGTCGTGATTCGTATAAAGGTTATTTGAATACCATCGGTTCATTATTAAGAAAGATAGAGCGCTCTAAACAACTAAAAACACAATTGCACCTGCGACGTGGGGCTCTAGGCGGGCCAGTGGCTTACCACCGTGTAGCCCATGTCGCAATCTATTAGAAAGTGAAAAATTCATTCAATTATCTTAAAGCGTTTCTGAGTTATAGCACTTTAAAGAAAATAGTTTTTGAAAATCCACCTGCTGCAAAGTTCTGTTGACCTGGTGTTTCACAAAAAATTTTAATTTTTTTTTCAACAATTTTCGGGCAAAAAAACTCTTTTACGTTTTGCTTAATATCTCAACTGTTTTCAAAGCTATTGAGCTGAAATTTTGAGGGCTGATAGAGAAAATAATGAAGAATAATTTGTAATCCAAAATAATTTGCCACGCCCATTAACGAAGAGCAAAATTAGGCGGTAACTCCAAATAGTGAGTTTTAACATCGTAGATTTGTATTTTTACAAATATAAATTAATCTCTGTTGTAGCTGAGGTTGTAATCTACTCTCCGGTAAAAGTTTTATGGAAATCCGTTGAGCGGTTGTTGAGATAAACGAGTTAGAAGTTCACTTAAAACGTGCAATTGATGGTCAATTTCGTCTGAAAATCTATTCCAGAATTTGATCAATAACTTCCAAGTTTCTTGAGATAAATAAACGAAATTTGCAGAGTTTGTAGAACAAGACGTCGTGATTCGTATAAAGGTTATTTGAATACCATCGGTTCATTATTAAGGAAGATAGAGCGCTCTAAACAACTAAAAACACAATTGCACCTGCGACGTGGGGCTCTAGGCGGGCCAGTGGTTTACCACCGTGTAGCCCATGTCGCAATCTATTAGAAAGTGAAAAATTCATTCAATTATCTTAAAGCGTTTCTGAGTTATAGCACTTTAAAGAAAATAGTTTTTGAAAATCCACCTGCTGCAAAGTTCTGTTGACCTGGTGTTTCACAAAAAATTTTAATTTTTTTTTCAACAATTTTCGGGCAAAAAAACTCTTTTACGTTTTGCTTAATATCTCAACTGTTTTCAAAGCTATTGAGTTGAAATTTTGAAGGCTGATAGAGAAAATAATGAAGAATAATTTGTAATCCAAAATAATTTGCCACGCCCATTAACGAAAAGCAAAATTAGGCGGTAATTCGAAATAGTGATTTTTAACATCGTAGATTTGTATTTTTACAAATATAAATTAATCTCTGTTGTAGCTGAGGTTGTAATCTACTCTCCGGTAAAAGTTTTATGGAAATCCGTTGAGCGGTTGTTGAGATAAACGAGTTAGAAGTTCACTTAAAACGTGCAATTGATGGTCAATTTCGTCTGAAAATCTATTCCAGAATTTGATCAATAACTTCCAAGTTTTTTGAGATAAATAAATGAAATTTGCAGAGTTTGTAGAACAAGACGTCGTGATTCGTATAAAGGTTATTTGAATACCATCGGTTCATTATTAAGAAAGATAGAGCGCTCTAAACAACTAAAAACACAATTGCACCTGCGACGTGGGGCTCTAGGCGGGCCAGTGGCTTACCACCGTGTAGCCCATGTCGCAATCTATTAGAAAGTGAAAAATTCATTCAATTATCTTAAAGCGTTTCTGAGTTATAGCACTTTAAAGAAAATAGTTTTTGAAAATCCACCTGCTGCAAAGTTCTGTTGACCTGGTGTTTCACAAAAAATTTTAATTTTTTTTTCAACAATTTTCGGGCAAAAAAACTCTTTTACGTTTTGCTTAATATCTCAACTGTTTTCAAAGCTATTGAGCTGAAATTTTGAGGGCTGATAGAGAAAATAATGAAGAATAATTTGTAATCCAAAATAATTTGCCACGCCCATTAACGAAGAGCAAAATTAGGCGGTAACTCCAAATAGTGAGTTTTAACATCGTAGATTTGTATTTTTACAAATATAAATTAATCTCTGTTGTAGCTGAGGTTGTAATCTACTCTCCGGTAAAAGTTTTATGGAAATCCGTTGAGCGGTTGTTGAGATAAACGAGTTAGAAGTTCACTTAAAACGTGCAATTGATGGTCAATTTCGTCTGAAAATCTATTCCAGAATTTGATCAATAACTTCCAAGTTTCTTGAGATAAATAAACGAAATTTGCAGAGTTTGTAGAACAAGACGTCGTGATTCGTATAAAGGTTATTTGAATACCATCGGTTCATTATTAAGGAAGATAGAGCGCTCTAAACAACTAAAAACACAATTGCACCTGCGACGTGGGGCTCTAGGCGGGCCAGTGGTTTACCACCGTGTAGCCCATGTCGCAATCTATTAGAAAGTGAAAAATTCATTCAATTATCTTAAAGCGTTTCTGAGTTATAGCACTTTAAAGAAAATAGTTTTTGAAAATCCACCTGCTGCAAAGTTCTGTTGACCTGGTGTTTCACAAAAAATTTTAATTTTTTTTTTTCAACAATTTTCGGGCAAAAAACTCTTTTACGTTTTGCTTAATATCTCAACTATTTTCAAAGCTATTGAGTTGAAATTTTGAAGGCTGATAGAGAAAATAATGAAGAATAATTTGTAATCCAAAATAATTTGCCACGCCCATTAACGAAAAGCAAAATTAGGCGGTAATTCGAAATAGTGATTTTTAACATCGTAGATTTGTATTTTTACAAATATAAATTAATCTCTGTTGTAGCTGAGGTTGTAATCTACTCTCCGGTAAAAGTTTTATGGAAATCCGTTGAGCGGTTGTTGAGATAAACGAGTTAGAAGTTCACTTAAAACGTGCAATTGATGGTCAATTTCGTCTGAAAATCTATTCCAGAATTTGATCAATAACTTCCAAGTTTCTTGAGATAAATAAATGAAATTTGCAGAGTTTGTAGAACAAGACGTCGTGATTCGTATAAAGGTTATTTGAATACCATCGGTTCATTATTAAGAAAGATAGAGCGCTCTAAACAACTAAAAACACAATTGCACCTGCGACGTGGGGCTCTAGGCGGGCCAGTGGCTTACCACCGTGTAGCCCATGTCGCAATCTATTAGAAAGTGAAAAATTCATTCAATTATCTTAAAGCGTTTCTGAGTTATAGCACTTTAAAGAAAATAGTTTTTGAAAATCCACCTGCTGCAAAGTTCTGTTGACCTGGTGTTTCACAAAAAATTTTAATTTTTTTTCAACAATTTTCGGGCAAAAAAACTCTTTTACGTTTTGCTTAATATCTCAACTGTTTTCAAAGCTATTAAGCTGAAATTTTGAGGGCTGATAGAGAAAATAATGAAGAATAATTTTAATCCAAAATAATTTGCCACGCCCATTAACGAAAAGCAAAATTAGGCGGTAATTCGAAATAGTGATTTTTAACATCGTAGATTTGTATTTTTACAAATATAAATTAATCTCTCTTGTAGCTGAGGTTGTAATCTACTCTCCGGTAAAAGTTTTATGGAAATCCGTTGAGCGGTTGTTGAGATAAACGAGTTAGAAGTTCACTTAAAACGTGCAATTGATGGTCAATTTCGTCTGAAAATCTATTCCAGAATTTGATCAATAACTTCCAAGTTTCTTGAGATAAATAAATGAAATTTGCAGAGTTTGTAGAACAAGACGTCGTGATTCGTATAAAGGTTATTTGAATAAGAAATTTTTTAATTTATATATTTGAAAGCATTAGTTTAAGACTAATTTTTATTAAGAAATGAAAATCAAAATATTTAACGAATGTAAATAGTTGCAATAAATGTTATTTAACAAAACAAACAATAATATAAAAATGTTTATGTAAAATATTATTTTTTTTTTTTATAGCTATATCAATCGTATGTCTAGAGCGCGTTGAACACTTTGTAGCTTGAGTTGTAATCTATCATCCGGTAAAAGTTTTATGGAAATGCGTTGAGCGGTTGTTGAGAGAAACGAGTTAGAAGTTCACTTAAAACGTGCAATTGATGGTCAATTTCGTCTGAAAATCTATTCCAGAATTTGATCAATAACTTCAAAGTTTCTTGAGATAAATAAATGAAATTTGCAGAGTTTGTAGAACAAGACGTCGTGATACGTATAAAGGTTATTTGAATACCATCGGTTCATTATTAAGGAAGATAGAGCGCTCTAAACAACTAAAAACACAATTGCACCTGCGACGTGGGGCTCTAGGCGGGCCAGTGGTTTACCACCGTGTAGCCCATGTCGCAATCTATTAGAAAGTGAAAAATTCATTCAATTATCTTAAAGCGTTTCTGAGTTATAGCACTTTAAAGAAAATAGTTTTTGAAAATCCACCTGCTGCAAAGTTCTGTTGACCTGGTGTTTCACAAAAAATTTTAATTTTTTTTTCAACAATTTTCGGGCAAAAAAACTCTTTTACGTTTTGCTTAATATCTCAACTGTTTTCAAAGCTATTAAGCTGAAATTTTGAGGGCTGATAGAGAAAATAATGAAGAATAATTTTAATCCAAAATAATTTGCCACGCCCATTAACGAAGAGCAAAATTAGGCGGTAATTCGAAATAGTGATTTTTAACATCGTAGATTTGTATTTTTACAAATATAAATTAATCTCTCTTGTAGCTGAGGTTGTAATCTACTCTCCGGTAAAAGTTTTATGGAAATCCGTTGAGCGGTTGTTGAGATAAACGAGTTAGAAGTTCACTTAAAACGTGCAATTGATGGTCAATTTCGTCTGAAAATCTATTCCAGAATTTGATCAATAACTTCAAAGTTTCTTGAGATAAATAAATGAAATTTGCAGAGTTTGTAGAACAAGACGTCGTGATTCGTATAAATGTTATTTGAATACCATCGGTTCATTATTAAGAAAGATAGAGCGCTCTAAACAACTAAAAACACAATTGCACCTGCGACGTGGGGCTCTAGGCGGGCCAGTGGCTTACCACCGTGTAGCCCATGTCGCAATCTATTAGAAAGTGAAAAATTCATTCAATTATCTTAAAGCGTTTCTGAGTTATAGCACTTTAAAGAAAATAGTTTTTGAAAATCCACCTGCTGCAAAGTTCTGTTGACCTGGTGTTTCACAAAAAATTTTAATTTTTTTTTTTCAACAATTTTCGGGCAAAAAACTCTTTTACGTTTTGCTTAATATCTCAACTATTTTCAAAGCTATTGAGTTGAAATTTTGAAGGCTGATAGAGAAAATAATGAAGAATAATTTTAATCCAAAATAATTTGCCACGCCCATTAACGAAAAGCAAAATTAGGCGGTAATTCGAAATAGTGATTTTTAACATCGTAGATTTGTATTTTTACAAATATAAATTAATCTCTCTTGTAGCTGAGGTTGTAATCTACTCTCCGGTAAAAGTTTTATGGAAATCCGTTGAGCGGTTGTTGAGATAAACGAGTTAGAAGTTCACTTAAAACGTGCAATTGATGGTCAATTTCGTCTGAAAATCTATTCCAGAATTTGATCAATAACTTCCAAGTTTCTTGAGATAAATAAATGAAATTTGCAGAGTTTGTAGAACAAGACGTCGTGATTCGTATAAAGGTTATTTGAATACCATCGGTTCATTATTAAGAAAGATAGAGCGCTCTAAACAACTAAAAACACAATTGCACCTGCGACGTGGGGCTCTAGGCGGGCCAGTGGCTTACCACCGTGTAGCCCATGTCGCAATCTATTAGAAAGTGAAAAATTCATTCAATTATCTTAAAGCGTTTCTGAGTTATAGCACTTTAAAGAAAATAGTTTTTGAAAATCCACCTGCTGCAAAGTTCTGTTGACCTGGTGTTTCACAAAAAATTTTAATTTTTTTTTTCAACAATTTTCGGGCAAAAAAACTCTTTTACGTTTTGCTTAATATCTCAACTGTTTTCAAAGCTATTGAGCTGAAATTTTGAGGGCTGATAGAGAAAATAATGAAGAATAATTTGTAATCCAAAATAATTTGCCACGCCCATTAACGAAAAGCAAAATTAGGCGGTAATTCGAAATAGTGATTTTTAACATCGTAGATTTGTATTTTTACAAAGATAAATTAATCTCTGTTGTAGCTGAGGTTGTAATCTACTCTCCGGTAAAAGTTTTATGGAAATCCGTTGAGCGGTTGTTGAGATAAACGAGTTAGAAGTTCACTTAAAACGTGCAATTGATGGTCAATTTCGTCTGAAAATCTATTCCAGAATTTGATCAATAACTTCCAAGTTTCTTGAGATAAATAAATGAAATTTGCAGAGTTTGTAGAACAAGACGTCGTGATTCGTATAAAGGTTATTTGAATACCATCGGTTCATTATTAAGGAAGATAGAGCGCTCTAAACAACTAAAAACACAATTGCACCTGCGACGTGGGGCTCTAGGCGGGCCAGTGGCTTACCACCGTGTAGCCCATGTCGCAATCTATTAGAAAGTGAAAAATTCATTCAATTGTCTTAAAGCGTTTCTGAGTTATAGCACTTTAAAGAAAATAGTTTTTGAAAATCCACCTGCTGCAAAGTTCTGTTGACCTGGTGTTTCACAAAAAATTTTAATTTTTTTTTCAACAATTTTCGGGCAAAAAAACTCTTTTACGTTTTGCTTAATATCTCAACTGTTTTCAAAGCTATTGAGCTGAAATTTTGAGGGCTGATAGAGAAAATAATGAAGAATAATTTGTAATCCAAAATAATTTGCCACGCCCATTAACGAAAAGCAAAATTAGGCGGTAATTCGAAATAGTGATTTTTAACATCGTAGATTTGTATTTTTACAAATATAAATTAATCTCTGTTGTAGCTGAGGTTGTAATCTACTCTCCGGTAAAAGTTTTATGGAAATCCGTAGAGCGGTTGTTGAGATAAACGAGTTAGAAGTTCACTTAAAACGTGCAATTGATGGTCAATTTCGTCTGAAAATCTATTCCAGAATTTGATCAATAACTTCAAAGTTTCTTGAGATAAATAAATGAAATTTGCAGAGTTTGTAGAACAAGACGTCGTGATTCGTATAAAGGTTATTTGAATACCATCGGTTCATTATTAAGAAAGATAGAGCGCTCTAAACAACTAAAAACACAATTGCACCTGCGACGTGGGGCTCTAGGCGGGCCAGTGGCTTACCACCGTGTAGCCCATGTCGCAATCTATTAGAAAGTGAAAAATTCATTCAATTATCTTAAAGCGTTTCTGAGTTATAGCACTTTAAAGAAAATAGTTTTTGAAAATCCACCTGCTGCAAAGTTCTGTTGACCTGGTGTTTCACAAAAAATTTTAATTTTTTTTTCAACAATTTTCGGGCAAAAAAACTCTTTTACGTTTTGCTTAATATCTCAACTGTTTTCAAAGCTATTGAGCTGAAATTTTGAGGGCTGATAGAGAAAATAATGAAGAATAATTTGTAATCCAAAATAATTTGCCACGCCCATTAACGAAGAGCAAAATTTGGCGGTAATTCCAAATAGTGAGTTTTAACATCGTAGATTTGTATTTTTACAAATATAAATTAATCTCTGTTGCAGCTGAGGTTGTAATCTACTCTCCGGTAAAAGTTTTATGGAAATCCGTTGAGCGGTTGTTGAGATAAACGAGTTAGAAGTTCACTTAAAACGTGCAATTGATGGTCAATTTCGTCTGAAAATCTATTCCAGAATTTGATCAATAACTTCAAAGTTTCTTGAGATAAATAAATGAAATTTGCAGAGTTTGTAGAACAAGACGTCGTGATTCGTATAAATGTTATTTGAATACCATCGGTTCATTATTAAGAAAGATAGAGCGCTCTAAACAACTAAAAACACAATTGCACCTGCGACGTGGGGCTCTAGGCGGGCCAGTGGCTTACCACCGTGTAGCCCATGTCGCAATCTATTAGAAAGTGAAAAATTCATTCAATTATCTTAAAGCGTTTCTGAGTTATAGCACTTTAAAGAAAATAGTTTTTGAAAATCCACCTGCTGCAAAGTTCTGTTGACCTGGTGTTTCACAAAAAATTTTAATTTTTTTTTCAACAATTTTCGGGCAAAAAAACTCTTTTACGTTTTGCTTAATATCTCAACTGTTTTCAAAGCTATTGAGCTGACATTTTGAGGGCTGATAGAGAAAATAATGAAGAATAATTTGTAATCCAAAATAATTTGCCACGCCCATTAACGAAGAGCAAAATTAGGCGGTAATTCCAAATAGTGAGTTTTAACATCGTAGATTTGTATTTTTACAAATATAAATTAATCTCTGTTGTAGCTGAGGTTGTAATCTACTCTCCGGTAAAAGTTTTATGGAAATCCGTTGAGCGGTTGTTGAGATAAACGAGTTAGAAGTTCACTTAAAACGTGCAATTGATGGTCAATTTCGTCTGAAAATCTATTCCAGAATTTGATCAATAACTTCAAAGTTTCTTGAGATAAATAAATGAAATTTGCAGAGTTTGTAGAACAAGACGTCGTGATTCGTATAAATGTTATTTGAATACCATCGGTTCATTATTAAGAAAGATAGAGCGCTCTAAACAACTAAAAACACAATTGCACCTGCGACGTGGGGCTCTAGGCGGGCCAGTGGCTTACCACCGTGTAGCCCATGTCGCAATCTATTAGAAAGTGAAAAATTCATTCAATTATCTTAAAGCGTTTCTGAGTTATAGCACTTTAAAGAAAATAGTTTTTGAAAATCCACCTGCTGCAAAGTTCTGTTGACCTGGTGTTTCACAAAAAATTTTAATTTTTTTTCAACAATTTTCGGGCAAAAAAACTCTTTTACGTTTTGCTTAATATCTCAACTGTTTTCAAAGCTATTGAGTTGAAATTTTGAGGGCTGATAGAGAAAATAATGAAGAATAATTTGTAATCCAAAATAATTTGCCACGCCCATTAACGAAGAGCAAAATTAGGCGGTAATTCCAAATAGTGAGTTTTAACATCGTAGATTTGTATTTTTACAAATATAAATTAATCTCTGTTGCAGCTGAGGTTGTAATCTACTCTCCGGTAAAAGTTTTATGGAAATCCGTTGAGCGGTTGTTGAGATAAACGAGTTAGAAGTTCACTTAAAACGTGCAATTGATGGTCAATTTCGTCTGAAAATCTATTCCAGAATTTGATCAATAACTTCCAAGTTTCTTGAGATAAATAAATGAAATTTGCAGAGTTTGTAGAACAAGACGTCGTGATTCGTATAAAGGTTATTTGAATACCATCGGTTCATTATTAAGGAAAATAGAGCGCTCTAAACAACTAAAAACACAATTGCACCTGCGACGTGGGGCTCTAGGCGGGCCAGTGGCTTACCACCGTGTAGCCCATGTCGCAATCTATTAGAAAGTGAAAAATTCATTCAATTATCTTAAAGCGTTTCTGAGTTATAGCACTTTAAAGAAAATAGTTTTTGAAAATCCACCTGCTGCAAAGTTCTGTTGACCTGGTGTTTCACAAAAAATTTTAATTTTTTTTTCAACAATTTTCGGGCAAAAAAACTCTTTTACGTTTTGCTTAATATCTCAACTGTTTTCAAAGCTATTGAGCTGAAATTTTGAGGGCTGATAGAGAAAATAATGAAGAATAATTTGTAATCCAAAATAATTTGCCACGCCCATTAACGAAAAGCAAAATTAGGCGGTAATTCCAAATAGTGATTTTTAACATCGTAGATTTGTATTTTTACAAATATAAATTAATCTCTGTTGTAGCTGAGGTTGTAATCTACTCTCCGGTAAAAGTTTTATGGAAATCCGTTGAGCGCTTGTTGAGATAAACGAGTTAGAAGTTCACTTAAAACGTGCAATTGATGGTCAATTTCGTCTGAAAATCTATTCCAGAATTTGATCAATAACTTCAAAGTTTCTTGAGATAAATAAATTAAATTTGCAGAGTTTGTAGAACAAGACGTCGTGATTCGTATAAAGGTTATTTTAATACCATCGGTTCATTATTAAGGAAGATAGAGCGCTCTAAACAACTAAAAACACAATTGCACCTGCGACGTGGGACTCTAGGCGGGCCAGTGGCTTACCACCGTGTAGCCCATGTCGCAATCTATTAGAAAGTGAAAAATTCATTCAATTATCTTAAAGCGTTTCTGAGTTATAGCACTTTAAAGAAAATAGTTTTTGAAAATCCACCTGCTGCAAAGTTCTGTTGACCTGGTGTTTCACAAAAAATTTTAATTTTTTTTCAACAATTTTCGGGCAAAAAAACTCTTACGTAAAATATAATTTGCAACCTGCTTAAATTTTTATCGGTTGGAAAATTATAATTTTATTCATTGTTTTTTTCTATAAAATTACTTCGTTTTAAAAGTGGCTAAGTTTTCACTTTTTTAGCGTAAACAAACAATTATTTTTATTTCTTTTTTTAATTTTAACTTTAATATTTTCGATTTTGGTTTCGATATTATGCTTGATTTCGAACTTGTGGAAATACGAGTACATACATAAATTTAATGTTACAGAGTTATTACATTTTAAAAGTTTAATATATAAATATTTGGGATACATTAGAATTGGATAGAAATAAATTATAATTCTCTGCACTATGAAACTTTCAAGTTTCTATTTGAAATGTGCATTAATTTAATTGATAGACATAAATAATTTTTGTTTTTAAAGAACTTTAAGAAAATAATAAAAAAATATACATAAATCAAAAACTTAACAATGAATTTATTTAAAATAATTTCATACATACATATTTAACTATAAAAATAACATAAAATATGTATTATAATTAAGATAATTTATTTTTGAATTATATTAAATAGTTGGAGTGTTATTTATTTTGTAATTTTCTGCTTAAACTTCATTTGATTTTTCTAAATTTCGCAGTTTTTGATACATATTTATATAATGAGTTTGTAGCTGCTTTTGATATTTCAGAACTTTTTCCTTTTCATCCGACCACTGGCGTTTTTCCAGTTCAAAATTAACACGTACATCGTCCAACTGTTTGCGTAATTTGGCAATTTCTTCGGCGTAGCTGGCCGATTCTTCAATTAAAGTATCCAAAGTGGTTTCACCTAATTTGCTAGAAGGCAATTTACTGAGTGCCTTTATATTGATGGCCACATCGGGTAGATTTTGTGTGCCATAAACAAAATTTTGTATATCGTTGGACATTTTGGCTAAACGCTTTTCAGCATTCAGTTTATTCAGTTCCACTTCTTCGTGTTCATGGCCGTCCAACAGACTGCCACTACTACAACTACTATTACTGTTACTACTGCTACTACTACTACTACTACTACAAGTAGTATCGCCCTCCATTAAAGATGGAGCAATTTTCAAGCAGTTCATTATTACTTCCAAATTGCAGTCATCAATGACTTTTTCATTATCTTGTTTTTCACCACTTTTGTGATTTTCTATACGCAGCTGGGTGTGTTTGCGCGTCTTGTTACAGATATCCGTCAAATTATCCAATTGATGTTTTAGCCTGGTGTATTTGCCAGATGGCTCTTCGCCGTATTCATGAAATATGGCCAAATCGGAGAGCTCTTTGCGCAGTTTAGCCAATTCATTGGTCAGGGCCAAAATGACCTGATCCTTGAGTATAACAATTTTATTGAGTTGTTTCAGTTCCGTTTCGTTTTCCTTTTGAGTTTGGGCCTTTTGTTGCTCCACCTGCCGCTGCTGTTGGGTCATTTTATGATTTTCTTGTAGACTTTGGTAAATTTGTGTTTCGGCATTGGTATTTTCATGTTTTAAATGTACTATTGCATGTTCCTTAAGTGTTAATTCATTCTGTAACGAAAGTTAAACAAATTGTTATTAATATTATTATAAATAAAACTTTAAAAGTCACTAGTTAGACCTACATTTGCCTCTTTAAGTTGAGTTTTAAGTAAAGCTAATTCTCCATTTCTCTCACACACTTTCCATTCGCTTTCCTCCAGTTGAGCTTTAAGTCTGCTAATGGTATTTTGAGTTTCTTCTAACTGTTCTTCCACATAGGCGGAGCGATCTTTTAAATTTCGCTCAGAATTCTTTATACTGATGTTGTTGGTTCTGTTTCAAAAGAAAGTAAACGTCAAACATTATTTGAGAGGATTAAATGATTCAAGTAAGTGCAGTATTGAACCACTAAAGTAGCGGATTTTATATTTAACAAAAAAAAGGAAGTTGCTGAGTGCGCTCCAATATTCGAAATTTGAGATTTCATCAGATATCGACGTAGAAATCAGATATTGTGACTATTTTTCCCCTGAAGAAAATCTGGGAGCAAGTGCCTCTAAGTCACCACATTTCTCTACTATTTTGATGACTGTTTCATATTTGCCTTTGATGAGAAATAGAATTTGTGGCGGCGACAGATGACTGATAATAGCTGTGTTTATTTACTAAAAATTTGTACAAATTTGTAACAATTGCTACTAGAAAGCGTTCATTAACCCAAAAAATTTGCAAACGAGAGAGCGTCGAAAGAGCGTAAAAAATTGAGAGACAGAAAAATTCTTGCAAGTTTTTACAAGTAAAATTTTTACTTGCAATAACTATTCAAACAGCTGTTTTGTGTTTGTGTTTACAAAATAATATTTCTAAATTAAGTTGAAAATAAAAATATGTTGGAAAATTTAAGAAATTGTAAGTAAATGTAAACTTTTAAAACGATAAAAAGTATTAAAAAGATAACAAATTTATTTTTGTGTAACTTAGGAACAACAGAAGCAAAATAAGATGTCTAATTGAATTGAACTAAGCAACACAGTATATGGTCCATCAGTGGCAAAAGATGTTCCGGCAAACAGAGAGACCAGCTGTTATTTTTAGTGTTGTAAATATTATGAGTACCTAATAATTCAATTAGTGCAGATATATATTTGTAAACAAATTTAAATTAAAACATAATTTATTAAATTACTTTATTACTGCTTTTGGGGTTTAATGCTGGCAGCAACATGATATTTTATTTTGTATAAAGCTTTTTTATAACAAAGAAAATTAAAATTTCTTACATTTGTTTCCTTTAAAAAATATATTTAACTCGTTTTTCGCCGGCTGTTTATTATTTTATTGATTAAATCAATTAATTAGCTAATCACCATTATCGTGTTTAGCGTATTTCGATTACGCCTAGTACTAGATTAAATACAATTGCAAAAATTTTCAATATTCTATTACAAGCCGTACTCGAAAAACGCCATTCACGGCAATGCTGAATATAAATGACCATAATCATATTATTTTTATAATAATATACATACGAGTATATGTATAATTTGTCCAAAAATATTGGGGTAGTTATTGAGTACTCATATATATTACAACACTACTTTAACTTGCAAATTTTTACTAGTAAAGTGTTCATTTACTTTTTCACATTTTTGAGAGTAGTTTTGGAAACCTTCCTGTTACTCTCTCGTTGCTTATTTTTACTTGTAAAGTAAATGAACACACCTAATAACCGAATTTTTTTTCAAATGTGATATTAAAATTATTCACAATATTTATATTTTTAATTTGCGAAAGTATATGAAATAAGCCCCATTAAAAGTCTTAGTGTTTGCTAAATGTATTAAAAAAATAAGATCGTAGGCGGTTTAGTTAAAAAGAAGATCGCCAGCTACTTCCAGGCAACCTTTAGCCACAAAACTATGCTTCCTTCTTCTTAATTTTGTATAAATAAATGTCTTTTAGCCTTTTAATATTTTTTTAATAAAACTTCAAAAGTTGAGAGATCTACTCAAGAAATTTCTACTTTACACTTGAATTACTAAAATGTAGTAGTTAATCACTAGTTCCAATCGCTACATATGTACATATGGTCCCAAAAGAACTACCAAGTCAATAGTACCAATGTCAATAGTGAGTTTTCAATGACACGCACATCAGAATAATATCACTGTTGGCATTTCCTGGAGGGTTGACAGGGTAGGAGTATACATGTATGTGTGTGCATGATACTCTTTACATGAAAACCTTTCACAACTTTTGAAATGCTACAAAGGTAATTTTACTGTGAATATACCATATAAATTTGTAGCGGGATGGTAGTTTTAGAAAAAACTTATTTTTGCAAATTTCATAAAAATTTTATCGATCTGTTCCAGAGTTGTCATAGTCAGTAGCTTTCGGAAAAAGTAATTATTTTTTCTTCTAATTATTACGGAAATGTTTGCAAATCTATTTCGAATATTTGTCACTTTTCGTCACTACTTAGAAAACTGAATTGAATTACGCTAATTTGATCTAAGTTGGGTAAGTGGTTAGTGATATATCGGTCTCGAAAAATGTTTTACTACATGTTATTGCATGATAGGAAATAGAATTAATATTGTCAAGAAGATGATAAAAAAAATGCATTGAAACTTTGTATACACATTTTAGATAAAAGTCCTACAAGAATGATATTCTAGCCCGACCCAATAAAGAGATGTGCAATTAAGACCTCTCCTGTTACGAAAATCATTCAAACTAAACAGCAATTTCAAATAATGTTCAGTACGAGTATTTCGTTTCTGTATTTCCCACATCAGCATATAACGATCGTGGCTGCAATAGTTTTGAAATGCAGAACTGCATTAAGGCAGATCTCAACTTAATAAGATGCTTTTTCGCTACGGAAGTAATGGACTGTAATTGAAGTATTCGGGCATTGTATATACAGGGTGGCCCAAAATTAACGAAGGGATGTGAATTGCTTATAACTTTTTTATTATAATTTTTTTTTCTTTTCTTTTCAGTATTTTGTAAAGAAGACTTGGGAATCGAAACCGACAGATTACCAGCAACGACTTGATTATGCAGTTTTTTTCCGACAAAAAGCAGAAGAAAATCATAATTTTATTCATGATTTAATTATGAGCGACGAAGCCCATTTCCAATTAAGTGGGTTCTTTAATAAGCAAAACTGCAGGATATGGGCTACGGAAAATCCTAGAGTAGTTCAACAGCGAGATTTACACCCACCTAGGTGTACGGTTTGGTGCGGTGTTTCATAGGAAAGGATAATTGGTCCTTATTTTTTTTGAAAATGAACACGGGGTCGCCGTTTCCGTTAATGGTGTCAGATATCGGACAATGTTGGAAAATTTTTTAAGGCCAGCCGTGGAAAACCATCCGCAAGTATGGTTCCAAAAAGATGGAGCCACAGCGCACACTGCAAGGGATACAATGGCTCTTTTACGAGACATTTTTGGTGAACGAATTATTTCGCGTATAAATGATTTTAATCGATTGTTTTCTTTGGAGTTATTTGAAAGGAAAAGTCTACATTAATAAGCCCAGAACCGTCCATCAATTAAAAAGCAATATAAGTGACGACATAACACTTGAAGTTTTTCGAAAGGTGATGGAAAATGTGTTGGAAAGAGCATATTCGTGCAGCAAATGGCCACCACTTGCGAGATATTATTTTTCATAACTAAACTTAAAATATTCCCCATTTATATTCTGTATACAAATTTTTTTATAATTATGTCTTAAATAAAAAAGTTATAAGCAATTCAAACCCCTTCGTTCATTTTGGGCCACCCTGTACATATATAAATAACATGTTGCATTATTTTCCAAACCATAAAATCTTTCATTAACAGCCCCGACTCACTGCTGCCAACATTTAATCATAAAAATTTGAAATTTAAAAAATATCATTCCATTGATAATACAAATTCAGCTGACACCGATATATCGGCAAACCCGAAATATCGCTGATGTATCGTTGTCGGTATCGGATACATCTCTAGTCCAGATATACCAATTTAAAGGGTGATATTTTATCAGCTTTCTTTTTGGCAATACTGTTTTTGGCAGCTCAGCTGTTTTCGTGTAACATGTTACTGTTAAACATGTTCAGTTTGGTATATAATTTAACCATGAATCGACTTACATACAAACGAAAATTGATTGCAGGTTATTGAATTTTATTATCAATAAAAATTCATGCTCGAATAAGAAAGTGTATCGTGAACTTCTTCCCTTTTATGGTCAGTTTGGGCGTCCTTCTGAGGCGGCTATGCGGAATCATGTGACTAAATTTCGCACCAAATTTACATTATTGGACATTAAACCACCAACACGAATACGTGGAGCGCGGGCAGAGGAAAATATCGCAGTTATATACGCCATTGTTGTTGATGACCGTGAATTATCGATACTGTGAATGACGAGCGCTACCGTGCGATGATTAAAATTTTTTTTTTGCCCAAAATGGAAGAACTAGACTTGGCTGACATGTGGTTTCAACAAGACGGTGCCACATGCCACACAATCCGCAAAACAATGGCCCAATTGAGAGGCGAGTTCGGTGATCAGTTTATTTCACGTTTGGGGCCGTTCAATAGGCCGCCTAGATTGTACGATTTAACGACTTTAGACTATTTTTTGTGGGATTATTTTAAGGTTCATTTCTATAGGAACAAGTTTACAACGATTGACGCACTGAAAGCCAATATTGAAGAATTTATTCGAGAGATACTGGCCGATAAGTTCATGAGAGTATGCTAAAACTGGACCCAGCTTATGAACCATTTGAAATCATCTTTAAAGATTGAATTATATAGATCGTTCTATCGACTCAAATAAAGATTTCATAAATTTCTCTAAATTTTCTGTTTTTTTTTATCAAATTTGAAAGCTCTTAAAAAATCACCCATTATATGTTAATACAATAAAAGTAAGCAAAATCCATGTTAAACCCATTAACGAACGTTTACAACAAAAGCGGCCATACGCCAATATTCATGAAATTTGTAAAATTATTGGTGAATTTTGTACTTCCAAAGCGAATAATAATAACAACAATAATATAGAAAAACGACAAGAACAACATGGAAAAAGAAGAACATGCAAAATAAGAACTACCACATGAAAAATGAAATGGAAAGTTGAATCAGTGATCGTTTTTTGTTCATATTTTAGACATTTCAATGATGTCCGATAGGAAGCTTCTCAGAATCATGTTTGGCAAATCATTTGAAGAAATAATTCTAAAAGTCAGACGACCTTTAATAGATCCAACACAAAGGATTGCGTTACCTGAGACATACGGAAAATTATTTTAATCATCGGACAGACGGACAGCGTTGAGTCAACTCCGCTACTATTTATAAGGATACAGAATATGAATATTCTGAAGTTTTGTAATAAATTTGTTTTTATTTTATTTTGGCTCAGAGTCAAACCCTAAAACTCAAAAATATGACGAACGAATTCAATGTCAAGCGTGAATAGTTTGTAAAAAAAATAAATAATTGCGCGTAATTACGAGTAATTAAATTGAACTTAGCACATCAAATGATATTTTAATTTAATCTACAAATAGTGGAGAGTGACTCAATATATATTTAATACTCATTCATTGTATTTAATAAAATTAAAAAAAAAACTAAATTAAATTAAAATAAAATAAAACTAATTTAATACTCACTTTAAAATTTCACATTCATTTTTTAATTCAGCTAATTGTTCGCGTAACTTTTGTGTCTGTTCATTGTAACGCAGTTTATGCTGTTTAAATTGAAATTGTTGCATGGCCAGCATTTGTTCCATTTTTTTGATTTTCAACATATATTCACGCTGCTGGGCTTCATAATAAAGTTTTAAACGTTTCGTTTCACTCTCCCAATAGGTTTCCTTATCCTGTTGAATATCAGAGAAATATTAGGAAAAATCAAAAAATATTTCAATTTAATTTAATTCGAAATTGTAGAACGAACAAATGGATTTGTTAAAACAAAATAAAACCTTTTGTACTTTGAAAATTACTTTCTCATTGTGTTCCATAGTCTGCCTTAAATATGATAATTCCGAGTCTCTGTCTTTGAGAGCTGCCTCCAACTCCGAAATGCCCGAATCTGAAGGTGAAGGTGTCATATCGCATTGATCATTTGATAGACAATATTTGCTGGATGTCATACTTGTGGAGCCCATTGTCACGTTATTACTCATCATTGTATTACTGCCACAATTGCTACCATTCGATTTGCTGTAAAATTATTAAAATCAATTTCAATTAAATTTACATTTTAATAATCATCACAGTTTATGCGCGAATTGAATTCCAACCTGATACACACATTCAATTGGACAGACGTCTAATGAATGGCTAACAATAGTTGTTTTTCAAAAAACAAAAATAAATAAAACCAAATGAAAATACTGAAATACTCACATAGTGCCACTTTGGCTATTAACATCTGAATCCGGTGTATGTCGAATTGATTCCATACTATCGTTGATCTTCAACGATCTGGAACCACGTCGACGTGCCATAAGGCTGTTGCAATAATTATTGCTTGAATAACCACCAACAAAACCTCCAATACAACCACTGCCACCACCAACACCTGCTATTCCGCCAACTCCAACACCAACTCCACTGCCAATAATGCCAATACCTGCTCCTCCACCATGCCTCAAATCTGTCGTGCCTAACGATGATAAAGAAAAATCGCATAAACATTCTCGTACTCATAAATGCAAAAAC
Organism: Gymnocheta viridis; assembly: GCA_956483585.1. Lineage (NCBI taxonomy): Eukaryota > Metazoa > Arthropoda > Insecta > Diptera > Tachinidae > Gymnocheta > Gymnocheta viridis. The sequence continues at coordinate 46,179,060 of OY101441.1, forward strand.
TTATAAAACTTAAGCATTTAAATAGTGAAAAAAACACACAAACAATAAAAAAATAAGAATTAAAATTCAAAATCAGTATTGAATGAATGATGAGTGGTTTTTGGTTCAGTTTGTTTTTTATATTTTACATTGTACTATTTTTTCTTACTACAGGCCGTTTATTTGTAACTATTATTAATTTAAAAAAATGTTTTATGTATAGTGCATACCAAAAGTAAGTAACTACTCGTATATATTCTCAATTAACAAATACTTTTGTTAGCTTATTTCGAAATAAAGTCTTGAATTAATGTTCATTAGAAAGACCCATAAAGTAGAGAACAAACTGGAGGGTCTCCATAACAAAGCTCTCAAAGTTGCGGAAAACCACACTAATGAGAATACCACCTGTCAAACTCACAATAATAACACCATACAAGAAAGATGTACAATCTTTCTATTACGTAGGCTGCGAACACAACGAACAGAGGTGCAAACGAAGACGTATCTGCGAGGAGCAACAAGGCCCCTCATGTCATGCATTGTTTAAAAAATGTATGGGTATCATCCGAGATATCAACACAACTGAAGACCAAAGTATTTAACACGTGTGTGAAACCCATACTCCCATACACACGGGCGTGAAACTTGAAGTACATCCAAAATAGTCGTACGACGGCTGCAAGTTTTCACTAACCGTTGCTTACGAAGGATTATTCGATGTTGTCCCCCAAGACAATAACTAAAGCTGAGATGCTTCGCAGCACGAACCAACAGCCAATCCATCCTTAAAAGAACATTTGTATGCGGTAACGAGATGCCCATGACAGCGCTGCAGTAAAATCTCCAAGATTCTTGGCGCCGTGAATGTCCAAAAACAAATTGGCGCATCGCATGGTTCTCATGAATCGAGGCATTGAGAACAACCTACAACAGAGTCCGTTGGAAGTCATTAATTGAGACCGTTTGTTGCTCCCCAGCTGGACAATAGCGGAACATCAGAAAGCCCCAATTAGAGGAGCACAAGATCGAGAGTGTTGGCTTAATTACAGTTCAGTTAATTAAAAGTTGTTTACTCGAATCCGGCTTGAGTTCGTCAATTAAAATTAAAAATTGGTAATTTTTATTATGAAAGTAATGCAGGAAAAGCTAATTAATTCTGGAAGCAGTAAAACAGTACGAAAAACGTGCTGATTTTGGAAGCTATAATACCATCAGTTCAGCCTTCATGTGTTTTGTTTATTTCACTTTTTAATATTTTAGTTTTTTTAGGTCTTTTGAAGTTTTGAATTTTGATCGAGCGTTCATTATGATCAATTTAGTCATGCAGTGTCCATGGATTTGTGTCAAGTAGGCTCATTAATTTTTTTTAAACTGTATCGCCATTTTATTAATGAATTTATTTCATCGAAGAATTTGCAACAAAACCATCGAAGGAGGGGGCGCTGTGATGTAAACTAGCTTACACTTGTAGCAATTGCTAGATTTTATGACTTTTCTAAATTGGACTCGAACCCATGATTTCAGTCATCACTGGCTTTATAGCCAACGCGCTAACTACTTCTGCGAACAGCACGCTTATCGATCTTGTGTGGTATGGTGAAGACATATTTAAAGCTAAAACCTGAATAATAATAATCTACTGTACCCGTGTGAAATCGTACATCAATCAGCTAATTTGGTTGTATCAATAAAACGCTAAAAATGTTCATATAATAATCTGCCAGGAATATTTTTTTTAAAGAAAAACGAATTCAATGTAACGAAAATCCGTACAAATCTTCTTCAATGTTTGACGTGATTTAAAAAAAAATTTCAATACAAAGTTTGGTCCTCCATTGGTCCCCAACAATAAAAAATCGCCCCAAAATAGAACATTGAAAATTTTTCTAAGTTTTGTTTAAGGCGAATTCATAACAGGTGGCCTCGACAGCTCAGCTGATTTGCTCCTTGTATCTCCTTGCATTTTGATTTGTTTGTTTTGTTTGTCAAAAATTGTTTATGTTTGATTTATATATAGTGTTTGACGTTGACGTTTGACAAAGAAAGCAAGTATTTTTCAAAGCAAATTGAGGCGAGTCTACCTGTTATGTTATTTGCCTTGATTTTGTTGTGATTTTTTAAATAAAAAATTAATTGAAATTAAAAAAGATAAAAATTGTGTCATTTGTTGTTGTGAACAACACAAAAACTCATATCGTAAAAGTTTTCGCATCAAGTGAAATATGTATATCACACTGAAAAATATCACCGTTTCTCGAAAATGTTTCTGTATTTCAATGTGAAAACTTAGCTGTGTTTTATTGGAATGCTCCAATTATTCATGTGCCAAACAGAAAAACATACCGATGAAAAGCTATTGGCGGCGTCTGCGACATATTTTGTTACAAAACTATATTGTTTCATTAACAGAAATTACTTTGTTATTTATTAAATGTGCTTCTTTGCATTTTGTTTTTCTCAATATAAAGTGTGAAAGTTATTTTAAAATACAGTTGAACCTCGGTTATCCGGGCCTCTATTAACCGGTTACATCTATTGATTGGCATGCTCCTAGCTTTGTTTTATAACCTCTATTATCCGCTTTTTTACCTTTATCATCCGTGCTTTTTTATACCTCTATTATTCGTGCTTTACCTCTATTATCCGTGTAACAAAATATTTTCCAGTTAATTATTTACACACAGAATTCAAATTCGGTGATTCCTATTTTTCGTTATAGTTATTATTGTTCTCAAGGTATTTCAGAGCCAGATAAAATGCAGGTATATTGCATACAAACTCATTTGCTTAAAGATCAATTAAAAGCAAAAAAGGCAAACTACTTCAAAAGAACATTTCAAATAAATGAATCTTCTTTGTATTACAAATAAAATGTAGTATATTCGGATATACTTAAGACACTTGTACACTAAAATTTCTTGTTTTAATAAAACTAAAATTTCTTGTTTTTTCGTATTTTCAGTACAAAAGAAAACGCGTGGAGATTTTACAACCAGCGGAGAGGTATCGTTGAAAAGCTGACTGCTTGTATTTTCTTAAATTCTTATTTAAAAATATTGTTTAAAACAATTATTTAAATATCTTAATATTTTTGCAAGGCAAATACATACAAGAAGTCGCAAGACAATTCGCCTGAATATCATTCTTGGATGTCAAAATAAACTGTTCAAGACGTATTTAAAATCAGAAAAATTTACCAAAAAGCTCATTTTAACAATGAAAAATTATAAAACACAATGAGTCAGCTGAGCTGTCGAGTTCACCTGGTATGAATTGGCCTTGATATTTTTGAATGTAGAAATACTTCTCGCCTCGTTTTCAAATGCGAGAAATTTTAACTGCGTTAAGTCTGGTACTACTTTCCACATCAATTTTAAGTTTAAAAATTTTGCATTTATTTATATACGTAAAAATAATCATGTGGATCTGTGTGGAAAATTGTTATTGTATTCTTACAAATTTATTTCTTTTCTTAAAATAAAACAAGCAAAACAATTTAAAATTAATTACAAAGCCCAAGAAAATAAAATCCCTCAAATTCGGTGGCTAAACAATTGTCTGTACATTAGGCTGGGTCTCCCATATCGACTTCTAATAGTTTAAATATGTCGTATTTTTGTCTGCATTAGACGCCTAAAAAATATTATTAATTTCTTTTTACTGTAAGATTCCTCGCTTTGATCTTCAATTTTGTTAACTTTGAATATAACGACTATATCCCTTTTTTTACATAGCAACATTGGATTGTATTGCAGACAATCATATTACTGTATCCTAACGACTTTTAAGTTCTCGAGATTTCGGACACACAAGCCACTACATTGGCACTACCACTGGGAAATTTAACGGAGTATTAGGAAAAAGGCTTCAATGGATTATTTGCGTGCTACATATGAACGAATTACCATAAAAAAATCTATATAACAAACTATATGGTGTTACCATGGGACCATATTCGTATACTGGTCCTATTCGCAACTTATTGGAAAACAGCGAAAAAATAACCCATCGCCAACTACGAGAGAATTGAAGGCCAGTTTCCGGAAATACATTTTGAGGGCTTAAGTACAGATCAAAAATATTTGTATGCAGTAGCTATATCTGTTATAAGTGTACACTCCGACGATGGCTTAACTAACAGGTCTTCAGGAAAAATATCCCACGCTCGATGAATAAAAAAAGCAAATATAATTTTAGGTTTGTATGCATATTTCTATATCAAACCCGTCATATCAGTTAAAAGTACTAACTGAGTATTGTGTAGAAGTTTACGCTCCAGTATGGTTTTCAATAAAAACGAATCCATCTTGCAAACATAGGTCTAAACATTTTTGGAAATTGGTAACAAGCTCACGATACCTTCCCACATTGTTAAGAGTAGTAATAGATTCCGTAATTCAACGTAACGCCTATTTTGCTCGCTCAGAAAACTTGCTGCTATCGATGTTCTTGGATGAAAATAAAACTGTGAGAGCACTGGCAGCCAGACGAATTCAAGAGGCAGGAAGATCACCTCATACTGGAGAGCAAGCTCGCGTGTTTGAGGTCATGACTATCAGTTTAATGCAAGTGTCTACTTTGAAGTTATAAATTGGAATCAAAAGTTTTTCGATCCACCAGTTCTTCGAAATATCACAACTAAAGAAATAAATGTCATACTCAGGCGGTGAAACGAACTGTGAAAATAAGTTCACAAGCATCCTCGACTCTATGCGATAAAAAATCAAGAGAAGGTTTAACACAGAATACAGGTTTAAATCAAGACGAGAGATGCCCAAATTTGACAGTAAACAAGATTTTGTGACCGACAAATAATTAATATAATTTCCTGAAGAACCAAACTTTGGTTCTTATACAATTTTTTTAAGTTTAATTAAAAATGTTTTCAGTTTTAATTAAGAATAATTGAAAGCAAATAAAATATAAAAATTAAAAAATGTTTTATTATTTCAAAAATACTTAATTCTTAGGAGCTATGGCTTTTTTTAACAATTTCTATTTGTTTTAACATTAGACAAAAAAATATTGCTATTAGAATGTGATTCGAGATCTTTTATTTATTCTCATACATCAGTGACCCACCCTACTGTACATTTATTTTTGTTTCAACTTACGGAAAAAAGTTTCCACATATTGTTTTAATATCCCTGTCAATTCCGTATACTTTTCCTTTTGAAATCGGTACTAGCAAACGGATATTATCTTGAGATATCTGCAAATCTGAATTCTCTACGTTTCCTATTTACAAGCAGTTCTTAATGGAGCTTGAAATTCTGGCAGAAATCAGTCACAGCCTTTTGGGAAAGACTTTTCAAGTAATATCATTACCAAATCATTTTTTCCCACATCCCTCCAATAGTTGTTTGTAAATAACTTAAATTACAGATTGTTCTCGCAGTGTAAAGATACAAAAGTGCTTGTGTGAGAAAATCGATTTTTGTTTTCAGTTCACAACCTTTTTCTTAAAATCATTTAGTTCATGCGAACACTTTTACGTTGCGAGAAGTATTAAAGACGAGGTACAGCTTCGCTTCATAAAGCTTTTTTACCTCGCTGACTCGCTAGCGGCGTGCAAGAATATTATTTTCTATTGTATTTCGTATAGGGAAATGTGTACTTTATTCCTGGTATCAGCGTAGTTTTTCCATGACCAAAGAGATAATTTGTATTCCGAATGTGTAAACTTTTTGAAACGCCCAACATATTTCATAAGTTTGTCTTCTTTCAATTTCATTAAAACTACATTTAAGCAAAGAGTACTTCACATTTTTTTTTTGATTTTTCATTGGCCATAAAAGAAGTGACAAGCGTGATAATATCCAGCATTCACCTTAAGTTAAAATTTAAATAAAATATGAAGTTGAAATAAAATCGTAACTAAGGTAAGACAACTTAATTGTTTTATAATTTGTAGTGCGTGTGATAAAATCACATTTCTTCGATTTTTTCTCAACTACTTAGTTTTACTTAATTCACTTTTCTCAAACACTGTATCCGTTCAAGTACGAGTATATATGTGTGTAGTTTGCAATTGTTAATTTGCTTTTAACAATTATGTGTTTCGTGTTTCATTTATTACTTTATGAAAATTTTGTTTACTTCAAGGAAAGAAAAAGTGAATTTACACAAGCGAATACAAATAAAAATCATTTAGTTAAACCCCTTTTAAAAATATTTATTTCCTTCAAACTAATTAAAACAAACAATACAAGTTCTTTAAATCCCCAATGGAAAATTATTTCCTCAGGCAAAAATGGTATATTTAAAAAAAATAAATTACATAAATTAAGAGGAGAGAAGCGTCCGAAATCAGGTTACACCAGGGATCGAAAATTATAATTATTCAAACGAAAAAAGCAACCACTAGAAAATATCGGACAGCCAAGTCAAACGTTTTCATAATATCACATGCTTTTTAAAATCTTGATTTTTATTTTTTTTGCAGAAACAATTGTTATATTTTGCCTTTGATTTTTTTGACAGAAATAATTGTTATTGCACTGTATACAAGAGTTAGAAGTACTTCTTATGTTTTTATATTTATTTTAATAAATAAAATGATTGACATAAATAAAATGAACATCAGAAACATTTTAGTTCATCCTAAAACAAATAAAAATAAATAATGAACCATTAAATTTATTATTCGAGACAGGTCTCGATATCTTCTTTCAAAGAATTCAAAAAGTTTTGTTTGTTTCAACAAACAAAACCTTTTTTATAAATAATGAACTTTAATTTCTGCAAAAAAAAAAATCAAACAATATATCAATCAATAAATAATATAAAATAATAACAGCAATTATTTCCGCCAAAAACTTAAGATCCAGAAATAACAATTATTTTTGCCAAACAAAATATATTCAAAGCAGTAAATATCAATTATATTTTGATTTTTTTAATAAATATCATAATTGTTACGGTCTTTGGGTTAGACGAATTTTCTTATGCCACCCGTAGACGGCATGTTTTTATGTCTGACTTGTCACCTTTGTGACTCATATATATGTATGTAATTGTGCGTGTCTCACAGAGGAGTATTTGGCCCGAAAAGCTGGCCAAAATTATTAAACGTGTTGTTTGAAGTAAAATGTTAAGTTTTTTGATAGTTTTAGTTGTAATTTGCTATAAAAAAATCTAGTGGCTGATTTTTGGTTTGTTTTTAAAACTACCCGCCCCTTTCATACTGTTTTATTAGGGCTGTGGGACATTCCCTTATAACTATTAATTTCCAAATTTATATTTATAGGCTGGTACTCACATTGTGAAGTGCTAAAAGTAATGTGAATAAGATTTAATATCAATAATTCAAAAAGACACAAAAGATTACGACGTCAAAAAAGTATAAGAAAATGTGCTTGATGAGCAATAATAAGAAAAACTTGGAAATTTACAAAAATCGTAAAAAAAAATAATGGCGTAAACTTTTTTTGGATCTAAAATTAGAGATTCTAAATTTTATTGTGGCATAAAACATAATTTGCACATTAGCTATCTACACTTTTAAAAACATTGTTCTTTTTGATTTAATATTACTATTTTTCGAACAATTTTCTTGTTAGAGTTTTTTTAATCCAAAGTCATTATTATTTTGGCTAAAGTTCGTAACATTTTTTAGTCAGAAAGAATTGGACATGAGACAATATTCCAAAGTAACAAGGGAAAATTTTTAACACTAATTAATTTCAACTTACACGGCAGAACAGAAACAACGTTAAATGAGATTGCAAATTTGTATTTATACAAATAATGACTAGAAAAAGCATACGAGAGTTATTTGTATTGTGGGAAGTATTATTAGTTGTTTTTATAGTAAACACTGCTTTAGCACTATCAATATTCAAATTTTACCATCACCATCACTATCACTAGTTTAAGGTCTACTGATGATTTGGAATTAGCACCAATGAAATGCATGAATACAGACTACCTAAAAACCCTCAACAAACAAAACTTTTTGAACTCTTTGAAAAAAGATATCGAGAACAGTTTCGAATAATAAATTTAGTAATTATTTAAACGAATTCCTTCAACATTAATATTCAGATAATTTTTTTTTAATATCGAAAATAGCTTTTTAATCAAGTCTTTCAGCGAAAAAAAATTAATGTAATAAATTTATTCGTTTAGCCACAAAACAAAATATCATATAAACATCTTGAAACCGAAAAAAAACATAAAGAACTCATGTAATTTTCGTGTCTTTCCTGACTTCAGCAGTGTCTCAGAGCTATAAGTCACAACATAAAGTCTTCAAAATATACAATATGTTGTAAAATGTTCTTGTATAACGAGCTACGTAATTAGTTCTTAAGATTTATTTAAATGCATTTATTCAAATACTCCTCTGTGTGTCTGTCAAAATTGTTATTTCACAGAAGATTTATTATATTAGCTCACAAACGATCATGCACAATAACGTCTGACATTGACCATATTTATTTGAAGCAAATTTTATTATAATTTTTTGTCAAAAGTGATTTTTTTAAATGTATTGAAAAAGTAACACAATTGGATTGTACAATATTATTTCAATAATAACTCAGGGCATAGATTTCCAGTAATACTTTTTATCACAATAAAAACAGCCGCTGTCAAAAGGCTTGTCAGATTAAATTAGAACACGCTCTAATTGAAATCTTGTTAGAAGATTGCGCAAATGAGTTTTACAGAAGCTGTGTTTTAAAGGTACCACACGACATGTGCGTATTTTACAGTGTGAAATTTGACAAGTCAAATGTAAAAAACATGTCCTCTATGGGTGGCATTATATACGCGTGGAGAGTTTTTTTGCCGATTTTCATATCATGTATGTCCCCACTTTTTGTATGTGAAGTGGATTGTGGCTGTAAAAATCCCCCAATAGAATTATATCAAGAATAGCCCGAAATTTGTTGTAAAAGATAAAATATTAAAATTATTAAAGTCTATATTTAAAGTCTTTAGTTAACTAACGACGGTATTTTAACTAATGACTTTTCACATATCTAAATGTCATTGGTTAAATCACCATCATTAGATAACTAAAGACAGTGAATTTGGTACTAATAGTTCCATATTAATTTAGTACGTTTACTAGAATATCAGCTCATTCTCAAAAAAAGTTATACGGTTGAATTAAAAGATTAAAGATGTGAAAACAAGTATGACAGAAAAAGAAACCATAATAAAATAACAAAATTAAAAATTATCATTTAACTTACTGCCAAATCTCATATTAGAACCCGGTGCTGCAGCCAACGAAGGTGTCGAACCATAACGATCGCCCACATTATATGCTGTTGAGTGTACAACAGAATGCGCCTGCGCAGAAGTAACTACATCACAGTAACGCTGGGGCAAAGTGTAGTCCGGTTCAAAAGGGATCGGCTTAAAAGCGATCGGGCGTAAAATATTTGTAGTTGTTGTCTGCAAAATAAAAAAGAAAAAGAGCAAAAATTATGAAAAAAAATTTATAAAACATTGTGCGGGATATTCACTGAAATATCTAATAATATTTGTAAAAGTATGGGTGTAAATTTAAATACACTTATGCATAATGTGTATATGTGTGTACGTACGTATGTATAGAAAAAAATTAAGAATACGTTGGTTGCCTGAGTACACGAATGAATTGTTAAAAATTTGTTAGTGGAGCCAATAGACACACCTATAAAATTTAAAGATAAAATTCAAACTGACAAGTGTTTTTGTAATAAAAATATATTTATGTAACTAAATAAAAATTAATGCTGTTGTGTACTTTTTCTTGTTTGTAAAGCAAAACCAAAAAAAAAATAAATAAAAATATAAATGTTGTAGGGAACATAAGGAATTAAAGGAACTACATTCTATACGGCCCTATGTTCCTTATAGGAGCGAAGGAAATATATATCGCGGCACAAAATAATATTTTGAGTTCCTAATAAAAAAATCACATTCATGAAACTTCACAGAAATGCACATTTTTCTTCAAAACATATTTATATCAGAAGCAGTGGTGAAAATGCAAAAAAATTCTATCGGATATATTTTGAGAAAACCTCATTTAAAACTTCTTAGTCGTGTTTCTCCGTTCCGACTTTTTTGCATATGCGTCAACATATCAACAAGACATGTTACAGAGCTCAATGATTTTTTCCTTCTTTAATTGGATGAACTGGCACTACAAAACATGCGGCTGCAAAACGATGGAGCAAGAACGGAGCATACTACTGCAGGAGCCACTACTGAAATCCTGGAGGCAGTATTTTCGGTTCACCTTATCTCTCGTTTTAAGCGATTTCCACAGGCCGGCAAGGTTGCTCGATTTTACCGCTTCAGATTTCCTTTGGCGGCGTTTTTTGAAGTCATTAAGTATCAATGAACAAGTTTTAGGCTAATGAAGCCGTCAAGTATGCGAGAAGTTCTGTCGAGAGTGATTGAAAATATAAGGGATTCCTATAGTCATCAATTCTGGAGTCGGCCACTTGGCCAATATCATTTTCCAGACTTAATTAAAAAAAAATGTCGGACATAAAATAAACATAATCCAAAAGCAAAAGAAAAGCTCTTCATTCATAAAAAAACTAGAGTCGAAGGGTGTGACAACTTTTACGCCAGCTTGTAGAAACCAGTAAAACAAAAAATAATAATTTTAAGTACGAAATAAAAATTCAAGAATTGATTTAAGCTGAAAATTCTCACTTCAAGAAATGTGTGTTTGACGGAAGGCACAAATTGGACGGTTTTGGATTGAACGCATAGTGGACATGGATTGGATGATGCTTCCATTCTTTCCGTTCCATTCCAATTCGTGCCTTCTTAGAATCACGCATTATTAGTCTAAAATTAAAACTTTAGCGGTTGAAGAATCCGTACATGAATGAAGTGTCCGTACTTACTGTCCTCTTGATGCCACTTTGACTTGATTTGATTGATTCTTCTTTTGAGTCATGAACGCACGTAAAATCAGTCAAATATATTCGTTTAAGTTTTACCAGTAATTTTATTAATAAAAGTTTTTTCTAGATTAACAGACACCACTACACCATTTCCATTTATATTTTTGGAGAATTTCCAATTCATTTACAGACTCTTTAATTTTTATTCATTCAGGGCTGTCATAGAATCCAATGTAGTCGGAATTGAATTTGAAAAGCCTCCAAAAAATACTTTTGTGTGATAAATTTCAATATTATTTACTTTACGATCAAAACAGATAGTAATTCTAGATTGAACATAAAGCCGATAACATTGAAATTCAGCACACAAAAGTATTTTTGTCGTCTTTTCAAATCCAATTCCGACTATATTGGATTCTGTGAAAAACTTAATTAACTTGATATTTACTTAGTTGCATTTCAGAACGAAGCTGATGTATGAGGGGAGGCCCATAAGGTCTTGCAGAATCATATAAGGAGCGCTAAAAAATTAAAGCGATGTGGATATCTCAAAAATGTCAAATTTAAAAAACTTGACTGGTAACTATTATAAAAAAAATCGATCGAATATAAAATTTTTTACAATGACTTCTTTACATCGATGCTTTTAGCTGAGAGTTTATTATAAACTTTATAAAATTACACAATGCGTTGCGCTAGACAACACTGTCTACTTTGAGTATTGTAGCGTATTCAATTTAATATAGAATTAGAAAGATCTGTGTACAAACCTGTTGTGAATGATTTTCTTCAATCGGTTGAACATGTGACAAATCACTTGCACTACGCTGTTGAAGGTGTTGTTGATGGTGCTGCTGCTGCTGTTGCGGCTGCTGTTGTTGCTGTTGCGGCTGATGCTGTTGCTGTTGCGGCTGATGTTGGTGCTGTTGTTGTTGTTGATTATGTACAAATGCTGTGTGGGAATGTAAGCGTTGCTGCTGGTGCTGATGCTGATGTTGTAAACGCTTTTGATTGTTATTAATATTATTGTTATGCGCTTCTAAGCTTTCCGTTATATTCAAACGTTCATTGAGTTCCGTTATACTACTACGACTGCCAACACTTCCGCATCCGGTTATCGATGTTGGCGTTAACGCTGCTGCTGCTGCTGCTACTGATGCAGGTGTTGTGGTAGCACAAGGTTTCCTTGTCAGTTGTGTTTGCTGTTGATACGAAGTCGTTCTTTTTTGTCCTTGAGCCTGCATGGGCTGATTGTATTTCATTGTGGCCGTTGTTAATGATTGTGTCATCATTGGTGGCAACGATTGCATTTGTTGTTCATTGTTAGCATTCATTGTATCTGCACTATTTTCAAAACTACTTTTTGTATTTGCTTTTGTCAGCTCAAACATTTGTCTGATATTGTTGAATTTATTACGTCCTTGCTGTACAAAATCTCCCAAATTACCATGACTTCCGAATTTGTTGCGCATGCGTTTTTGTTCGTTGCGTGACTTAAGAGTGCCGGTGTTATTAGTAGTAGTCTGCGTTTGTGGCAGACCTAGTGTGTTTTTCGATAACAGAGCATTAGTGTTTTCCAATGAAGCTGATCTTATGTGTCCACGTTTTGAGAGAGTTGGTGAAGTCGGTGTTTTCATTTGAGCTGAAGCGGCATGGTGTGATGATTTGTTTGTCGCCATTGTGTTGTTAACAAAAACCCACGCAGTCTTTTTATACTGAAAAAGAAGAGTTTATTATATTAGCAGCTCTTAAAAAAAATTATCTTGTCACTTAGGGGAAATTATTTTCAAGAAATAAAATATTATAATTTTTAGTATTTAACTTATAAACTATTTATCAGATTTTTTAAAACTTCGAACACTGATATAGGTGAAAGTAATGCCGTTTTATTTTCTAAAAAAAAGTAACATTTCTTTTGGTTTTTATAAAAAAAATGATATTCAAAGTTTTCTTATGACAAAAATGTTGCCACGAAAAAGATGATACAATAATTTCTAATACTCAGTATTTCAAAAAATTATATTGCAAATTTTTAATAAGAAGGGCAAAAAATGTTGCACTTTTTCTGGAAAAGAAAACTCCATAAGCTTTCAAAATATTGTGTGACTACAGCAAAAAAAATATAAGGTTTCTGGAAGCAGTAAAAAATGTATACTCTTTCCAAATGTGATGTTTTCAAGTGCTTTATTTTTAAACACAAAATATGTAATTTAATATTTCATTCAAGGCAAATTCACCCACTTACAAGGTGACAACAAACACAATAGATGTAAATAAACAACTGAGTTACAATCATACAAGCTAGTGGAAAATAGAGCGAAAAATAATTAGTAAATGAATTCGCCTTCCTTTTACTCGTTGAATGAAAGAAAAGATTCACACGACTTGATATCGCTAACAAAAGCCAGATCTGCTGGAAGCCTATTTTAAAGCAGGAGGATCTTTCTCGCTTCCCAATTAAAAGGCAGTGGAGCGAAACGTATTTAGATGTCAAGCTGGACTCCACCCTGCCATGGCATCGGAAAATTCATTCAATGACGATAAAGGCAGCTGTTGCTATTGACAGCTTCTAAGACTGTATTTAGACTTTGAGTTGTTCACATTTTTGCTCAGTCTTGAGTTCTTACCCTGAAGGAGTTATGGGGTTAACTGTATCCATGTCAATATTTATGTCAACAATTGTGGTGTCTTTTTGGTGACACTGTCAACAATTTGTTTTTTTTTCTTTTGTTTTCAATAGGTAGAGAAAATGTTTGATGGATAAAAATAAATCCTTAACTTAAAACGAAACGAAGTTCCTTTTATGTTATTTAACAACAAGAAAAGTATAACTCAAGGAAGACTGTAAATTATTTTATGCCTTATTTTACTTTTAAATATTATTTTGAATAAATACTTGTAACTGTTTGAACTAAATTAAAATAAAATAAAAAATTATTGGTGACATCGTCAGTATAATTTTAGTATTGACATTTCCTGCAAGTGGTGACAGCTTCTATAGTGAATCAGTATAGTTTTACTTCGGATATCATCAAAATTAAGTCAATACAATCTTACTATTGATATTTTAGCTATATGGTCCCACAAGAACTACATAGTCATTATTGACGCAGTGTACTGGTACGCAGTGTACTGTACTGGTTTCGTAGGACAAGCCTGTGTTAAATGTCAATAGCAGATATTATTACTTGGGGTATAATTAGTCAGTAGTACTGGTGAAATCGTCAATAGATAATCAGTATAACTTCACTATTGACATTCCCTGCAGGGTAGTTTGTCGGTGAGCGGAACAGAGTAGCAAAAGGGGTAAGAAATTCGTCTCGATTTGTGTTTTTAATGTTTGCTTTGGACATTTTTTCATTTCAACTTAATTTTTTGTTATAATTGTACTATTGTTTCTATGATTTTGATATAGATTTTATTTTTAGGAATAAGTTAATAAAGCTAATTTTTTAAAAAGACATAAATGAAAAACTCATCGTATAAATCTTTATGATTTTAGTACCAACAGAAAGAGGAAAGAAGGTTTTGTTTTAAAAACTCAGCGTCTAAATGACTTCTTGGGAATTGACTCTGAGAATTCTAAATATACTCATCAACATGGGAGCAAAGTGTCTATTAGCGTACGATGCTATCTGACTACCAGTTGACAATATTATTGAAGCACTCTTTTATAGGTGCGTATATTCAATAACTTCTCCTGAGGTTGTCATAACTAGAAGCAGGAGACCGTAGATCACCTACTCTGTAATTGATCGGAAAAATAGGCAAGTTCAATGAGCAACTTTTATCTAAAAACTAATACAGCGCGCAACATCAGCATTGTAAAACAATTAAACTTTCTGATTTTCACCATCTGTGCTCTCTCACTATCCTTCTCCCAAAAAAAGGTAACACACCTACTGGTTGGTAGGCATATTAATTGACGAGTGTTAATTCTCCGAATATGTCATAAACTCTGACACGCTGTCCACAACCGATATTAAAGCTCTCAACCCTGCATGCATTTGATAAATAAATTTTCATTTAACAATTCAAATCAATGACATTAAAGTTTCTTTGATAACCTTTCAATAAAACTGCTTATTAGGCAAACAAACAAAAACACTAATTGGTTAAAAGTATAAAAAATAGCTTAAATGACTTTTTGGACCAGTCAACTAGAAAATAAAAACAAGTGTACACACTCATACCTACCTAAATATGTATGTATGTATTTGTATACATGCACGTAAATTCAAGTCAAAACCACGAACTATTGTATGTAAATTTATATTTATTTATCTTTCTTAATAAAACAACGGAAAACTAACAGTTATTTGCGTGATTTGGCTAAAAGATTAGATATGTAGATGCTGAAACCGATACTTGAATGTGAAACACAACAGAAAACAAAGATTAGAAAGAGGGGTGGGTGTTAGCGGTAAAGTTTTAGTTTTAAATACCTCGTAGGTTTGAAAGTGCCAATGATCTTCCATTTGACATCACATTTTCTTTATAAATTCTACACTACATATATTTGGGTGATTTCACATTTAAATAGCCTGCTTTTTAAATCAAATAAAATTAAATTAATCTATTGCAGAGTTCATATAGAAATTTTCAACAAATTTTTTTTCTAAAGGAAACGTACAAAGTCGAAATAACTAGTTCAATAAATGACCGTATTTTCCTAGTCAATAAGCGTACATATGATACTGTTGGCACTTAGGCCAACATATTATTCTATAACTGGGGTATTCACACGGTCGTCATAAAGTCATATGTCTTAAAATAATAGCACGAAAAAATATGACTGCTGTGAACAACCCCTTTATAATTTAGTGTGCTATTTTAAATTTGAGTCAGCTGATAAAAAAACAATAATAAAACGGACAATCGTTACAATCATAAAAATTTTATATTAGAATGCCGAAAACAAGTGAAAAAACGATAATCATAGCTAGTTTGTGCAAAAACTACACTACTGTTTAGTTATGACAAAACAAAAACACAGCATAAATAGTCTTATTATTTTAGGACAACAATTTTTTTAAGACGTCATAAAATAATAAGACATTATGACAATATGACATTATAGGACACCGTGTGAATGCCCCAAATATATTGAGTTCCAATGACTATAAATTGACTCTGTAGCTCGGAATTTTCCGTAAGAAACAAAAATAGGATGCTGCATCACATAATTTGTATTTACTCCAGAACTGGTTCTTGGATTAAATTAAAAATAGCACAGAATGGTCGAAAACAAATTAACCTTTATATTACGTCCGTATTAATTTTTTAACAGTTTTATAGTTTCAGAGATATTCTGTAGGAAGGAAATTTGAAAATAAATGTAAAAGACTGATTATAATCAGTAATAACCTTTAATAACAAATTGAAGTCACTATTTTATAGGGCTCTTCCAAATATGGCAGTAGCGTGCGTCTAAATCGATCATATACATATAATCCAAGACTACAAACAATAACATCTATTAACACACGTCTGCATCTATCACTTATCGTACAAAACCCAGCAATCAAGAAAATTACTCTAAAACATTTTGTCGGATGCTGTGAGATTTATGTAAAATGAAATCAATGGTGCACAAATTATAACCAAAATATATAAAGCTTTTGGCAGAATAACGAACTGTATGATAAATTGTGTTATGCGAGTAATACGACCGCAAAATCAACCATCATTCATACAAAATTAATTGCGTATGAAAAAGAAACATTAAGCTGTAATATCTGTTGTGTGCCTGTCATACGGATCATCTTCCTTAAACGTATTCTGGGCCAATTTTATAGCGGTTGTAATGAAAATTTCATAAACTATGCTTTTATGCCAAGTTGAACGGTGGCACGCTTTGGAAGTTGAAGGTATATAATATATTATTGATTATGATCCGCAACCTTAAAGATAGTAAAAGTGCGTAAATAAAATTGTTGCATCACGTCATAATTAGTATCAAAATAAGAAAATACATTTTAGACATTTTAATAAATAAAAAATATGTTCTAATACGACCATAATTCGAAGAAACCCTGCAGGAAATGTCAATAATGAAATTATAATGATTATTTATTGACGATGTCACCAGTACTACTGACAAATTATACCCTAACTAATGTTATCTACTATTGACATTTAACACAGGCTTGTCCAACGAAATCTACCAGTAGACGGCGTCAGTACTGACTAAGAAGTTCTTGTGGAACCATATGGAGAAAATGTCAATAGTAATAATTGATGATATCACCACAATGTGGAAAATATCCGTAGTAAAACTGTACTGATTCACTATAGACAGTGTCACCATTTGCAGGAAATGTCAATATTAAAATTATACTGACGATGCCCTCAAACATTTTCTCTATCCATCAAAAAGACAAAAAACACAATTCGTTGACAGTGTCACCAAAAAGATAGCATAATTGTTGACAAAAATATTAACATGAATACACTTAAAACAATGCTTCCTTCAGGGAACTCACAATATTTCTTGGCTATAATTATGTATGATAGAAATCTCAATCGCTATGATCACCAACATCATCAGTGCTGTGAATACTTACATCTTGTTTAATTAAGAATCTGATCCAATCTAATGATGATTAATTGTATTGAACAATGTTAGATTTATTTCAGAATTCTTTTAGATTTGTTTTTATGCACACTAAAAAATTTGTTTTAAATTATAAAGCAACCAACAGTAAATCAATTTGCTTTTCGATTATTTTTAACTAATTTAATTTTAAAAACAAATTTGTATCTTTAGTGTTTGTTACAGTACGAGTATGTACTTGTAGAATGCAATGAATGGAATGCATTACACACATTATAAATTCAAGTATGCATTTAACTATGTGACTGCCTGTGTGTGTGTTTTATATACACAAATTTATGCATCCATGCTAATACATACCGGTTTTATTAGATTACAAATAGAAATCAAAAGAAGAAAAAAACAGAGAACTAAATAGACTGCTTAAGAACATGATATCATTCAAACGTTTTCACAGTTTGTCGCATTTAATTGTAACTTTTTAGACCAAGAGTGCGTTTGCTGTTCTCAAGAAATTTGAAATATTTGGGGTTGCTTATATATTCATCAAAAAACGCAAAACACTCCAAAATCCCCAAAGCTGATTTTAAACTATTTTATTTGTGATTACTTTCCGAATTAAATTGGTTGTCAGTGGTTGTAATCCAAAGTGATTATTATTTTGGCTAAAGTTCGTAACGTTTCTTTTTTTTACTCAGAATGAATTGGTTATGAGACAATATTATAAAGGGACAAGGAAAAATTGACATCAATCACAAATCAAAGCAGAACAGAAACAACGTTGTTTTCCGGATGCATCTACAAGTCTATCATCAGTGTTTATGTGTGTTTCCATGTAACCGGCAATGTTTAGGTGACTCGCTTGTTCCTTTGAAATATTGTCTCATGTCTAATTCTTTCTGGCTAAAAAAACGTTAGCGAAATAATATTTTTATTTTAATTAGCATTTTTATTGTTAATAAATTATCAAGAAAGGCGCTGCTGTTTAAAGCATCTAGCAGCAGCTATAGATCATTTTATAAACCCGGACTAATTCTAAAATTGTGTCAATGAAAATGTAAATCCTTATTAAGTTTCTAATAATACGCGAAGTCTAAATGGCTACTTTATGTCCTGTGCTTCTTAGCAAATTAAGAAAATAAATGATTTAGAGTGGAATGAGTTATAATTGTTATTTGTTGTTTAATACGCAACCACATATTCATAGTCACATTTAGTTCCAACTTAACTCTGATCTATTCTTATTTGTTTCTAAACTTCTTCATAGTCTGTTTTGTTTCAGCTTGTCTGCTTTTAGTTGCAACTAAAAAGTTAGTTTCAGCTGAAACTGAAATTAACTAGAAACTTTCACTTTTGAGTGAAAATAATTTAAAAAAAATTTTTTTAGTAAAACATAATTTTTTAAAATATAGGGAGTTTATGATTAATGCAATTGTAGCATCTATTCATAAGCAAACAACAAACCAGAGATGTCCTGTTTTTACAATACAATGTTGAAAAACACTTCCAAATGAGAAAAGAAAGCACGATTTTAAATACTTCGACGAAAGCTTTTTTAAAAAAGAATTTATTTTATTTTGAGAACTTATTTTATTGTGTTTTCTATTTATTTTTTCGTTTATTTATTTATTTATTAGATCAATAGATTGTTACATCTTTAGTGACTAAATATGAATAATAAAAAAATATTTATATAAAAATAATTTGTTCAACATTTTAGATATAAAGTAAGATTTCTCTTGAGTACGTCATTATTCTCAGAAATGTGCATAATGTGTTAGTATTTATTGAAGTAAACACATGCGCGACGAAAAGAATCATTAACATTTACAGAACGGTAGTATTTTAATGCCAAGAGTTCAAAATTGCGGGTCGGTCTTGCAGGAACGTTGAAGTCTGAATCAACATCACCACGACCCACAACAAATAAAGCGCTCAGCATCAATAGCCGACTTTTTAGAGATGGCAATTTCATCAAAGCAAGTCTGCTATGAAGATATACTCGTAAGAATCATACTCAATGCCATGGAGACAGAAAATTAAAAATGGTTTTTGTACCGAATCAATACTACACTCAAAAAAAATCAATCCATCCGTACTTAAATCAATACCAAGCGGTTTTAAAAGTACGGTAATCCCAGATTTATTTAAATCAAGTACAGAAAAATTTATTGAAATTTAAAAAAAATTCTTTAATCACGTAAAAAATCTTAAATCAACTAAAAGATTAAATTGAGCACTTAATATTCCGTACTTAAAATTTAAATACGGAATATTAAGAGCTCAATTTAATTTTTTAGTTGACTCAAGATATTTCACGTGATTAAAGAATTTTGTACTCATTTTAAGAACCTCCAGGAATGGTTATATAAAGGAATTGCATTTTCTGCTTGGTTAAAGTACATTTTATTGTTATTTGTACTCGAAATTTTGAGTACGACTCGTATTCAAAGTAAATAGAAAATAATTGAATTTACTACGGCGTTATGAATAGAATAACAAGGATCCCAAACGATTAATGCATACTCAAGAATTGGTCGAACAAAAGAAGTATCTATAGGGTATCCGCTGGGAAGGTATATTACTTTGTTTGTTTATAATATTGGATTAAATGAAAGAGAATGGATCTTATATTGATAAATGTTTTACCTAATGTCGGGAATTATGTATGGAATACAATATCAGATAAATGTCCGCCTCTGTTTGCCTCACAAATGCGATCCCTTTTGAGCACATTTTTTATTACATTCTCACAAATTTCACGCGGTATTTCATTAATTTCATCACGAATATTTTGTTTGAGTTTCTCAATCGTTTCTGGTTCGTTTGCATAAACCTTGCGTTTCACATATCACCACATAAAGAAGTCCGGAGCAGTCAAATCAGGCGGCCGTGTAGGCCAATGAACAACACCATTTCTTGAAATAACTTAATGTGGAAAGAGGTCTCGCAGTAATTCCATTGTAATCCTGTCTGTTGGCACCGTCTTGTTGATACCACATGTTAATCGATCCCAAAGCATGCAGTTGTAGCGTTAAAAAGTTTTCAATCATATCCAATGATTCCTCGTGGCCAAATTGCACACCAGACTGTCACTTTTTATGGATGCAAAGGTGACTGATGAATAATTTGAGGGTTTTCCATTGCCCAGAACTATTCTGTTTATTCACAGATCCAATCAAATGAAAATGTGCCTCTTTTCCCTTTATGATTTTTCATGAGAATCGGGGTTGTCGTGGGCGAGCTGTAAAATCCTATTAGCATATGTACGGCGGCGTAAATGGTTTTGTGGAAGACGCTCTTGTGTCAACTGAATCTTAAATGGAAACAAATGAAAATCTTTGTGCAAAATCGTGGCCAAAGTTGAATTGAAGTTGATGGATTGTTTTGAACACTTTCTTGAGCAGCTGTAATGTTTTCAGCCGATCTTGCAGTACGTTGTGGTTCGTTCTTGGGTCTATCACCTACAGACCCTCTTTCTTCGAAATCATTCACTACACGATAAACAGTGCGTTTCGTTGGCATGTTGTTTCTCCCAAAAATGTCACGTAACTTTCTCATCGTCACAGAAATCGATGATTGATTTTGATAAAATGTTTTAACGATTAAAACACGTTGGTTTATCGAATATTTTTGCATAATAAATTTGCCACGTCTATACCTTACGACTCCTAAATATGAACTGTCAAGACTGATGTTTATCAAAATGGCGGCAAAACAAAGTAGTATACCTTTACGGCGGATAACCTGTAAAAGTTTCGTAGTATAAAAATGTATCCCTTAGACCAGCGTTTCATGATTTCCCGTACCACATAGGTTTTATTTACCATTATAGAGATGCGATCTCGAGAGTTCAGCCTGTGATCCGACAGTATGCCAAGATCCAATATGGTTTGAACTTTGTTTAAAATAGCAGTATTAATACAATAAGAACTCTCAATCGGTTTGTGTCTGAAAAATTACATGTGTTTGCAGTTGATACTCTTAATCTCACAAACAAGTTACCATATTTTCATAATATTTAATTATTTATTTTAAACATAATAAATGGAAAACCCCATATTTCCATTAAATTAATTAACTATTTTAAGTTAAAGTCATGGTTTATATTATGGGCCTCATTTCCCTCGGAGTAATTTTCGGTCTACGTTAGAATAGTGTTTTGATTCATCATTAAAGATTTAAAAAAAATATTCAAAATCGAAATAAAAAGTTTCCCTTAATTTTAACACATTTTATATACGAAAATTGTATTAACTGAAAGAAGTATCAATAATTCTCTTAGCAGGACTGTTTTCTATTCATCGTAAAAATAAGCTAAAACTACTCAACAGCTCGTTGTCCCAAAGTTATATCACAAAATCAATCATAAATGAGATAAGACCGCTTGTCCTAAAAATTCAAAACTTGACGAGTCAAATATGACGTTTGTGAACCGTGTCTAAGATCCTGAACTTGTGCTCCAGAAGTAGTGCGAATTCGAATCATCTAATAATTTTTTTTGTATATAAAGTTGAAACTTTAGACTCAATTTCCCAAAAAAAAATTTTTGGAGATAGGTGAAGATAACTTCGGGACGACGAAATGTCAAGGGCTCTGAATAGAAGTGGATTTTAAGTTGGGATCTAAATTGAAGATGCTTCTTAACTATCATAAAACTACAAGTATGAAAACTTAATTTAAAAGAATTGATTTCAATCCCGTTGCAGATCCATAACCTTGTTCGTTTTAGTAATTAAGCTTTTTTCACTATTTTCTCTTACGGTTCTAAAACTTATTACTACACCTAATACTATTGGAAAATCCGTTAAAAAAAAGAAATATTATTATTTCAATTGGTATGTTTTATTATTTAAGTTTAAGTACCAACATTTATTTGATCTTGCAACTGTCCAGATTGTAACCGTTTATTGTGAGTCTGTTGCATTATGTTAGTAGTGTAATTCATTTCTGTGTAAGATCATATTGTATTTTATATTCTACAATGTTGCTACTCAAGATTTTTAAGGCTATTTAATGATTCTGTTTAGGCCAGAGAAACGTTCGCTGTTAACTTGTTTTGATTGCGAATTTATATTTAAGTGACAATGATCTATTATAAGCAGCAACATACTGGTACGCATCTCATATTCAGGTCTATTTAATACTTACGGCGATTTTTTATTACAATGCAGTCATACGTTAATAGAGAAATAAAGCAAATTACTTGAAGTACAGGATGGTTAAGTTAGTGTTTTCCTAGTTTTTTTTTCTTTTCTTTTCTTTTTTCCACATGGGGAAACTTTAACCTAGAGAAAATATATTGAAATGCAAAAAGAAACAAATAGAACTCAGTAATATTGTTCTTGTTTGCCTAAATAGGAAAAAGTTGTGATTTTAAAAAGCTAAGCGGCGCACAGTGGTCTGAGGTAATCAGTTTTCGGAAAAACATTTGATTAAAACTAGAATATTCGAAAAACAAAAACGAAAATCTTTTACCGGTTTTTCTCTTGAAGATTTAAATGTTTTCGAATAATTTACATTTTCGAAGAATTCGACAGGCCGGTTTTTTATGCTGAGCTGCCATTTTTTTCATCGAAAATAATTTTTATATTTTTTATAAAAAAATTGTTTTAGCAGCTTCCTATTTTTAAAGAGAGTACCTCAAACGATTTCATGTGATAATATGCAAAATGTGAAAGTCAGAGTTAGTAGAAGAAGCTTCGTTCATAACTAAAAATATTTAAAGAAAGAAGAAATGTTTGTGTTTTTTACAATTTGTATATTCTTTCTTCATTGAAAACTATTTAAAGTGGTATTGATTTCTCAATAAAATTTTCCCAAGTGGATGACTCGGCTGCTGATGCAGAGAATTTCATCAGTTTTCTTCAAATCATATTCTCAATTTTCTATTTTTAGTCCCCAGAAATCCTCTAAAGAAATCTCATATTTATAAAAACAAATTATGGTAAATAAGCGATGTGTTGAAGCATTACAAAATTGCAAGTTTTTGATCAAGTGAAAAAATTTATTCAAGATGCCTACAACATTTTTTTCGTAAATCTAATAATAAATGATTATTAGCAGTTTAAAAATCGCTAAATAAGTATTCATAAATGCTTAATAGCCTATTATTGTGTTATAAAGCCTCTGAAAAATATAAAAATTTTATTGCAGCCAATGCCCTAGTTTAAGCGAGTGATAAAGTGACATTATCGGGCAGGTTCTGAAAATCATATTTTTCAAATCACATGCGATTTTAAAAGCAATAATTGTCATGTAGATATTTTTTCACTTTTATTTTTGATTTTCCTATTGCACAGATCATCAAATGTCATTTATCAAAGAAATTTATCGTACATGATTTTGAAAACGTCTGCAGGGCCATTATTGCTTTTAAAATCACAGGTGATTTGGAAAATGTGATTTTCAGAACATGCCTGTATACTATTAATTTCCTATTTTTGTCGTTGTAAAAAAATTTTGCCAATTATTTAAAAAATTTTAATTAAAAGAGCGTTTAAATAAAAATGGATGTAATAAGTTTGGTTTCCAGAATACGTAAGTAAAATTAATTAGTGCGAAGTAATTTGTGTTTAATTGAAAATTGCCCGATATTCAGTTGCCAGCACACGAAAAACTTCTACAAAGAGGTTCAATCCGGTCGAAATGTCGGAAGATAACTTCAAATCCAGATACGCGCTCAATAAATCCACCGTTAAAAAAATTATTGAAATGGTTAAGCCGGAAATTCAATTAGATTTAAGAGGTTGGTGTACCTCTGTCGGCTTGTAGGCTTTGGTGTCGTGATGATGCTGGGGTCGAAGAGAGGTATATGTGTAATACTTGTTGTGTCTAACTTATCATTATGTACAATTTAAAATTTAATGTTCAAGATGATACTGCCGATCTTCACGGATTATCTCAGTCAAATTTTTTTATGCATTCTCGCATATGTTTCGAGTTATTTGCGATATCAAATTAACAATAAGGGATATAGTCGCAAGGTGGAGAGGGAGCACTCACGAAGGTCAATTATGCCACAAAATGCTATTTTTATATTATTTTTAAGAAATGCGAACCCATATTTAAAAAATATTACAATTAAAGCAAACGCAAATTTAGCTTGTCTATTGGTTACGTTTTTTTGGACAAATATTTTCCAAGTGTGACCGTACCTTCAGGCACAAATATTTTGATTTTACAGTTAAAAAATTAACAGAGAAGCTCAAATGAGTTGATGTTATTTAGTGATGCACACACAAATTTTAACAGTTGAGTATTCAAATACTTGTCGAACTTCAAGAACAACAAACTATAGGTTTTAAGTACACTTTTTCGCTCATTATTAATTTATTTTTAATAAATAGTACAAAAGCTTTGCTTTACTTCTTTACTTAGCAGTATGATGAAATTTGTTTTACAATTTTTTTGTTCATTTAAACCCATTACTTATTTAATAGAATCATATTGTGTACATCACTAAACAAAATATGGCAGATCATTTATAACAAGGTTGTCAATAGAAAAGGAAAAATTGGTAAATGTGTTTCATTGCTAATCTAGCGTTTTTAAAAGTTTATGAATATACATTTTTATTACACTCTTATAACTCAAAATTTGTTTAATAACTATAACATAGTTTAACACTGAAATAAGAAGATTTTATGAATTAGAACGTTACAATTGCAATGCGGAGCTGGAAACATTGGGTATTTGAATAAATTCCAAACAGATTCGTAAATTTAAAACGTATATTCATCTGTAATATCTACTGATGTCGAACGGGTAATTTCTATACATTCAAATAATTTGTGACAACAGATTATTATGTGTATAAAAATATAAGAAGCAATTGATTTTAGTGTGCATTTAAAGTTTTATGAAATAATAAATTGTATTAAATCGTTATTTTAAGTTTTATTTGATGCCATTTTTGTGCACTTTTTAAAGCCTTTTAGTACCATTTCAACTAATTTTCATGCCATTTCAAACTTGCCCTGGTGAGAATAAAACAGTATTTTTTTTGCGTAAAAGACCAAGCCCAGGAAAAAGTTTGATACATACAATGGTGAGTCCACTATAAATTGCAATGCCAAAAATACTACCACTTACGCAAGTTACACGTTGAACATTCAGATCAGCCAGAGGACGTCTCACCGGGAATCGTTTATAAAATCCACAAAATGCTATCGGATGATGTGTGTCTAGATAAAAAAGATTTTGGCGAAGTTCAACTGCAATCAGAAGCGCATTTACTAAAGAAAAAAGTGCTTTTCCAGTATGTCATGCTAAAAATCCATAAATTAGACTACGATCTACTATTCTATCCCATAAGTTGTCTGTATTTATCCTCTAGTTAATATTTCCTGTTTCCAAAGCTAAAGAAATCGTTCGACGATTGGTGCAACGACGGACGATTTAAACAACTTCAGAAAATGTAAATCAGTTACGTGTTGTCAAACTTTGACCATCGATGTGGTTATTACGTTTCTTCTGCTGATGTAATACATATTTGAAAGCGACTAAAATATTAAAAGATATAGGCGTTTATACAAAAGAAACATATTTTGTAATTGGTTTGGAAATTTTTATTAACGATCATTTAACGAACTGCATTTGAATTTTAAACAAATTATTTTGGTTTCACTTAACTACAGTGCAGCATACACACATGTACGATTAAAACAGGTGAAAGATATTTTAATCAGCCTTGTGCGTTTGAGACCACATTTCACAATCATCTGCAATATCATCATTACGATATTTATCAACATCATTCTCATGGTTACACGATATAAACGATGTGTACACTTTACACAGTGGCACACTTATTGTATGACTTTGATTGGTATCCGTTAGATGAGCAGCGACAACTATGTTGCTTGATAAATATGCAACCTGTGCACTTGTTCGTAATTGAGTTGGTGTTTTGATTTGGTTAAGTTTGAATTGTGGGCCGGTTTTCCACTGGCTTACAAATGCATTTGGTTTTTGTAAGTATGTATTTCTTTTGCGTCATTGTCGTCATCACCACGATCTTCATCATCGTCATCATTGCCACCATAAACTTTTCCTGATATTTAGCATTTTTCCACTTCTTATGATGTGTCTTTATGTACTTATGCATTTCTCAATGGAAGATGGGCGATTGTGAGTGTGTGAGTTGGTAACCAGTTTCTTTGGTGATACCTGCCTGACTTTTTTTTGTCTATTTTAAGATGCATTATGCGTAAATTTATTATCATTTAGAAAATTTCGACCGCCCAGTAGTAATGCGATTGTCGCATATATTAACACATACAGAGAAGACGACGAAACAAATGGACCCACTTATTCGGTTACTACTTTGTGAACATACAAACATGTTTCAATAAATAATAAAATTTATGACCATCAATGGTGTAACAAGGCCATAGAAAATTATTTTGAATATTAATTAGATGAGGCCGCTAACTGCTACAAGTATGGCAACGAGTAAAACAAATTAATCCAAGTAAGATGAGACCGTTGATATTGATATTGGAT
Organism: Gymnocheta viridis; assembly: GCA_956483585.1. NCBI lineage: Eukaryota > Metazoa > Arthropoda > Insecta > Diptera > Tachinidae > Gymnocheta > Gymnocheta viridis. The sequence goes on from OY101441.1 coordinate 46,205,967, forward strand.
GGTGTTAACTAAATTTTATCAAGATGTTTTCCTTTATTTCAGTTTCGGTATTTATAAACAAACCTACATTGCAACAACATGATGAATTTTATATAATTACCGGGTGTTTTTTAGAGACGGAGAACCTTGAATAGATATTAAATAAATATTAAATAGAGCAAATTTTCTTTTCATATGCGTAAAATTTGCTTTATGTGAAGGACAATGTTGTGGCAAAAATGTTTGCATAGATCTTATCTAGAGGCCAAACTATTACATACTCGTCCCACTAAATTATGCTGCATATCGACAATAAAATTAACGTATCGAATGTTGCTGAAATAACTGTCACGTACGACATTATATGTTAAAAAAACAACATGATGCTGTCAAATCGTAGGAGCGAGTTATTTAGTTAGCCGATCTTATACTTATAATAAACTTATTGAATCACAGCTGATATTTTCTGAACATCACCTTTTTTGAAAACGTATATATCATGCATGTATGATCAGCCAATATTTTTACCCACTTACAAATGGCACCAAATGGTGATTGTTTTTCCGGATGTAATGTTTTTCGATAATGCCTATTGAATTATGATCACCCTTCAAATCTTCAAAATAAATTTGATAAATTTAAACAACAGTTATTCTTGATAAATTCATGACTTAAATTAGCTCCCAAGCATCTGCGAACTCTTAAGTCAGCTGTTACAGAAAAAATGCTGACAATTGAGTTTTTCGCAAAAAAAATATGCGATAGTTTCGAAAGCATTAAAACACAATTTAAGACCGTTTCTTTGTAGAGAGAGAACCCCTTTGGCTAACTGGAGAGTCTATTAGTCTGGGGGTTCGACTTCTGCCAAGACCCTGGGTGTTTCTGCAAAAAAGCCAAAAAGTCTTAAGCACTGTCAATGCTTGTTAACAAAAAAATTTTAATTAAAAAACTCAACATTCAGTAAAATCAATCAAGAAAGGTTTACACCAAAACTTTATTAATTAATGAAGGTGCATTCTCTTAGACAGATGACAATTAAGTAGACAATTGTTAAAAATTATTGTGTGAAAAAAATGATTGCATGTGCTGTGAGAAAATTTTCAATAAGTGAAAAACTAAAATAAAAGAAAACAAAATATTGAAATAATTTGATTGGTGTTTGAAATGATAATTGGAGAGAAATTGTTTTCGTTCTTGTAGAAGCAACCATACTTGAATAAATATACTTTGCTTACACCTAAAACCCACAGTATGGGCAAAATGATCGATCTAGCGCCGTTTAATTAAATTTTCAAAGTGTTTAATTGCGCCCAAATTGTGACTTTATCGTTTACAACGCTTGCAACCAGTGATGCACAGAGTAGAACATGTTCCCTTTTTGTATGTAATTTATTGTAAAATTTCAAGCATATGGAAAATGCGTAGGGAATTTTTAAAATTTACTTCTTGTCTAATTGTGATGTACTCATATTTAAGAATAAAGAATTATTCGTCGTATCGTTTTTCATCTTTTGTAAAAAATGCATTCAAATATCTTGTTTACTTGCGTCTTGGGGGGAGTATATTTTTATTTTACCTTGAGGTGAATATAATTTAAAAACTTTAAACTCGTTTTCTGAAGAATGATTTTGTTCTAAATGAGCGACATATAAAAAATAAAACTTAAAATATTTGTTATTGTTTTTAATAAAAATTCTAGCATTAATTAATTTTGATACAGTATCAATAGCTATATTTCATACAAAAATAGCTGATAGAGACTATGAAATGCATAGTAAGACGTGCTCGATTTTTGTGTGTTTGCTTGGGAAGAGAACTTTTATGAAAAACAAAAACATATTGTGAAAATTTTAAAATTGTATGTCTGTTTTCCATATAAATGAGCACTTCTTAAAATTGTGTATCAACTGTTTTCATTATTTAAATGCGCTCTTCAAAGCAAAAACGCTCCAGTTCATTCTTTCTTTTCGAAGTCACTAATATGTTTTTTTAACATGTACAAAATTTTATTAAGAAATTGGAATCAAGATTGGATTGCCTAAAAAACCGTTTTTTCCGCCACAAAACAACCAACAGTAAAGTCTAAGCTTTTTAGTTTTAGTTCTACAGGGGGGCGCAAAGTTAATTATGCTTCCTTCAAAATATACATTGTGGCACCTGCTGTGTGTTCTTAATGAAACCAAATGTTCACCAAGCCTTGCTCATTCAATTGCAGCAGTAAGCCGTCGTTTATCATCGCCCTGCAGCGTCTGGTTGATGTTTCTTCGTTCTCAGCGGCATCGGCAGCCACAGCCGCGATATTCTCAATAGATCGAACTGTTCGGTGGCGACGACGCCCTGCAAGGTCTTTTGTATGTCCAGTCTGTTCGAATCGAACAGCTAAGCGGTGGAATGTTTGCCAAGTTGGCCCGATACGATTACGAAATCCACGCTGCACTAACACCACCAACGATTATTGGTAATAAAAAAAGTCAACATAAATATTCCAGGCTCTTCTTTCGGATTATAGCAATCCATCGCTTGTCTGTTTGTATACTGCAGCAGTCTAGTTCACAAACGTCAAACATGATTGACATACGACGCTATTATAATCACCTCAAACTTAATAATCATCTTAAACTTAAATTTGTTTAATTTTTAAGAAATGTTTCAGTATTACAAATTTTTCCCCTTTTATACATTCAACTGATAGCGGAAAGACATTCACGATAGCAGTTTTCCTTTCGAGTGGAATAAAAATTTCATGGGAACAAAAATTCCACTTATTATTCACGATAAGGGTAAATATACATATTTCGATAGAGTGATTAACTTTGGGGCCACTCAGTATAAAACAGCTCTTGAGAAAATTAAAAGAAAACTTCCTTTAAAAATGAAATAATTATTGAAGGAATAGAATTTATTATAGACTTTTTACAGCTGAGATCGAACAAGGGCAGATATTTGGGGTTATTAAAGTTAAAAATTTACGTTATGTTTTATTTCAATAGATTTTGTACCTGACGATATAAATCTTTTTTTTTTAATAAATACATTTTTATTAGAGGGACCCAGTGGAATTTCTATCACATACATCTTTGCTCTGAGACTAATGGCAATGTAAGTGCGATCCGTCCAAAGTCAGTATCTCATTCTTACTTACATTTACACAGCGTTGGCATAGGATGTCAGATAGATCCAACACTACCGACAATGTAAGCGAAAGTAGGATGGGTTCAATTGCTATGGTTAGTCTTTAGTAGAAGACATTATATTAATATTAGATGGGTCAAATTAGGATCGATCATAGGATGGGTTTGAACTATCAAATATTTAAATAAACAAGAAATCCGATTGCATTTATCTTCAGATGGTTTTATTGTTATTATATTTGTTTATCAAATTAATTGGTAAAATAATATAATTAAATAGTTTTTTCAGTTCTTTTATTATAGGAGAGCTTGCGGAAGAATGTTGACATTTTACTTTGGAAGAACAAAAACATGGCAGATCAAACAGAACAAATTGGAAAAAAATAAAGGAAAAAAGACAGCAGAAAACAAATGAAATTCATAATTGAAACTAAAATATTAATGTAATACAATACGGAGCCATCCAAATCAGATGCTAGTGCGAAGGCTAAATTTTATTTTATTCCTTTGTTTTATTCTTTTCGTCTAGTGTACATCTCATTTTACAATTCGATAGAAAAATACTAATCCGAATCGGATGCAAGTTGTATACGCTTAACTATTTTATTTTAAATGATCCTATTGACATAATAGTATACAATCCGATGTATTTCAATTTATAACAACTTGCGGACTGCTGGGGAATTACGCAGGGAATTTTGTTTTGTGTGTTTGAAAAAAGATAGATTTTTTTAGTTTAATACATTCGATTAGATTCAGGCTCATATTATTTCACTTTCATTTACCATTTCCGAGTACAGCTTCAACCATTTCGTATTGTAATCGTCTGTGCAAAATTAAAATATAAAAAAACTTCTGTGGTGAATGGTTATCCCACAATGACAAAAATTACGAGAAATTCTGGAACCGCTCTCGTAAATATAAATTAGTACCGATTTTAAACTATTATTTTGCATTTTGCAATTGACAGTAAACAAGGTTACCTTATTGCCTTGTTTATAAATAATCATCGCTCATTAATAAAGTTCAAATATATTTAAATTGCAAGGTTTTTTAAAATGCTTTCTGCAAAACGAAGTGGCAATTATTAACTGAAATTTAAATTAGTGTTGATACATTTTGTTTTATTAGACAAATGATAAATGTGTCTGCAAGCAACTGAGTACGAAACTAATTTACGTTTTCTAGTAAAAAAACCATTAACAAACGAAGCGATCATGAATGATAATATTGCGTTTTTTTTTGCAAATGAATGTTCAAAGATCTCACTTTAAATTAATTCTATGCAAAACAGATTCTCAATTGCAAATATACATATATTCTTTTATTGTTAATGAAATCATAGCGGCTCTATTGATATTTTATTACAAAAAACAGCCAAAGTATGTTATTTAAAGTCATGAAATAATAAATAAAAATTGATGCTATAAAACAGTGAGTGCAATAAACTTAACAGCTTTTTAATATAATACATTTCGTTAATTGAACTATAGAATATCATAATCGCGAATATATATATTTTTTTCGATTGCATGCTAACCCTGAATTTCTATTGAATTGTTTAAAGAAAAATACTTCAAATGCTGTTCACTTTTCCGCTTCTTTTTCTAATAAAGTTCATAAATTTTTGTGGTGCTCTGTTAAGTCAACTTGAAGATCTTACTCACCGCACCACTTAGATTGCCATCATGTAATTAAATAAATTTACATACAATGAGGAAGTAATTTTTTCTAATTTTTCTCATACACATTTTTTTGCAAAATTATGTTCAAAACAGTTTCGTGCCGAAACTAATAAAGTGTTTCAATTATTTGTTTCACGTTAAAAACAATATATATTTTATTTTTTCAGAGTCAATGTTATTATTAAATAATTTATTTGTTGGAAAATGAGAAAATAGTAGTAAAGTTTTCAAAGCCTGTAGTTTTAAGAGGCGTTTTTATACACGTAAATCAAATTATTATTCATTGAAATAACTTTTAAAAGAATTTTTAACAGCTGGATTTAAAGAAAAAATTGTTTCCTTAATTTTTAAATATTTACCAACGAGCACATACATACAAGTATTAGCAAACAAAAGCAATCGTAAGACAGGGCAAATATTAAACGAAATAGGCGTAATCATTACGATATATATTCCCAAAAAGTTTAACCTTTTAATTTTGACTGAACATTCAAAAGAATTTTCCCCATGACCATCGCATCGATTGGGAAAAACTTTACATGTAGGTTGGCCGAGAAATTAAACTTTCAAAACCGCGAAATGAAATTAAATTTATTTTCTTGTAATTCAGAAAACTGTAGATGCCCTGAAATTTTAAGTTAATCTAAAATTTCGTGTAACTAATTTTCCTTTTTGCGATGAACTGCTTAAACAGTAATATGTACAATATGCAGTCATGTATAAACAAATCGAAAACTAAACAAAAAATGTCTTTGTCCGCATCATGAGGAATATTACAAGATTTAATGACGAATAAAATAATTTTTATCTTTAATTTTAAATAGGCACTTGTTTTCCCTTATATCGACAAATATTTCCATAGTCTGACCCCGCATCTCTACACAAACAATGCTGTTCAAACATATAAACAGTTACATGACCCATTTTAATAATTTCTTTGATAAAAAAAGAGTTTTACCTCAACGATACTTTCGATATTAAATGAAGCATAAAAATACAAAGTTTACTTACAGATTCGTGTTTTGGGATGTCAGTATTTAATTGCCGGATATAATGCTATTGTTATTCATTGATCTCACAATGTTTTATACCAACCGACTCTTTTATTTTAAACAAAAGTTCAAGTTTAACACAACAACTTCCAAGTTATTAGTTTTATTTCTAGACCATGTAGTGGATAACTGAAATAGTAAAAAAAGTAAAAATATATGAAATGAAATGAGAAAAAGAAATATAATTACGGCTTTGTTTTATATATTTGCAATATCTTAGAGTTTATTTATTTATTTTTTGTTTTGTTTTTGTTTTTGCTATTTTACAGATATAACACCGTACCCTATTATTATGGCCGCTCCTTTGCTAAAACAAGACCACAAAAATACACGCAGAAAGAAATATCTTTTGATTCGTATTTCTTTATTAGTCAAGTAAAATTTGTTTTTTATTTTTTACTAAAAGCTTTTTATTATTATTTTTTTATATTTATTTTAATCTGCTCATGAGGCTTCAGCGGCTAATTTCACCTGTTTTCAAATATAAATAAATGGTTCAACTGCCAAATATTCTAGCCGATTGGTCACCTCTAGAACAAAAAGTTGGAGGATATCTGCCTGAGCTGTGGTAAACTTTAAGGAGACTCTGTTAAAACACACTTTTTCTATTTCAGAGTTATTTTTATTAAATCAAGCGCCTAATCGTCGCTTTCGCTATCAAGCTGATTCGATCGAATTTTCTTAGTTTGAGATTATGGCATTCGATATCGAACAATATAAACACATTATTCGATATCAAATGTCATAATCTCAAACTAAGAAAACTCGATCGAATCAGCTCTATATCGAAAGCGACGATTAGGCCCCAGGCTTTAAGCCGTTGATTAAGTACATTGTGTCCGCCGGGAAGGTATACTACTTTGTTTTGCCGCCATTTTGATAAACATTAGTCTTGGCAGTTCATATTTAGGAGTCGTGAAGTAGACACGTCGCAAATTTATTATGGAAAAATATTCGATAAACCAATGTGTTTTAATAGTTAAAACATTCTATCAAAATCAGTCATCGATTACTGTGACAATGAAAAAGTTACGTGAAATTACAACATGCCAACAAAACGCAGTACTTATCGTGCAGTGAACGATTTCGAAGAGGCGGGTGATAGGCCCAAGCATGGACCACAACGTAATGAAAGATCGGCTGAAAACATTACTGCTGCTCAAGAAAGTGTTCCAAACAATCCATTCAACCTCAATACGACGCCGTGTTCAGGAGCTTGGTCTTCAAAGAACAACTTTGGCCACAATTTTGCACAAGGATTTGCATTTCTTGCCATTTAAGATTCAGTTGACACATGAGCTTCTTCCACAAGACCACAAGACGCCGCCGTACATATGCCAACAGGATGTTACAGCTCGCCCATGACAACCCCGATTTTCAAGAAAAAATCAAAATAAGTGACGAGGCAGATTTTCATTTGATTGAATCTGTGAATACACAGAATAGTCGGTTCTGGGCAATGGAAAACCCTCAAATTATTCATCAGTCACCTTTGCATCCATTGAAAGTGACAGTCTGGTGTGCAATTTGGTCACTTCCTTGAAAATGAAAACGGCATAACCGTAACTGTGAATGGGGAGCGATATCGTGATATGGTTGAAAAATTTTTAACGCCACAACTGCATGCTTTGGGCTTGATTAACTTGTGGTATCAACAAGACGGTGCCACATCTCATACAGCCAGGATTACAATGGAATTACTTAGAGACCCCTTTCCACAACAAGTTATTTCAAGAAATGGTGATGTTCATTGGCCTCCACGGTCGCATGATTTGACTGCTCCGGACTTCTTTTTGTGGGAATATCTGAAAAGCAAGGTTTATGCAAACAAACTAGAAACGCTTGAGCAACTCAAACAAAATATTCGTGATGAAAGTAATGGAATACCGCGTGAAAAGTGTGAGAATGTAATGAAAAATGTGCACAAAAGAGATCGCATTTGTGAGGCGGACAGTTATCTGATATTGTACTACATACATAATTGCCGACATTAACATTTATCAATATAAGATCCATTCTCTTTCATTCAGGAGTCAATCTACATTTTTCTATGTTTTTGTACAGACTTATTTATCGTACTCTGCATCTCAGGTGGATCAATTCAAGATTTCCTTCAAATGTTTAGAATTGCTCAATTATGCTCACAAATATTTATTTACGATTTCTTAGTCCCATTTTAGTTTAGATTTTTTAAAAAACATAGTTTAAAAATTTTTTTAAATTTATAATTGAGGAGTGTAGCCAGTTTCTATATCATATTTTACTCAATATAAATTTTTGGGAAAAAGTGCGATTATAAATTTAATAGACTAATGGTCATATTCATAAACGGTTAATAACGTTAAAGCAGTTTTATTGTGTGATTTTTATATGGAAAAAATGAAGGTAATACACACATTAACTTTATTAATCGCTTATGAATAAGGCTGTAAATTTTAGCAGTTTTCATAAAAATCACTAATAGTTTCATTATTTTGAAATAATTGTTTCAAACCTTAATCAAATTTCTTTAAGTGCATTTCAATACGGATATTAAAATTATAATATATTTACTATTTCCTTTTGCTTTTAACAGCAAATTAAAATAATGATTAAAATTGTTTTATTTCAAATTTGTATAAAAAATGAAGAAAAAAAAACTGTTATAGTTACGAGTTTTGCTAAATAAGCGAATTTTAATTAATCACTTTTTTTTACTGTTAATGAAACATTTAAAAAGGTATGATGGCTTCTAAAACGACAAAACACGAGATAAACTAACAGATAGACCAACATGCATATGCACATACTTTGATACTCGTATATGTTGTTTTAAAAATAACAACTTATTTCATGATTATCAATTAATTATGACTACAGTTGTGAGTATTTTGTGAGCAGCAAGCAATAAGCTGCACTACACAGCATCTTTAATGCTCTACACATTCGATATTTTCAATTTTCTCATATTATTTCCGTATTTTTCACTCCTCATTCAACACACTCTGATTACTTTAATAGATTTGGTATATGAAGTTTCTTGTGAAATAGTGAGACTTTCAAATTTAAAATCTAACACATATTTTCTCTCAGCGAATGCAAAAAAAATAACACAAATAAAAAATCTAAATTGATTACAACTTGTCAAGTTTTAATATGTTAAGATTTGTTAATTTGTATGAGCAGATGTTGATGTTAAGCGTATTAAGATACACGCTTACACATGCTCACCGACCGATCTTTATATACCCAGATAGATACTCGTACGATCTATGGATAATCCTTATCAATTTTTGAATGAATGTTTTAAAGTGTTGAAGTTGAAGTGTTTTAATTCAAATACCAACAGTACGTACTGATTTCAGCTTTGTCTTGGAGTTTTTTTTTTTGCATAAACAGGAAAATGAAGTGAAAGTTTAGAAAATTTGTGGCGAAATTGTTATAAATGTGATGAAAATCAACGATTCGGTAGTGTGTCATTTGTTTAAAATTTTATTGAATTTTTTAGTGAAATTGAGTGAAATTTTTCCTTCCCAACTTTTTAACAACTTAATTAAAAATGTGAGTTTTCTTTTCGTAACTTTTACAATAAAATGCTTGTATGTGAACACACATACGAGTATATTCTACTTTGCATCACGAAATGTTATTAAGAAGTTGAAAAATGTACTCATTAGCATAAATTAGCTGAATATCTTTATTAAAGAGAAAATAGTTTAATTATAAATTATAGTGTAATTTATGGCTTTTAATAATCAACTCAGTCGTTAAATGCGAAGCAATTAATGATTAACGAACATATTATATTAAATAAAAAATGTTAAGGCAATAAATAACAAATTGCATTTAAAAGAAATGAATTAAAATAGAAGTTCAAAAGTTGTCAGGGAAATTGAAAACTGAGAAATACATAAACTGAACAACAACTTAGTAGTCACTCGCCTTTAATAGTGCCAAGATACCGTCAGCGTTACTTTAAGGAAGTTATATACTAGCATATTCATAACACTGACTTTTTCAGAAACAAGTTTTCGAATTATTCATATTTTAAAAGTAGCCAGAAAAGCTTGGTAATTACTTCCATTATGAACGATAAACTTTTCAATACAGTAGTTACTCAATTACTTACTATTAAATAAACATATTCGTATAACTTATTATCTGAGTGGCGGGGAAGTCGAGTTTGCGCTTGTCATATATTAGATACATGCTTCAACCCCTCGCGAAGCAAGGTGAATTCATTTAAATTGAGTTGAAAAAAATCAGTTTAGATAGTAATGGCAAAGTGAGAAAGAAAAAAAAAATTGGCTGATTATTGAGTTCTTGTTACAACTTTGATATTGTTTAAACTTTTTTGTTTTAATGAAGGTTTAATAAAATATCTCCACTTATTCTAAAAAATATTTACGTAAAGTTCCCTGATGCTCTGCATTAGCAGCCGTGAAATGCGATTAGGAATTAACTATACCCTTCAATAATCAATTTCAATTTGTTTTTAATAAAACAACTAAAATTTTATTAACTATGTAAAATATTTTCAAATAATTACGAATAATAAATTTAAAAAAATACTTAATACTTAATTAAGATTTCATTTTCCGTTTTGCCTTATTAAATACTTTTATTGTCACCCAAAGGGCATCTAATTGTATAAAGGTTGTAAAGAAAATAAAATAGATTCATATCGAATAATATAATTTGTTTTTTGGGATTTTTGATTTTGTTTCAAAGTCTGCTGTGCTTATTTATACTTTTGTAATTTTTGAAATTCTCATTAGTTTTCTAAAAGTTTTTATATAAGATAAGAAGAGTTTTGAAACATTTCAAAAATATGGTTTAAGGTCTACTGATGATTTGGTATTAGCACCAGTGGAATGTATGTACAAGGTGGCGCAAAAATAACCTTCCGATGTTTTTTGGCTGTAATTAAAAAAAAAAAAGAAAAACTTTGATTCTTCTTGTGCATTATTTTTATTTGGTCTTTTAATTTTTTTACATCAAGTCGGGAATATGATGCCATGTAAATGGCCGCCGCCGCAGTTGATTGTCATTTGAGCCCTTTTTATGGCATTTTCCATCACTTTGGCCAAAACTTCCGGTGATAGGTCCTCACATTCTTGACGGATATTGTCTGAGGCTTGTTGACATAAACCCGCGACTTCAAAAAGCCCCACAAAAAGAAGTCTGCAGCGGTCAAATCAGGCGATCTTGCTGGCCAGTGCAAATCGCCAAAACGGGAGATTAGGCGCCCGGGAAATGAATCCTTCAGCATATCGGTTGTGGCACGTGCAGTGTGTGCCGTTGCACTGTCCTGTTGGAACCACATGTTTTCCAATCCAAATTCATCAAGTTGTGGCAAAAAGAACTCGTTAATCATTGCTCTGTAGCGCTCACCATTCACAGTAACCGTTTGGCCCGCGACGTCTTCGAAGAAAAATGGTCCGATGACTCCTTCAGCGAAAACAGCACACCATACAGTGACTTTGAGCGGGTGTAATGGCTCTTCGTGGGTTACACGCGGATTTTCAGTGCCCCAGAAGCGTAAATTTTGCTTATTTACGTGCCCGCTAAGATGGAAATGGGCCTCATCACTCATGATTATTTTTTATGAAAAATCATCTTCCTGTTGGTGGTGATTAAGGATGGCTTGAGCGTATGTTAGACGCGATTGACGGTCAGCAGCTGACAGCTGATGCACAGTCTGGACTTTGTACGGAAACATCTTCAAATCTTGTACCAAAATTCGCTGTAAAGACCGTCGACTGATACCCATTTGCGTGGCACGTCGTCTGGTCGATGTCGACGGCGCTTCCATGACATCCCCGGCTACAGCAGCAATATTCTCTGCAGAACGGCTACTCCGGGGTCTGCCACGCATGGCAGCATCTCGTGTTGTGCCAGTCTCTTCGAGGCGAGCGGCTAAACGTCGCAGTGTTTCACCAGTAGGCGTTGGACGGCCAGGAAATCTGCGACGAAATTCACGTTGTGCCAAAGTCACCGACCGATTATTGGTCAAATAAATAGTCACCAATATTCCGCGTTCTGGAGCAGTGTAGCGTAACATTGTTTATTAACGTGTATTTCGCATGTGTTTACTACACAAATGTCAAAACAGAACTGACATTAGGGGCCAATCTCAAAATTAATAGCATTTTCTGATAGGAGGATTACTTTTGCGCCACCTTGTATATAGACTAGCTAAAAAACCCTCAACAAACAAGTTTTTGAAAATCTTTGAAAGAAGATATCGAGGCAATCTCGATTAATAAATTAAAAAAATATATACTTAATATGTAAAATATTAATTTTGGGAATAAATGTGCGATTAAAAATTTAAAAATATTATGATTTGATTGACGAAAAGTAAAGGTGAAGGTACAGGTTGACAGGTTGATGGTAAAGTAATGAAATTCAGATTACCAGCCATATTGGGTCCAAAAGTAATTGTTATCCCTTTGTGTTCACCTGAGGACATAAAGGATTGAAAAATAATAAATTGAAGTGATAAAAGTGGTGTAGGGGAGAGCAGAGCCGGGAAGTCAATGATGAAGCTGTAGCGAGGTAGATAGCTAGAGGGAAGGAAAGGGATGTAAATTCTGTGTAGGAGGGATCGTAGAAGTCTACGTCCAGGGGAGAGTCAGAGAGAGAGAATTAACCCAATGAGATTTGTGCCCGATAGCTCCGAAATGCTACTAAAGCATATTTTGCCTAGGAAATGAAGCCGTTGATGCTCCAGTGCAGGACAGAAGCAGAGTATGTGAGATATGCTCTTTCTCCTCCTCGTTCTGACAGATAAAGCAATAGTTGTTGTAAGGGATACCCATTCTTTTAGCATGGGTTCCAAAGGTGTAGAGCCCTGTGAGTGTAGCCACATTTGTTTTCTTAAAAACATGAAGAATTGCTTTGTTCTAACTATATCAATGCGAGGTTAGAGGGCTCTCGTTATAAAAGTAAAACTTAATGCAAAAAGCAATTACTTGATAAAACTAATGAAAAATTTTTCGTTACTGACGTAGTTTTATTATGGATTTTTTTCCTCTCAGAGTGATTTTCGGTTGACGTTGCAGTCGTGCTCTGTTTCATCAATATGTTGAAAGATATTTTGAGTAAGCAGAACCATCTGAATTAATAAATAAATAAATTACATAAATAATAAAACCGAAAACGGCAAAAGCAGACTTAAAAATGTGATGAAGAATTAACAAAAGTCATTGTTGATGTGAAGCTTCAAGAAGAGGTTTTAAAAGTAAATTGCATTTAGCTGTTAACGCGAAGCAAGTCCCACGCAATTACCTAATTCAGCAGATAGACATTTCAAGCGGCTTCATAAGGACTTTTAGTGTTTTTTTTCTTAAATTTTTATGAAAAATTGAAAAATACGAGATAGTTTCGTAGGGAAAAAATTTTTAACGTGTCAAGAAAAATCAGGGTTTATAATAATTATGTGAATAAAATATATTGACAACACTGGTCCATAGACTAAAATTGATCAACAATTTTGACAATCCTAAGCTGACGTTTGAACTATAAAACTTTAGTTTCAGTAATAATACAAGTTCTTAAATACACATATTTCCCTTATGATAGTTTTGGCTCCAACGGGTAGATTTTCTAAAATAAAAAATACTGAGAACTCAGATTTTAAGTTTCAGATTTTTCATTACAATACCGTCGATTAAGAAAGAAAGAGTCTGCCTTCTATTCCACACATTCACGCAAAAATAATTTACAAAAACAAAAGACTTAAGACACAAACTTTTTATTATTTGCGTAATTAAAAGACTTAAGGAACAAACTTGTTTACTTTGGTAGATTTTTTTTTTTTGATTTTTCTTAAAGAAGCCAAAAAAGTAGTTTATAGCAAAAACAAATAAACATAAAAAATATGTATAACCATTTGAACGTTTGTCATCTTAACAATTTTAATTTTAAAACGATGATGTGAAATAAACGTATTATGCAACTCAGTTTAACGTGATTAGATAATATAAATTGTATTTCTTTGTACTTGTTGTTGCGAATTCATTACATTTTTTGTTTATTTCACTTTATTTTATTGCTGCAATTGCTTCTACGTTTTCTTAACAACAGCAGTAAACATGTGCTGCGAATGTTTTTCTTTAATTGTGTGTAAGAAATAATAATAAAAAAATTAAAGAAAAAACCAAACGGACTCAATTAAAACGGGACATGCCACAAACATAAACGAGAGAGGGTTTTCGTGTGACTCCTCATGTTAAGCACAATAAAACTATAAAAATTATGTGGAATAAAATAATTATATGCATCGTTGTTACTACATATTCCGTTTTTTTATTGCAATTGTAAATATAAGAAAATACTTGTTAAAGAACAAATAAAAAAATTAAATACTTCATAATAATAATTTATAAGAAATAGAACTTTTTTTGGAATTTCTAAAAAACTTGTTGAAAGTTTGCAATCTACTTGTACAGAACTTCTGTTAACAAATTTCAAGAAATAAGAAATTTTATTTCACGCAAAAAATTTCTTTGAACAAAATGCCAACACCAAAACAGTCAAGATATTGTGCTAGAATTTGTAGTGCTTTTGTAAAGCCTTAAATATTTTAAAACTTCAGCTGATTAGATTTTTTCGGAATAAATTGGCATTAGTTTTTAAGTTTTTTTAAGTCCTAATTAATGAAATTTCAAGCCTCTCCAATAAAGAACCACTAATTGGAAATCGAAAGACTTTTTGGGACTGTTAATATAATAATGTGCAGCTGCTACCAGAGCGAGAATATGAGGGGGAAATCACAGTTGGACAGATTGATATGAAAAAGTGTAATGTTTTTTCATAAATCAATTAAAACGCCTAGAAGTCTAATTAAAATTTGCTTTAGAAAAGCAACTTTGGTGACTGCGTACGTACATACGTACATTTTTCTCCTTCCCTGGAAATTCGTCTAAGTAACAGCAAACAAATGAGTCTAAGCCAAAGATGCACTATTTTACTGCTTGGCCCTTGATGTCGAGTGAATTCTTTCTTTGGTACAATTACACCTGCGATATAATGGGCCAGACAGTTAATTACTTAAGAATTCTTTCATTAATATTTGATATTTTTCAACCAATTTAATCCATAAATTATTTTATACATTAAATGGAGTATTTAATTTCCCACTGATACTAAGATTTACATTATTTATATTTGTTAAATTTTGAAACAAATCAATTCTGTATCTTTTTTTATAATTTTGTATTTATTCTATTTATTTCAATCGATTACAATTATTTTTTTTATTTAAGCTTGTACACATGGCCGCAAAACTAGTTTTTTGGAAAAGCTCAAATAAAATAAACAAAATAAAAAACAAACAAACAGCCGGCACTATTTGAATAAAAACACTTCAAAATGCCAGCCAACACACAAACAATACACCACATGTGCGATCACATGCAAGTAAGTACTCATACAATAATATCAACTGCAAAAAGTTACAAAATCATCAACATGCAAAGTTTAGTCACCATTTAGACACTCACACAATCAACTAAATCTCCAACTCATAAAGACTAAATTTGTTTTCATATTTAAAAAGAAAAATAATGTTTATAAGCTACGGATATATAAGAGCGTGAGAAAATAAATGTGAATAATAAATCCATTCGTACTTTAATACAAAACGTTGGAAAAAACGCAGTCAGTGATGCTTTTGTCTTACATTTTTATGCCCATGAAATTTTATAAAGAAGACTTTATGATGATGGCTTTTGTTAAACTTTACTTTTTAGAAGATGTAAACAAAAACTTATTGAAAATTAGTTTTTCTTATGACTCTTTGCCAAAGACTGTTCGACCATTACCTAAACGAAACAAAAACCAAAACAAAAAATAGTAACAAATTTCAGGTATGAGTAATTCAACACTGACTGATGTTCTGAACTTCAATATGAACTAAAACATTTTATAGCTGATGGCAATGAATATGGAAAAACAAAATTATTAAAGTTCCAGCATACTAATCAAGGTGAAGAAAAAAAGTTGTAGAAGTAAGAACATAAAGGGAAGGAAGATATCCGAAATACAGAAAGTTACGAAGATGTTACAATTTGTTGTAGACAAATTTTTCAGTTATTTAGAATGTATCTTGGAATGGCTTTTATCAAAAGTTTTAAATTATTTTTAAATACATTTTAAATATTTATTTTGATAGTAAATTTATATAGATAGCAAGGCGTATTTAACCATGTGACATACAAAATACATACAAAATACTTTTGTCTTTTTTTCTGTATATGTTTTCTTTGTTTTATGGGTTAGGTTTTTGACGTACGCAATGAAACTACATAAACAAAAATGCCTGTTGTTGTAATTGTTTTCCTGATGCTGTCACCTAGTTAAATACACCTTGTTAGCAGTATCTTAACACATCTGGTGTCAAATAGGTGTACCGCATTTCGCGAATACAATCGTCAACACTTTAAGAACACAACAGCAGATACACCTCTAATTAATTTTTTTATTTTGATTTAAAAATATCAATACTACGCAACAAACCAAAGGTTTCGACTTTTTCTGAAGCAAGACATGTCGTAACCTATTCGTTAAGACATTTCGGAAGTTTATCTGAAATGAGACTTGTCGTCAAGAATTCGTTTAGACATTTTGGTAGTTTGTCTGTACCAAGGCGAATTCATAACAGGTGAATTAAATATTACAACAACCTTAACGCCACAAAAACCACAAGCATTTTGTTTTTCTAAAATCAAAGTACATTGTCAAAAATATTTGACTCAGGCGAAAAAATAATATATTGAAAATTATTATTATTTCAAAAAGATTTGTTTTTCAATTGTTGTTTTTCTTGTTAAATCATTTGAAATATTTAACAAATATTATTTTGTTGAAGAAATCTGTTGTGTGGAAATGTTTTAAAGATCCGCTGATCAATTATTGGCTCCTGCCATCCGTAATGCCGTTAGACGTCATTGTCAATCGGTGATGGCTTCACCAGCCACCCAAATGTCCACGGATGTAAGTACACATTAAAATTACATTGAGGATCAAAGTGTTAATGCTTTGGTGGCCTGTGCTGTGGGTGCTGAATCGAAAATTAGTTTTATTTTCCACTGCAATTTAATTTAAGAAATATTATATGATTGAAACCTATTGTTAATAAATCTTACCACTACACATTTGTTAATTGTATGTATATATGAATTCAACCTCTTCAGTTTATTAAGCTTCATAAAATGAGTATTTTTATGGAACCTGTATTTCTTGAGCCTTAATTTATATACTGATATAATTCTACTTAATATAAAATCACTTTTACAACTTGATTTAAAAAAAATCCATTATTGAACAATTTCATTTCACAATTACATTTTTTTAATTATAAAAATGTTCAACTTGAATGTGAATAAAAGAAATAAATAAATTTTGACATCGAACTATAGTTGGCCTTGAATAAAACTAAAAACAAATTTATCAAGTCAATCTGTGGCCTCGAGAGATCAGATGACTTAATTCGCTTGAATTTTGGTTGTCAAAAATTGTAAAATTATTTTGTTTGTTTTCATAAAAAAGAAAAAATTATTCATATACTAAAAAGTTTTTTATTTTAAATAAAATCTTTCATACAAAAAACTTCTTACATTGTGCTCCATTTTATAAATTATTTATTTGCTGTAACAGTAACAGTAGTCACAGTGCCAGTAGCTGCTACTGTAGTGCGAATGGGTGTAACTAAACTTTGACTTGTAGGCACAAAGCATTACTCTGTCCTGCAGGTACTCCTACACCAACACCCATCGTTTGTGTGGCCGTAACATTAGCATGGGGTAAATAAGTGGTTGGCGTTGTTGTATTAGTAACGAAAATAGAAGTATTTGACACTGATATGGTTTTAGCTGCAGGAGCTAAAACTGCTGCTTCTTCCACCTGCGTGTCTATTAGGAACACATTCTGCACTATTGATCCTTCGCAGACACGGTTGGTGATGTCGCATCCGAAATACTTTCTCTGTCAAGTTTTCCTTAGCCATTTTTATATCCATTGCGGATCTGCCTTGGTCTGTACAAATTTCTTTCAGATATATTTATTTAATGTGAGTTTGTGCAAGCAAAACTTTTTTAAAAGAAATATACAAAACTTTGATTTAAATATAAGTAAAAGTGAAAAGTTTTAAAGAAATGTAAAGGAATTATAATAAAAATGATAAAATTTATTAATATAAGAAATTTTCTTTACAACCTTTTCCGTTATGCCTTGTTAAATACTTTTATTGTCACCCAAAGGGCGTCTAATTGTAAAAAAGGTTGTAAAGAAAATAAAATAGATTCATATCGAATATAATAATTTGTTTGTTGGGATTTTTGAATAAGTTTCAAAGCATACTATGCTTATACTATTGTAATTTTTATAACTCTCATTGAGTTTTTAAAAGTTTTTGTATAAGTAAAGAGGTTTGAAACATTTAAAAATTAGGTTTAAGGTCTACTGATGATTTGGCTTAAGCACCAATGAAATGCATGTATATAGACTAGCTAAAAACCCTCAACAATATTATTAATATATGCAAATAATTTCCACGAAAGCAGCGACATAATATTGAAGTGGTTCTCCGGTGTACAAATAAAAACAATGCTGTATCAGGTTGCACGCAAAAGTTTTAAGTGTAATATATAATTGCTACAAGATGCACAATTTACATCAAATTGATTATGGTAAATTATTGCCTTGCATATCAAATAAATAATTAACTTATGAATATATTCTCTTAACTTTCAGAAAACGGAGTTCTCGCTTATACGGAATTACACACAGAAATCATATCTTCTCAAACTATTCAATAACAGCAATCAAGTAAGATAACAAAACTTTTAAAGTGCAGATAAAAATAATCTTTTATTAATTTTATTTTCTTATTTGTTTTGAATAGATCACAAATTTTAATGAGCCATCAAAGGAGGACATAAAGAAATTTATTGTTGAAAATTTAAAAGCAATAAATGTTTTGCATATAAATTTGAATGCACAAGCGCCGTGAAGAATTTTAAATTAATTAAGATTCATAAAGGTAGGTTGTAATCACACAATGAAAGTAAATAACAAATACTAAATTTTCCACATTTCTGTAGATTCGCGCATCAACAATTATAGCCAGACAAAAAGAAAAACCACTGACGACTCTAATCTGTAAATTTAAAAATTGTGATTGGTTTTATATATTATTTTAAATTGTAGCTTATAAATAATAAATTTATCAATAAAATGGTGGAAAATAATTTGTATTTGGTAATAAAATTGTTCCTACATGTCGTTGCTATTTCCTACCTACATATCGTGGCGAAGTCATGTCAATCCTTTCATATAAAATCGTTACGATATCGGAAATATTTCGGTTCCGAAATTGGAAGATTTTGTCGACCAGTCGTTACGAATTCTTTACGAAATCAGAACATTTGGTTTGGTAGGTAATTAACAAATTAAAAGAATTAATAAATCTTGATGTCAGTTATCAAAATCAATTAAACAATTAATTGAATGAATTAAAAAGTTAATTGACTTAAAATATAAGAAACAGTTGAAAAATTAATTGAAATCATTAAAAATTATTTGCAGCAATGAATGAACGAATGTCTAGTGGTTTTTATATAAATTGAATACGTTTCTAAATTGGCAGTACAACTCAAACAAAACTTGAGAGCTTTGGCCGAATATCTAGTTGCCATTATGGATCTGATACAAGTCTTAAGCTGTCATGAATAGATTAAAGAAGGCAACCAAATATCGATAGATGTCTTCTGTAGGATTATACTTGCGTCACCGGCGAAAGCTTTCTAGACGTGTAGCAATTTTTTGCGGCCTCTATAAGACTTAAAATGATTGGGTTTGCCACTGCTATCTAGCACACTGAATAAAATTTATTTTCTTAATCTATACAATCGTATTGTTATTATTGAGTGATAGAAGTCAAATGGCATTTCCAAAAATAAAAATAAAAATATTACGCAAAACTAAAAATAAAAAAATCAGCAAAGTTAATAAAAACTAAAATGCTAAGTTATCCTTCCCTCTTCAGCTATATGACAGACTATGTATGTTTAGTTACTTTTTGTTTTCTTTACTAACTGATGCATATTTTGTTTTAATAAACGTTTGTTTGTAATTTTTCAACATAAAGTCGACTTTGATACAAAATAAAAAAAAGAAAAGAATAGTTTAAGATGAAAAAAACTAAATTATTTAAGAACCGTGCAAATATTTGCCTTTAAGCTATAAAGAAAGTTTGAAATATTTTTAAACACGCCGCTTTCAGGACAGAAAAAATATATCTTTACAATCAGTGTTCACATGGATGTAGAATTCACATTCTGGATGTTGTTGAGAATAAATAATATTGTTCACAGCGTGTTTTTTTCCTGCAGCTAACGGATGCAGGCATTTAAATGAGAATGAATCATGATTTTATTTCCTATAGAACATTAGGATTTTTTTGTATTATGTATCTCTGGCTTGCATGAATAACAGCTCATGTCTTAAAATTATAATTTTTTTAAAGGCTTTGTTGTGAAATTTTTCAAACTTTGTGACGAAAGTCCTGGAATGCTTAGAGATCAAAAGTGGTTTCAGGTTTCAATAAAACAAAAAACAATAAAAATTTCTTAATCAACGTATTTAATAATAGCATGGTATGTAAATACACATGTAACGCAAGCAATTTTCTTTCAATACACTTCATTAGTGCAGACAACATTTTAAATAAACAGCATATAGCTGTTTGTCTGCGATAGTTTTACATCCATTTCGAGATTACAATTTGTTATAATTAAGTTAAAATCGCGAAAATAGACTTATGCGGCCACTCATGAAAACGGCACCTATTTTTGCTGAGCTTCGTTACTTCAAATAATTAATTTTTAACTTTGAATATTTAAAATGGTATAAGTACCCGTGTCTGACTGTGTAAATTTTTTATCTATCAAACCATTTAGTTCGTGTAAATATTAATTATTATTTTGTTTAATTTGAACTTTTTGTTGTTTTTCTTTTAGCGAATTTATAAGAATGTGTTTCCGTTTGCCTTTCTTACTGCCTGCTCCACAATATCGAAAGAAATTTTTCTTTCGTACAATTACAATTGAAACAAAAACAAATTCAAAAACTGTGTTTTTGTCTTTAGCTTGACAGCTTTTATTCAATTAACTTTTATATAAAGTGAATAAAAAACACTTTTTGTTAACGTGGCGTTTTATTTGTTTACTTGTGATTGTTTTTTGTTTCGTTTGTTGACCGTTGGCTGTTGGTTATTTCTTTTTTTTTTATTTCGCTCTTGAAAACTTATTCATTCATACAAAAAAGTCATAAAAAAATAAATCTTTCAAAAAATAACTCAATAGCTTTAAAGAATTTTTTTCAAATCATTCTCAAAAACTGGTTAATTTTTTACTATTCTTAAGCAAATAAAAATTGAATTAAAATATTCGTTTTTATTTGAATGGAAATTTTATTTCATTTACACAACTGTATTTATATGAATCATTTATATAAGATTTCTGGACCTTGTACTTAACGCTATTAGGGAGACTCAAGAGAACTGCGGCACACAGTAGCAGAAGGCAGAATAATCCATAACTCGCAGAAAATTATTCTAATAAAAGGAAGAAGCAACATATTCCACGTAATGCCTAATTTAAACTTTGGTCGTCTTCTTTAATCTTAGATCGATAACGTTATTATTTTGTTTGTACGTTAAAGATATCGATACGTCTGGAACTCGAATTCTTTAAACCATCCTTTTAAGGTCATTGAAAAATTGAATATTTATCCATATATAATTTATTGAGAGCACTTATTTTTGTTCAGTGATTTATGCTGTTTTTGAGAAACAATTTAAAATAAAATTCAATAAGCATTCTTTTCTCAAACTGTCCCCACATTAACAAATTTAAAAATACTAATCACAATAATAACGACTTTACGCAACTAATAAAGCCTACCATGACCAATGACACCATGAAAATCTTTTTAAGTTTGTTAGACAATTGTAACCTTTATAATGCCATTCAAAACTAACTAAAAATACTGGTCTTAAGGCCATCGTTATCATAGCTCTCCTCTCCTTCTATTAGCCTTATAATTTATTTATAATTATAATACGCTAATAAATAAAATAAATAAATTAAATTAAATAAATATTAAAAAAATAACATAAAAAGAGAAGTTCAGAAGCTTCAACAAAAACTTTAGGAAATTCTTTGAAATAAAATATCGAGACATGTCTCGAATGATAAATTTGATAAATACTTAAAAAGAGAAATATTTTTCAAAGCGCTTAAAAATGAAGCAACACATAAGAATAGAAGTAAAAAAAATACATTTTAAATTGCAACATTTGTTTGATTGAAAGTGTCATGCAACTGGTTTTAGGCAGCTGTTATTTATAAAGTTTTTTGTTTAAACATTTTCCTTATTTCTTTTTTACAATAATTTTCATTTTTTTCAATGAATGGTCCAAAATGTGCTTTGGTGTCTAAGCTTACAGTTGTAATTGAATTTGTTGTTCTTGTTGTTGTTGTTACTAATGTTTCTGTGTTATAAGTAATTTCATGCTACTTTTAACCTTAAAATCAGCTGACACAAAAACATCAAAATGAAACTGGTTTTTATGTAAAACAAAAAACAAACTCCGTTGAAGAAACAAAGAATTGTAAAAAAACAAAAACGTAACTCAAAGACATCTAAAGATGATTAAAATATAAACCTTGAATGCACCCTACCAGATTAGAAACACAATTTATGACACATTAAACAACAAATTTATGTTTTCATATACATATCGCTCATTTACTTGAATAGTGTCATAAATCAGAAAATCTAGATTTTCAAGTTAAGAATGCAGAATAATTCTTCAGATCGTCCTTTATATTGTGTAAAAATTTCACGAAAATATCTTGATTACTCACCTCTTGAGGGGAGATAATTTTTTGGTTTTTCCTTTGAGGCGTGTGTAGTTTAAACATTTTAAACTCGTTTCCTGAAGATCGAGTTGTTTTTTTTGAGTTATGACGTTGTTTGAGTAACTAAGCGATATGTACATCTGTACATCCATTAAGTATTTGATATTTATAAGAATAACGAGTATAACATTTGAAACAGACAGGCTTTTTTGCTGGTAGTTAGCAGTTAATTAAATTAGTTAATACTAAAAGGAAATTTTTTATTTACTTAGTCTACAAAAAATCATTTATTTCTTTATTTATTTCTTCATTTATTTCTAGCACGACTAGATTTGTTGACCCCAAGGAAAAGTTTGTGCATTTTTACACGAATTGCAAATAAATTTTAAGTGTCAACTTTAAAAGAATTTTATTTAAACTCTCTATTTAAATAAGTATCTCACGGAATGAGTAGCATTTTCCGTGCAATGTTTTAAGTAAATAAGAAGAATGTACACTGAGAATATCTTTGCATTGACTGATTGTAGTTTATTTGAAAAGTTATATTTATTTAAATAAATATTTAAAATGAAAAGCAACTAATTAATTATTTTCAGTTATTTTTTTGTTGAATAGTGCATTTACACCAGCACAAAATCTAGTAGATTATAATTGAAATCTTTATCAAAAACTATACCGTTTGCACCGGAATATTCGTAACATTTTTCAAGATTTCATATCTATAACAAAAACACTTGATTGGCAATTTAATTTTCAAGTGTCAAAATACATACAAGAAATTATCAATCAAATGCAAAACAGCTGGCGGGCACACCTTTTAAAGATTCATTATTGAGCAGCGTAGTATTATTTGGCAAAGAAACATAGTTGCATCACTGAGTACTTACTACCAGATTTTGAGTAAATTTCGTCAAAATGTAGTCGCGAAGTAGATTTTGTTTTATATGGGAGATCTAGTAAAAATAAATTAGATTTGCTCGAAATTTCGTAAGTAGTACGTTATAGTTTGGTGTAAATGCCATATAAGAGTATTTTTATATTTTTTTTAATATTAGTACTATTCTTTAAATTAAGCTTGAGGTCAATTTTTTAATAAAAATCATCCAAATTTATATTATGTCGATATTTCGTTACCATTTTGGGTAACTTCTTCAGGAGGAAAAAATTAATAAACAATTTAAATAACCAAAATTTTCAAATTATTAGCCACCAATTTCTTTTTCCGTTTTAGTTTAAAAATTAATATTTTCAAAAATTTTAAAATTAAAAAAAAAAATCAAACAAAAAAATTTTTCAATTGACAAACAATTTTTAAACCAAAACGGAAAAAGAAATTGTTGACTAATAATTTGTTAATTTTTGTTATTTAAATTCTTGACTAATTTTTTCCTCCTGAAGAAGTTACCCAAAAGGGTAACGAAGTATCGACATAAAATAAATTTGGATGATTTTTATAAAAAAGCACATCAAGCTTAATTTAAAGAATAATACTAATAATAAGAAAAGGTCGAAAAATTATATATTAAGTTTTTTTAATTTTCTATTTTCTATTTAATCTTTAATTTTTTTTTTGTTATTTACACCAAAAAAAATTTTTCCAAACATTCGCTTTGCCGAAACTATTTCTGCACCTTAAGATTACATTAGTTGTTTCTTTAAAATATTTGCTTAAATTTATAGAGCAAGACCAAAAAGTGTCCATCCTAATATATATTTGTTTCATTTAATAAATTTATTATTCGAAATATGCTCCGATTTTTTATTTCCAAAAGTTTTAATGCCTGTTCGCCGATATCGAAAGAAAATTTTCTTTCGTATAATTACATTTAAAACAAAAACAAAATTTTAAAAGTTGTTTTCGTTTCAAATGTACTAATTCGAAAGAAATGTTTCTTTCGATATCGACAAACAAGCAGTTAATTTATTGTGGGGTGCGCTAGTCAACCGTCTGTCGCAGGGCCTGAACTATTTGAATACAAAAACATGTTTGAATTGCTTAGTAAATTTAAAAATTCAAAGATATTATTTTATAGAATAAAAATTTTGAAAATATCAGTAAAAATGCAAACGATGCCTTCTATTTTTATTTTATTTTATTTATTTTTTATCACGAAATTGCTATAAAAAGTTTTCTTATTTACAATAATTTTTTATTAACTCACTATTTCAAAAAATCATTATACTGCAAATTTCCAATAAAATTGGCAAAAAATGTTTCACTTGTTTTTAGAAAAGAAAACGCCATATTATGTTATTGGACTCTATAAATATCTTTGCTTCGTTTCTGTTTCAATAACAATAATTTCAATATTTAGTACATGCAGTATTTAATAGAACGATTATGGATAGCATCCAAACTTCTGTTGCGGTACCAGGCGGCAACTAATGATAATCAGAAAAACATTCAATAGCAGCCGAAATTGACAACTCTAATTGCCAGTTGTCATCTGAAATATCGCTTTCAACAACTAGCAACTCAACGGATGTGTGATTGTCATCCATAATCGACGCTTAAGCTCACTCTTTCTGATGCAGACTGGTTTACAAATGAAGACTTTCTTATTTGTTTTATATAATATTTTTAGTGTCTTTACAAAATATGAAAAAAATTTATGATTTCCTTTCGTATTATTTCGAAAAAAAAATCCAAAAATCATTGATATTTCAGCAATATTTCCTATTTCCTTAAAATGAGTTTATCGAAATTTACAAACCAAAAAAAATCAATTTTCTTTTAATTACTAGATAACATATCATTTCCCCATTTAAGCTCCAAACAAAACAAAATAACTCCGTTCCAGTTAATTGCCTGCAATTTAATACAAATTGCTAACATTTAAATCAATAAAGTGAAAATATTCATTTAAGGCAATTTGTGAATTTAAGAAAATAAAAATATAAAAAAATGTCTTCCTCTGCATGCAACAGAGAAAAGATCCGGTACGTAATCGAACAAGATGCAAATTGCTAACATATTGTCAATATAATGTCAGCTGACAACATCCTGAATTTAAATGCAATAGCAACAAAAGAAACGCAATGAAACGCTTATTGCTACAATTTTCGTTATTGATTGTATGAAGAAATTAAAAGAAACAACACCATATGGGAGGTACGACACACTTGCATATTAATTTGGCCAAAAGTGGAGGGGATGTATGAAAAAACCAACAGCATCTCAGGTTATTTTAACATTTTGTATATCTAAAAGTTGAACAAAGAAATATTGTCAGCAATTAAAGTGAATTGTATGGCAGTTGTTGGTGCCACAAATGTTGCTCATTCACATGCACCATCACATATATATAAATACATACATGCATACATGCATGCATGCATATTTACTTTTCTATAAAAATCAATAATATGATGGTTTTTTCATTTATTTATTTTTTTCTCTTTTTAATATTCAAACCCGAAATTCAAAATGGTTGTACATAAATACAAGCAAGTAAAATTAAATGAAATGAATTAAATTTACATTAAGAGTGTTAAGAAAAAAAATTTTAATACACAGCAGCAGCAGTTATGATGTATCATATGTAGTTGGTGGCGGTCGATTTTACGATTACCCTACAGCTATGGATATATTTCTATAACTTAAGATTTTACGCAATCTTTCGGTTTTCATTTGTTCGGTTTTAGCATTTTTGCAGGTGGTAATTTAGGACCTACTCTTATTTTTTTTTGCGTACCCAGTAACACCGTCCAAAAAAATCGATGCGATTAAAAATATGAAAAAGTACATATTTTCTTATTTTAAGAATTTAATATTTTTGTTTTGGAATTCAAACCTCTAGTATCTTTGTATTATTTTTTCTATATTATTTTATGTTTGTTTTTATTAACTGAATTGTTATGTTTTTGTTTATGTTCACCTATATTTGTAAGTTTACTTTGATCTCATATAACAAAAATACACCTTTTCCGTGTTGGAAATAACCTTTAAGGAATTTAAAAACTAAAAGTTAGAAAAATAAATTTCCTGTGGTAATACCCAATTTAAATTAACATATTAATGTATTATTAAAACATAAGGTATGTTTTAGTAAAGACCGTGATACACTATCCCACTTGGTCGTGCGATCTGCCAAAAAAGTCGTGGGTGCTCAAAAAGTATAATACTGTGGCCATAAAATGCACTTGTAGGGCAGATTTTGCATATAATTATGAAAATTTACATAAAATGATAGATTTCATGCGATCAGAGATGCATCTTTTTAAGAAATTAAGTTGCAACGAAAGCAAAATTA
This sequence comes from Gymnocheta viridis, assembly GCA_956483585.1. NCBI lineage: Eukaryota > Metazoa > Arthropoda > Insecta > Diptera > Tachinidae > Gymnocheta > Gymnocheta viridis. Next base: position 46,232,977 of record OY101441.1, read on the forward strand.
AATCAGAACTATTTATTTTATAAATCTGCAACTATTTGACCGCAAAAAATCAATAAAATCTAAAATTACTTGAGTGAAAAATAAACATGTATGTGTTTGCATCTTTTTTGTATGATAGTGTGGCAAATTCAATGCGATTTTTAAAAGTGGGAAAGAATTCTGTCAGATTTTCCAGTGAATGAATCGTACGACTGCGTATGATAGCGTATCACGGGCGTAAGAGTTTCAAACTTTCTAAAACAATTTTTGTTAATGCCTAGCAAATTTAATTTTTATTATTTCATGGAGTGGGATCCCAGGAAATTAAAAAAAAATCATAATTATTTTAAAGCGATTTTCGAGCGGACTTGAATTTATTGTAATATTTTCCAATGCATCTACTACAAATATGTCAAAAAACTAAATGTCAAAACTATCATGTTATTGGTGTGTTCACAATTGAAAAACAAAGTTCTTGTTGAACACCCCTTTAGTTAAAGTACTTTCCGGATATTTGTATGATATGAGTAGTAGAAAAAAAATCAGTATAAATTTATCATTCAAAAGTCTTCTAAAAAGTGCGCAAAAAAATGTGTTTATGTACAACAAAAAAATAACTGACAAAAGTAAAACAAAAACTAATTTTGAGCAACTGTATATGCAAAATCAAAACCAACACAAACAAATATTGAAACCAAACTAAACTCCTTTTAAAAAACCTCCGAATCTTGAATTGCTGCAAAACAAAAATTATCTTTCCACATGCCACAGAAAGTAAAACAAAAAACGCTTTCACTTTTTTGTCAAGCATTTACAAAACAACAGAAATACTTGTAGTACTCCACATACAGCACACAGATACTATATACATAAATACATACAAATTATGAACGCATGTTGCTGGTGCATGGTCGGTCAGTTGCTTGTTGCTGAAGTTGAAAGTACAAAAAGGAAGAATTCAGTCAGCTTCGAGAAAATACCATTCATTATTACTACATACATACTCATACATATATTTTTTAAGCTTTTTTGCTTATGGCTGCTGCTGTTTTTGTTTTCGTTTTTTTTTTTTTTTTTTTAATACAAAACGACAAAGATAAGGTGCGGATTCCTGTGGAAAAGTTATTTATATTTAACACACACACATACACACAAAATTTATGAAGTAGAAGTAGTCATACAAAAAAAAAATAAAAAGAAAAAATAAAGTAAACAATCTACACATAAAATACTTTGTAACAATTCTGTTTTATTTTTCTTCTTTGGAAGTAAGTGTACGAGTATGTTTTTACTGATGATCTTTTTATACATGCTGCAACTGATTAATGTTACCAGCAGTTTTAGCACTGGCTGCATGAGTTACAGTAGTAACACTAACTACTAACTGACAACATCGACGTAAAAAACAGTAAAAAAAGAAACAAAAAGCCAGCAAGTGACATGGAAAAATTCCTATATTTTAAAATTTCATTGAATATAATAAGCACGCATAAAGTTTACACCTTTTTTTCGTCTGCCCACCGGACAGCATCACTGTCAATAACCCTCCCTCTGAGCCAGTGTCCAGCTAGAAAGACAATATTTTATAGAGACTGTAAAACTTTTGACCTACTTTGCATATTATAATGTTTCATGAGTGTACGAGAAAAATAAACTAAGCACTCGTTTTATTATTTAAAAAATAAACGTTTCTTATGGATGGCATACGTAAAGTACACACTCGCTTGTTAGTTTTACTTTTATCACAAAAGTAATATATCATGCGGCACTATTTTTTTATTTTTTTTTATTTTCTTTGCAGAGATCACTGTCGAACATGTAATAAAAAAATAGAAATAAAAATATGATAAAAACTGAACAAAGAGCAAGAGGTGGAGAATCTAATTCTAAAAAATAAATTTAAAACAAAAGACTTAAGAAGGAAGCAATTCTAGATGCTTTCATCCCAACAAACAAAATGTTTTGAGGCATATTTGGCATCATTTTCCAAATGTATATCGTTTTAATCTTTCGAAAACGTTGTTTTAATATGTAATGTTATTTTTTAAAGAAAAATTATAGCATGTGCTTAGTAAAAAATTTCGCATTTCATCCAAAACCATTGGGCCCATATAAGGGATGTTTTTTTAAGCGCGATAGAACTTTAAAATAAAACACAGATAAATTGTGTGAATTGCCGTGAATGGAGCAAATAATTCATGAATTGGAAACATAATTCTTTACCATTAATGTCTGAATATTAGGCCAGTGATGACTGAGAACATGGGTTCGATCCTAAATTCCGGAAAGTCATAACATCCAGTTGTTGGACTGTATAAATGACGAAGGCATAGCACTGCACTGGTCACTGAATAGTACCGGCAGCAATTCATACTGATGTATGCTAGTGTACATCACAGCACCCTCATTCGTCGGCATTGCTGCAAAATCGTCGATGAAATAAAATAATTAATAAAAAAAAAACTTTTTAAAATTGCTTGTTACAACCCATCTTTGATGGGGTTACTTAGATCAGGGCCTACCCCTTAAATCCCTGTTTTAATGGTGTTTTTGCTCTTTTCTAAAATAAGGATAAAAAAGACCCATACCTGGAGGAGTTAGAGGGTTAAAAGCTATTTTTTTCTCCATTACCCTTCTTGGGAGTAAATGGCTTTCACAAAGAATCATTTTGTCTGCTAAGTAGATGATTGGTCTGCTTAAGCAGGTCTTAGGATAATGGGGCTCTCATCTGTCGTTGCCTAGAAACAATACCTTCTGTGTATTTGCTATAGTGGTGGGGAGCCTTGCTAGTCTGAGATTCCTACTTTTTCCCAAGGGGTGGCGGCTGTCTGACCTCCGCCATGATGTTATCCTCTTTTTGCAGGAGTTGGAGAGGTCAAGATGGATTGTTTGGAAGAGGGTTGAAGCCACTTAATTTTAAGACTCGAAAAAACCCTGATCAAAATTGTTCGTGCTCGGCCAGGGTTCGAAGCAAGCACTACAAATCAGCCATTGCCTGAGTTACTTCTGTTAAAAAAACTATGGCTTCGGCCATGTGCCCGCCGTAGTTGACGCAGAGACGGCAGCACAATCTTGAAGTCCTATTTTAATACACTCTTCACAATGCTTGCAGGCGCATTTCCCTAATAGCTCGCCGAATGTTATGTTCCAAGTGTTCAATCGTCGCTGGTTGCTTCTGTATTATTTAAGTGTTAAGACTCGGAAAGAGAGAGTTTTGCTGTCCTTGTGCACTAAAGGACAACGTTGCAAAGGATGAAATTATATTACGAGTGTTGGGGGCCAATCAAATAGAAACATTATGGCATTTTCTTCTCAAAAGTTTGCATAAATAATGAAATAGAGCAAAGTCTGCAAAAGTCACACAAAGTCTTTGATGGCTCATAAATAAATAGATGTCATTAGCATGTACGGATAGAAACTCCACCACCAAGAGAAACTGTTTTGGCAAACCAAAAGGCAGGAGAGCAGCTGGACGGCCAAAAGCCCGATGGATAGATATTGTCAATGCTGATTTGAAAAGGATACATGTACAAGACTGGCGAAATTTTTCGAGAGGTAGAAATAAATGGAAAAGTATTGTTTGGAAGTCCAAGGCTAAATTTTAACTGTATCGCCAAGGATCTTGCAAGTAGATTCAAATGATCTTCTTTTATTCTTATTTTTCGTATACAAAATTTATGAAATTTCGTGAAAACATGATAGTATTTTTAAAATTCCGATTATGAATTAATAGTGAATTACATGGGAAACAGCAGCAACAGCATTACAAAAACCGTACATGAGGACAATATGTACAAATAATATTTTAACTGCTTTAACATTTAGGTTTTCTCATATATTTTGACTCATTTAGCAAAGGAAAAGCAAACCCGTTTGTTCCTCAATAGGAAAAGAATCAAATACCCGCAGGCATTAAGATATTTTTTCCAAAGCAGATAATTTTGTGCCAATTCTGAATAAATAAATTATTATATCGAGCTTTGCAGCCCTCAAGTGATTTTATATTGCTGAAAAAGTGGCAACTAATTTACGTTGTAAATACTTTTCGTTGCTTCAGAATGGTTCGATTATGTATTCAAATGTTTTTAAGCAAAACATCGCTGCAAAAAATATTTATTTACATATTTACAGATGACCCAAATTGCATATATTTCGCTGCAATTGTACAATTCATTTATGTGTTATTTTATTTCAAAGTTCCATAAGTTTCTTTGAACCTTTTGTGAGGTTACCTCTTGAAAAATCATTAACATATTATTGAAGCTTCTAGTGCCCATAAGAGGAATAATTTTGTTTAAATGTTTCTATAAGAAAAGTAGAACCTGATATGTCTACTTTAAATAAATGATGTCTACTTTTAACATAAGATTTACGGCAGCCTTAAACAGCACGTAGCAAACGCTTGAGAAAACCATTAAATAACAAATAAAAAATTATTATAAAACGGCTGCCATTAAAGCATTGAAAAATTGAGTCATTTTAAAATTTAACGAAAATAATGTCGCTTACTTTTTGCAACAAAAAAAAACCCGCTTCCAGACATAAAACAAAAAGCTTGCAACGCAGGCATAAAAACGTTAATTTTGTTTACATTCATAAACACAATTCTTTAAAAAACAATTAATATTTTTCACATAATCTTAATGTGATAATTTATGGCACACACAGCGAGCGCACTTAAATAAAAACCAAAAATAAAAATATTCCACAACCAGAAAAAAAATTAAATTTAAAAAAAAAATAATCTTTAACAAATAAATCAAATTACACAAAACGCTTGCGGCAAGCAAAACTAAATACAAGAAAAAATATTTTTATTTCGAAAAATTTTGCTTAAGCAACGAAGAAAATTTCAAAAACCCTCTTATGGCGAAAGCAAACAAACTATTCAGCAATAACAGCGTAAATGATGAAATTGTTTGGTTAATTTAAATTGAAGTTTTTTATTTAATATTTTAACAAATCAACAAAATCCATTCCAAAATTAAAATATTAAAAGATCAAACTATTTTAGTTACGCATTATCAGCGAGTAATTTAATGCTCGTAATGAAAAGCGCAATAACAGCTACAACAACAACAAAAGCAACAGCAGCTGTTGCTGCAACAAATTTTAATAAAATGTTGGCGTCATGTTTTTTTTTTTTTTTTTTGTTAATTATTACTATTATCGTTGTTATTTCACGCTTTTAATAAAAGGCACATGCAGGCAGGGAAACGTTTTCGATGATTTTGATGCAACACTAGACAGACAACAAGCAAAAGCCAACAACAATCAAAACTTAAAATGGAAATAAAAAACAATATTCATGATAATAAATACATTTTTATCTGAATAAAAATTAAAAAAAAAAATGTAAACGCAACTTTGCATTATTTAACATATTTTTATTTAAAACGGAATTGCATATTGATTAAGGGTTTGGAAATTTTGGCTGATAACCTGCACCGCAGCACACATACACGTAATACCTTTTGAAGATTTGATATCGATCACTATTTTGAGACTTTCAGGAAATCTCTTCAGAGTTTCGAGTTGTGGAGTTTCTTCATTGCAATGAGTGCTTTCTTTAGATGTAATTTTTTCTAAATTAAAAAATAGTTTTTATAATTTATTTTTTACACTCCAGACATTTATTTTCTTTAATGTAATCTTGATCGAAAATTGATTTTAAGATTAAGTTATGTTGAATGGTTTCCCCGAATCCAGGCGAGTTCACACAGAAGCCCGTTGAGAAATTGTAATAACCTGGAGGATTACTAATAACTTAAACTAGAAAAACGTTTGCTTTTGTCTATGAGAGGTTATCCGGAGTTACGTTTGTCAGTTCTACCAGATCATCAAAGTGTCCTGTGCCGTGAAAAGGAGTATCCGACTGCCTGAAGTTCTGGTCCACTAATGATATCTACATTCAAAACGCTTCTGTAGTAGTATTCATGCAGAATGCCCAATGGGCAGACATTCCACCAACAGCTTAGTGTCCCTTTAGACTCCCTGTGAAAACGCATAGTGCCTTTTTGGCAAAGGTCAGTAGATCCTTCGCTAATTTCTGACTTATGTTCGCTTATAAAAATCTAATAATTCAGTAGTTGTGTATTAACCTCGAGCGGTTAAAGTTTCAAGAGGGCTCTTTGTTTGTGAATTTTATAAATTCCTTTAATCGAACTCAGATACATGAAACGATATGATATCATGCAAACTTGGATTGCATGGATGAGTGTTTTGGTCAGTCTCAGAACTAGTATAAAATCTTTAGAGCTCTAACTGAGTGTATTGAGCAAAAAGGAGACTAAGTTGAGAAATAAATGGTTTTTGAAATAAATGTTTTTTTCCTTCTCAGGTAGCTTCAATATCAATCCGCCTTCGTATATATAGATGAAACCAATATCGACTTGGGAATCAAACAACTGAAATACTACAATTTTGCTGGCGAATATAAGTCTAAAGAGAACAAATGCATGATTAAGCTTTATCGGATTCTATCGAGGGCCTGCCACGTTCAGTACTTGACTACGCTCCGGCAATTGAGAATTACTTGCAAATATCTCAGCCAAAAAAGTTTGCTGTATCAACCGTATCTGTAAGCGTTAGATCATCATTTTGAAGATTTTGAATAGACAATTCAGCATTATCGTTTTAAAATTTAGTAAACGCCCAGCATCTTTTATTTCACCTTGTAGCAGATATTATCACCATTCAATTGAGCACTTGGTTACGTTATCTCATCATGGTAGTGCCATTATCGATGCCTCAATTGAATGCAGGTTTTGTCGCACCGGTTGTGCAGTAAAGATTGTGTAGCACATATTGTGTAGCAGAGATTGTGTAGCATAGATTGTGTATCACAGATTGTGTAGCAGAGGATTTGTAGCACAGGTTGGGCAGCAAAGATTGTGTAGCACAGGTTGTGTATCACAGATTGTGTAGCACAGATGGTGTAGCAAAGATTGTGTATCTAGCAGGATTAATAAATATATTTACATACATCTTGCTAAGGAATTGAACCTAATCGGAACTCTGCCGTTCACAAAAATAGTGAAAAAATACGCCGTATGTTTATTTTAGAAACTGTGTGTATCAAATTATTGTGCCAGCCGTATTAGATAGATGTGAACAAAAATTCACTGTTGTGATGAATTACATATTTTTTTTCTTTGCGTGTATCATCTCAACAATATAGAACATTCACAGGTTAAGAGCAGCTTGCTTGCTATTTCGTGATCAATGTTACATATTCATAGCAAAACATATCGATCTACATACTTCACTTATAAATTACAATCCCACTCAACATTTTCACCACTAAATGAAGAAGACCTTATGAGAATATTCAGGGCTGGCATAAGCCAACACAAATATTTAAGAAACAACAAAATTAATTTCAGAAAAGTTAGATATTATTTTCGGCACATGTAATTTCATCAGATTTTTATTTTATTATTTTTATTTTTAAATTATATGACAAAATTCATTAACTTTTTTATTTTTTCAATAAAGCATTTAGGAGCTTCGACAAATAAGGTGTGGTTTTATATTAAAAAAAAAAAAAACTAAGCTTCACACGATTTTGTGTGTTTGTCCATCTTAAAAGGTTGATCGTGTTTTTACGTTGGTGCGTTACGCTTAATTAATGTTCATTTTATTTGAATGAATTAACCTGATGTATTAACCTGATGTATTAGAAAAAGCGAACAACTTCAACAAAATAGATTAATTGATTAGCAACTCTTTTCACAACATGCGTATTAAATATACATTTCTGGTTTTCCTTAATTAATGACCAACTGAAACATTGTTTCAAGTTTACAAATTTAAGTTAAACAATAATAAAAAAAACAAAAAAAAAAGATTGTAGTAACAATATTTTATGTGCAATAGTGCACAAAGTGTTGATAATTAGCTCGTAAACTTCAGCAATTTAAACTTGTAATTTTCACCTCTTTTTTGTAAATCTACGAGCAACTCTTCAAGGCATTAAATGCAAAACAGCTCCATCTATTCAAGAAATGCTAAATACTTTTCTCCATATAATTTTTATCTTCTTTTTTTTAATGTTGCAAACATTTTTTTTATTTTTATTTTTGCCTGCTGCTTAAATATAAAAAATTATACTGTTTAAGACAGAAAGTGTGCGAGTACTGAGATCTGTGAATGCAAGTAAATTGTAAGACTGTTCATTGGCGGCCAGGCAGACAGACGCTCTGTTAACCGATAGTTGTGCTTGAGCATCGGTTTAGGTGAAAGATTAATCAACGGAAATTTAAATAGCAACTATTTAAGGCACTGATGCATAAATCATGGCCAGAGGCCTGCAATTTATTTGTATATTTATAATTTTCATTGTATTTAGTTTAAATGTGGCACAAAGTATTTTCAAATGAACACAATAACGAATAGTTTGAAATGCTAAATCTGAAATTACTTTTGAATTTTAAATATCTCTAAAACAATTTGATTAAAGGGGGAGAAACTTAAATATGCAAGAGTTCCGGTCAATATTACTTTCATAGTTGAATTGTAATTGTCGTAAGTAAAATACAAAGTGTTGTAGTGAAATCAATGGAAAGTTACAAATAAACTTAAATTAAACTTACTGGACAGAAAACTTTTTGAAGATTTTTCAAGGAAGCCAGGATACTTATTTGCACAAGAAAGAAATTTATCCAAATAATCGAGTATTTTTAGCTTATGAAATTTTACGAAATTAAAAGTGCAATTAAAAGCTTTTAAATGAACATATTTTTTGTGGGCTAAAGTTCGAACACCATCAGAACCTATCGGAGAATCATTTTTTAAAAGTTATTTATGACCAGAAAATATTAGAAAAGTAAATTTTAATAATTTTTCGGTATCACAACACACCTCATCCTTAGAGGGCAGTCTATTCACTTGAGGAGATTTTATTCAAACAAAATTTTTATTTAAATTAATATTCACCCGAATTACAAGAATGTGTTCCCAGTAAGTAGTCAAATTGACTTTCCGGTGTTTTCTGATCATAAAAAGTATTTCAAAATCATTCTCGAGTAAAATCTTATCGATTTAGATCCCTAAATCTACGTACTTATTGGACTTATTAACTTAGTTCGACTAAAAAGTTATTAATTACTAACTGTGTTTTTTTATCATTCAAGAAAATTTAGTCTAGACCATGACCTAATAATACAGGTCTGTTTAGTACTACAACAATATAAATATAAAAAAACAACAGGCATTTTGTTTTTGTTTAAAATCGCAGGGAAGTCAAAAACAGTTAATGAAAATTGTATTTTATGTTAGTGATGGAAAATTTAATTTTTTTTCGGTACAAAAAAATATTTTAAATAATACTTTTTTGACGCCCACAGTACTAAATTGAAATCTTTATAATTTTGTCTTTATTAACTAAAAACATATAATGAATTGTATTTGTTCTTGCGTTTATGTTATATTATCGAAACAAACACAATGATTTTAACTTATACCAAACATTCTTCTTAACGTCTTTTCACACCAAAATAAAGATTTGGGATTAAAGTTTGAAATCAAATTGACGTACAGTTGAGAGTAAAATGCCGACTTTAATGTTAAACTAATTGATCTTTTTCAAGACTGCGAAGTGTATTTTCCTAAATAGTATTGTTTCTCAAACTAAAAATACATTTAAAGCAAAACTTTTTTGTTTGTGCGCTAATAAGTTTACAATATTTCCAGACGTTGTTCGTGCGTAAAGCGACTATTTTTGGTCCCCGTGTTCATGATACAGACCGATAGTAAATATTTTGGGACTGCAAAAACCTATTAAAGTTAAAGTAACATATCAATCAAAAAAAGGCTTGTAGTTGAACCATTTGTTATATTAGGTCATCGTTAGATTTCAAAATTAAAAATTAAAAGATTTCTTATTTAAAAGTATGAAAAAGTATGATTTAGCTAGTCTAGCTAAAAAACCCTCAACAAACAAAAGTTTTTGAAAATCTTAAAAAAAGATATCGAGGCAATCTCGATTAATAAATTTAAAAAAAGGAATAATTTAATTTCAATTATATGTTAAGAACTAACACATTTCTCAAGTTGAGAAAAACCCAAACTTTTATGCAAAATCCTATTTTTCAGATGTTATGTTCAAACGATTTTCAAATAATATAACATCCAATGAAATATAGTTGGGAGTTATCACATTTTCATGTCCGTTATGGGAGTTTATTTACTATTTGTGAGGCTTTTTAAATTGGGGAAATATTGGAATTGGCAGTTAATTAATTTTTGCTTGGGACTTTTTTAATTTTATTGAGACTTATTTAATTTCATTGAGATTTATTTAATTTCTTTGGGAGTAATTTAATTCTCCTAAAATTGCGGTTCATACTTTTCTTTTGTTCTAATTTCATTTATGTTGAGACTTTCTGTATAAGAATTTATTTCATGTTAGGACTTCTTTCATTATTATTAGAAATCATTAAATTTACAAATTAATTAATTGTGCACTTTAGTTATTTAATTTTGTACCGTTGGCCCTTTTTCCATTTTGCATGGAATTTATTTCATTTGCGAGCAGTTATTGCAAATCGTTCTTAATTTGAGATCGAAATTGTTTAATACTTCAAAATGAAGCGGGGCCTGTAAAAGCATTTTTAAAAACAAGTTCAAAACGTTATACTCTTTTAAAATACTTTTACTATAATTAATGTTTGTAAGTAACTAGTCGAACTGACGGTTAAATAGTTGATATTCCTAATCACTAGTATCCACCGTCAAAAGTGTTAAAATTGAACAAAGAACGCTGATGAGATGGTGTAGCGGCCTCGAAATCATTACTGATCCGTTCTGCTAGTCTAATGAATAATAAAAATTGTTCCATATATAGTACTCTCTTAATAAAAAAATAATGAATTTATCCAAAAAATTTTCGAATAAAAAAATTAAATATAAAAAAAAGAAAAAATAAATGGGTAAACTCGGATTTGAACTTGAGCCAAATTATTCGTTTCAATATACATACATATTATACAATACTTTTACTATGTTATATACGTATGTTGAAATATACTGGTAAGCGATTGTTCAACACGTAGAAGTCAAATTAGTTTGAAAGTACTAAATGAACCGGAGAAGTAGAACGGGTAAAACGGAACAATTTGAAATGTTTTTACCGAAGAAAAATTTAATTTTCCATCACTGATTTCAACACAAAACTTTTGACAATTTCACAACTTTCGGCCATTAAAAAATACAACGCACAGATCTGGACTATTAAACAGACCTGTATTATTGGATCATGGTCTAGACAATTAAACTATTCAAATAAATTCCAAATTACAATTTTCAAAAAATTTCTTTCGATTCAGTTTTACTTTTCTAGAACGGCCCTCTACTAAAACAAAAAATTTTTTAACATAATAATCAAGACCTTATTTCTCTGCTGCAAATTGAAATTCCTCTCCTCAACATCGGCTGAGCACTATAAAAATTTACTATACGTCACAAATTTCTCATTTCAAGCCACTGTGTCTGGCACATGAAATTCGTCTTAAATGTCCGTAGAGTTGATGTTAACTGATTTGTAAAACCATAAGAATTATCAAAGCAGAACATTAAAGCAAATATGTAAGTAAATAAATTGTAATGAATGACTTTCATAAATATTTACGTACACCTAATCCTCGATTTACACCAAATGTGTATACACTTTCATGCAATTAGATTAATTGTTATTAACTTTATTTATTTATTATTAACTGCCCGTTTTTATAAAATGAAAACAAAATCGTGAGTGAGAATTCATATTGAAAACAAAAACAATTTTTCGTATTTTATTGTTGTTTCAATATTAATTCTCACTCACAATTTCGTTTTCACTTTATAAAAACAAGCAGTAATAGATTTATCATAGAATTAACACGAAAGTGTGAGTTCGTACGTTTCCATTCTGTGTCTTCAGATTTTACATTTTAAACTCGTTTAACACACAAAATAAATAGAGAAAATCTTTATTTATTTCTTACTCGTAAAAGGTCCCTCTAAGAAGCTCAAAAAAGTGGACGCAACTGTTTTTCTTGACTTATATGTTTGGAATTTTGCTGGAGAACTCACCACCTTCGAGCAATGCTGGATGCAGCGTGATTATATTAAACGATTTCAAATTTCATTGATAATTATTTTTAAAGGCTTTTCTTTTCATATGGTCATACGTTGACACCTTATGACTGAATATATAATTATTTTTCTGCAAACTCAGAAAACGTCATATAAATGTGTACCTTAATCAAATCAAACTGATTTAATATCCGTCAACAAAGTTACTTTAATGTCAGTTGAAAAAAGCAACTTATAACGTACGATGGATTCTATGTGACTCGGCCTTAACTAACAAGCATCATATTGATTTAATCAATCATCGAATAAACAAATTCTTTCTATTTGAATCCTTGTATTAAAATTTTTGAAATAATTACTATTTTCGATTCCTGTAAATAACACGAAATTTGTATCACTTTCCCTCATTTATTTTGTAATATACACAGTAATCAGTTTATATTCTCTTTTCTATTTTTCTATTCAATATTCTAATTTTTTTAAGGACCTCTCTACGATGCAAATCTAGGGAGTATAGTGTTTTATTATTTTGTTTTATTTCTCTTTTGTTTTATAGTTCTTAAGCATTATTATTAATATTTATGTTGGAATAATAACAACAATTTCTTAATGTGCTGTTGGTACATTCAATTGTTGCTGTTTTGTATTTTTAATTTTATTATTTTTCTTCAACTTCTTTTAATGTTTTAACCAACCACCAACCAAAAAAAAACATTTGTAATTTTTGCCATTTTTATTTTTATTTGCAACTAAAATAATTTTTGTGGTTAAGCAATTCTGAATTATTTTTTAATTTTTATTTCAGTGTACAACAAATGCACATATTTTTTAATTTATTATTTTTTCTTTTTTTTTTCTTTTTTAATTATGCTGACTGACCACAGTTTATTTTTATTTTTTTGTTTGTTTAAAGGTTCGTTAATTACATTTTTTCATATGTTGGCTATTTGTTGCTGCTGTTGGTTTTTCTCTAGTTGCAATTACAAGAAGCAGTGCGAGTTAAAAATTTTGAAGGAATTCAGAAAAAGTTTAGCGAAAATAATTTTTGAATTTATTATATTTATAAAGTTTGAAAAAGCGCTGTTCTGCTTCATTATGATTATTTATTAGGGAAAGTATGATTGAGTTTCAAGAAAAACTAGAAATTACAAATTTCCAAAATACAAAATAAAAAAACACAACAAATCACTGGACTGGGTGGCGCGAAATTGACATTATGGTACAAATGCTTTATATCTTATTTATTCAAAAGTTGTTTGCTTCTTTTGTTTAAGATATGCGGAAAGAATACTCGTAAATTTTAAAATGGAACAATACAAAATAGAACCACGAAAACAAATCATTGAATTTTGTTTTAATTTTTTTTATTTGATTTTTGTGAAGCCGCATGCTTATCGTCGATATTTTAATGTGTGGAGTGATTCCTTAGGGTTAACAATAAATCGGATTGTTGCCATTTTTCGTCACCGTGGTTCGATAAGGAATCGTTTCCCTTATGCCGGAACACTACGTACGCTGCTCACCATCGTAAATATGCAACTTGTACGCAAGAGTGTGTAATAAAAACCAGAAGCATCTACCAGGAGACGTTCTGCACAAGTTTTGCACTGTTCCATCACAAATTTCTGTACCTTTGCACTTAAAATATTTCAAGTCTACTTTCTATAAAATCTTAAAAAAGAGACTAAAAGAAATTTTAAATCAGAAAAGCTATAAGGCATTTACATCATACCATTAGTTCTGCGCCACCCTGTATCTTTTATAAACAAATTTATGTTCAACTGAATTACAATTCAGGAAGAAACAATTGAAAAGAGAAAATAAAAGATTGATTGAAAATTTGCTTGAGAAAAAAAAAGAAATATGCCATGATAACACGGTGCTACAAAGAAAAATAATAAATGTGATTTTTATAACTAGTTGCGTTAGAACTAGGAATATTGGTTTTGTCTGTACTTGTGCAAACCATAGTAATAGGATTTTAATTAGACACTAGAGAATTGGATACGTATTTTCTGGCCCGCTACATATTTTATCAGCTCGCTATCTTTTACATACCGTATTCATTACTTTTCATTACTTTGGTTCCATAATAGCTTTTAAGCAGGGCATGTTTAAATATGTACAAAAATTATTAAAATATGAACGCAAATATTCCTTAAAAAAAATTTAAAATATGCTCAAAAATATGCAGCCGAAAAAAATGTTGTTTTTTCTACTTTTCAATTTGAAAGGATCTTCCATTGTCGCACAAAACCGTCGAATATATTGCAAATTGATGTTCAACATCGATGTTACTGTATATTATGTTTTTAATCTTGGTCAACATTTGAAGGCCAACATTACGAATTAATAGTTTGTTAAGTATTTCAATAACAATTTTATTCTTAATATTTAAAAGTTTTTCTTTTAGGTCTTCTATGGCGGATCAACTTTCATGTAAAGGATGTCGAAATTGTCTTTAATGTATGATATATCTGTTTTACCGATAAATTCTTAAATAAAGCCTTTGCGTTACATATTAACTGTGCATCATAATCACATTGCGTTCATTTAAAACGTTGCTTATTTCTGTGAAGTTTACGCAATAATAATGTCGCAGCCTTTAACAAAGATTCCCTCATCTAGTATTACAAGGCATGGGTACATAGAATGCATTACATTGATACGACAGAATTTTTAAATTAACCTAGAAATTAATTAATACAATAAGTATATTTGGAAAAATACTACATACTAAGTTTTTATGTAGTCCTGCGTAACGAAAAATGGATTTGCAATTTGCAACAACTTCAACATTTTTGGGTAAATAATTTTTAACGATCGCATTGCGGAGACCATATCGTCGGTCACAGGTTGACAACTCTTAACATGTTTTTGTACTTTTCAGGAGACAAAAAAAAACGTTATTACTCCGTTACTAAACCGTGTTAGAAGTAAATAAAAAACCAAAATCAGTAGGAGATATTTATTGTAAGATTAAAATATAAATGAAACGTACTAACATGCAGAAGGACAAACACAGCCTTTTGGCATCAAAAACCGGATTCGATTTTTTTGTGAATTAAAAGTTGTCAACCTGTGACCGACGATATATGGAACTGCGTCAGTTATCAAAAGAAATTTTTGCCAAAAAGAGTTGCTAATTTAAAAAATATGCACAAGCATATTATTATGCAAAAAGTATAAAAAACTTGCCCTGCTTATAAGTAAAAATACAAGCAATTTAATTTCTGAGTGCCGCGCTAGTAGAGCGAGCGCTTATCACACAGTAGATCTCAAGTTCAGCCCCTCGCGAATGAATCTGGGGGCAAATCACGGCATTCGATATCGAGTGAAATTTCCATACAAATTCAAAAAATTTTGTATGGGATTTTACTCGATATCGAATGCCGTGATTTTGCTCCCTGTTCTTTTGTGTTTGTGTGTTTTTTTATTATTTTTTTAGACGCGTAAAATAAAGTTATGTAATAGACCAGTGAGTGAAACACTTGACATAAAATTTAATTTGTTTTGTGTTGTGTTGTGCATTGAATGACTTCTAAATATAAATGAGATACATAGTAAGTACTGCGCTCCAATGACATCGGCACATTAAATAAAAGAGTTCAATTGCCAAAATAAAAGTAGTTCACTTCTTATGTTAATAAGCATTTTCACTCAATACTTTGCGATCAAAGTTTTTACTGCGATAGAACCCGCCTTGATCTCATGCAAGTATCCCGATTTGTATCTTGAACGCCGGTAACCTACAGATCTGGTTGCAGCATTTTAGACGGCAGCAATCATAATCTGGCTCGAAGGACCACAAAATTCAAATCCCTATTTTCTACTTAGTTTTAATTATTAGCTCTTTTATTCTTTAACAGAAAGTTCAACAGATTTAGCTGAAATTAAAATATATATTCGATTGACAAACCTGTGACCACACAATAACTAATAAAATTTATTTTTAGTTTATTTTAATCTTCTTCTTTTCTTCTTTCCTTTGTGACTTAAAAACTTAACAAACAAAAAACCGCATGTTAAAAAATTGAGGTGGATTTTGAGGACAGACAATTATTATTGGAGGGAAAAGACAAAAAAAAAAACAAAAGGCTAAAAGAAATAAAAATGCGGACGTACGCTATATTTCCATTTCAAATGAAATCAAATAACCAGCCAAGCCAGCCAAGTCAACAGGCCGCTAGACACCACAACCACCGACCAACCAAACAACCAACCAACCAGTCCCATTCAAACAAACGACACTTGAAGGCCACATGAGAACTAGAAAAAACGCAGTTATACTTAAAGCCTCATTGCAATGGCCATGTTTTCTTAGAGTCAATTCCATTGCAATTGGGAAAAATCCATGAAGTCCAAAAGAAGATACTCAACAAAAAAGTCAAATACAAAACAAAAACAATAACAACAACTACAACAACAACAACAACAACGTAAAAATAAAAACGGGCAACAACTTACATCTAAAAACCAGATAACGAGCAAAAATTGTAAGAAAAATCTGTGTTTGTCAGTCAGTCAAAACGGGTGGAATTTCTACCTTGATGACATCTTAAATTATTTTTGTATTTATTTTCTTATTTTAATTTTTTTTTTTTAAGTTTTAGTCTTTTCCGTTGTGGTGGTGGCTGGCTGGTTGTTCTTGCAGTTGTTGTTTATAAAAATAAAAAGTAGGTCTGTTAGCCAATAAATTGCTTTTATAGTTTGTCGTGTGAGTGTGTTTCTTCTTTTCTTTTTCTAGATTTGTCTAAAAGACGAAATTGTGCTTGCTGGATGGAAAAAATAGATGTCTAAAGAAACTGGTAAGAAAGTTATAAAATGGCCAAGATTGTATATTTTAAGTACACCCTATTCAATAAATAATGTTATTTTTAAGGTGGAGTAATGAGATGTGTAATTAAGAGGAATTTAGCGACATTTAGCAGCACGCCCGTGAATGGAAGGCGCCTGAAATTTGACTCCATGTGAAAAAGATTTTTTTGGAAATCGAAGTTTTCAATATATAAACAGTATTTATGCAAAAGAATACACTTTTAAACAGCCGAAGTATTTTTTTTTCTCATTAGAAATATATTAATTATTAGAAAAATCTGAAGTGCTAAGCGCCAAAAAGTTGTAGAAGACAAAACAAAATTTTTACATTAAGATTGTTTTTTTGTTTTGTAAATACTACAGACAGTGGAGTTTGTTTATAATAATTTTCGTTAATAGCGAATTTTCGGTAACCAAAATAAACAAATATTTAAATGTCAGTGATTCTAACAAACAAAATAAAAAAACAAATTTCTACAGATTAATTCTTAAGCCATTAAAATAATTATTCACCCTTATTTGAACAAAGTGAGTGGAAAATAATATATTTTCGAAGAAAAAATAATCAAAATGATTTTTGTTAGTTACGATATACAGAGTGGCACAGAATTCAATTTATAACTCTTTTAATTCTAATTTTTTCTTTATTTTAATACAAAAAAGCAACACAATCGAAGAAAGTTCCAAAACAATTTAATTTTACTGATTTAAAAAGTAGAGGAAAGTTCAGAGACAAATCACGGCATTCGATATCGAGTAAAATCTCATACAAATTTTATTGAATTTGTGTGGAAATTTCGCTCGATATCGAAAGCCGTGATTCGCCCCCAGACTTTTTTCACATTTTTATAATGAGCAATGAAGTTAGTTTTCTATTAAATGGCTGTACCAACAAACAAAACTTCAGGATTTAGACTACGGAGCCAAGAGCAGTCCAACAGCAACAATTACACCCATAATTGGCGTAATTGGCCCATATATATTTTTTTATGACATTGGTATTTCAATTTCTGTAAACGGTGGTGCATATCGGACGATGTTGGAAAATTTTGTTTTGCCAGCCGTCGAAAACTATCCAACCTTGAGATTTCAACAAAATTAAAGGCCTTATTTCATTTTCGAATTTTCGTTGCCAACGAACGTTCTGTACTTTTCTGTAGAAAATATTTTTAACTGCTTGTTCTGTGAAACAGCTGGTTGTTTTTAAAAGCAAAAGATAATAAAAAAGAAAAGCATTGACATTGTGGTGAACAAAATTTTTTTAAAAATTCTTATTTTAATAAACAAAAATAAAACAAAAGAAACAAATTAATAATTAAAAAATTAATATTTTATTAATTATTCTGCTTTTGAACTTTTGTATGTCGATCATACAATTGCAGGAATGAAACAATAAAGTTCCAGGAGAAGCATTGTCACCGGTGGCGGTACGTCAGACCTGTTATTAAGCTTTTCACTGTCCATTGGTGTTTATTTGACAAAAATATATAAATCTTTAAAACATCTTAAACTAAAACTAAATTTTCTGTGGTGTGAAATATTACAAGTTTTGTTTTAAAAGTCTGAATATTTTAATTTAAATTATTAAAGATTTATATATTTTTGTCAAATAAAAAACATTTTGCAAACATTTACAAAATTCATTCTTATAATTATATCGTTCACATTCGAAAGTTCATACACAGAACAAATAAGGAAAGGTAAAAACTAATGAGCCCATAATTCTGCCTTAAGCCACAGTATATACTGCACGTGCCTCAACGGTTTTGATAAGAAATATATTCGCTGAACGCATTGTACGCAAACAAGTGATTTTAACTGGGAACCACATTCATCGAATTTAACAGCTCCTCACATTTTCCTTTGGGGATATTTGAAATAAACCATCACCCAACTAAAAACCAAAAAATAGCCACAACTCACAGGATATAATTTTTCAAAGCTATTAAAAAAAATTTGTTTCGGACATAATTTCTGTCCGGACAAAATTTTGCTGACTGAGAGTTTTCTGCAACACGATTCACTCTTTTGAAAAAAAATGTTCTCGAAAAATGATTAACATTTGCATAAATAAAAAAGTAATAAACAAAAGCATATTCTGCGCAACATGGGACATAAATGGATGTCTACTTTTGCCTTGCCAATTACCCTGGTCTTCAAACAAATCTAAGAGTTTTAAGTGCATAATATAAATTCGTTTTCAGTTTCTGACTATCTCGTAAAGATTTTTTAATAGGCGTGATCAATATGACGCCCGTATATTTCATAATACCTCAAAACCGTTTTCTCCGATTTAGTGAAACAAAACTTAAAAAGATGCATAATAAAATCCCCTTTAAGTGACACGGAGTTATTCAGGTATCAATGACGAAAAAAATAGTTCATGCAAAGTGGGTTTTTTCAAAACTTCATGAAAAAAACCTTTACAAAAGTCAAAAATAAATATTTTTATTATTAACTAAAAAGTTA
This sequence comes from Gymnocheta viridis, assembly GCA_956483585.1. Lineage (NCBI taxonomy): Eukaryota > Metazoa > Arthropoda > Insecta > Diptera > Tachinidae > Gymnocheta > Gymnocheta viridis. The sequence goes on from OY101441.1 coordinate 46,252,318, forward strand.
GGAATGTATACTAGAATTAAAATAAGATATAAATCATGAAAATCGATGGACTAATGTTGATTTTATTCACAATTAAGTGACGGTAGTTCGTTATCAAATGCCAGGATTTCCAGTTAATCAATAATAAATTTTTCTCTTCACAATATTTCTAAGTTTTAGACAATAAAAATAACTTTGTTTGATGATTTTTCTACAAAGTACTAAAAAAAGGATTTAACTCACAAACGAATTAATTTTAATTTTTTAAATAAAGAATTTCTAAAACTTCATAATTTTCACTTGTGATGCTTTATGTTGTGGAAAAATAGAAATATCGCGAATGAACTTTCTTTTCCTCTTGATCATAATTCTTCTTAATTTCTTCACTGATGTCAATAAACTTAAGTAGCCCACAAAAGTCTACGAAAATATTTCGTTAGCTGCTCAAAACCATTAAACTTTGTGACCCATTTATTTAATTTGAACTTAAAAAATAATACTTTGACATAAAAATGCACATTAAAAATTAAGCCTCTCCAAACTCTCCTTATTCACTTAGAGCTTTTAATTGTATCTTAAAAATTAATGTCACCAAACCAACAACAAACGAATTATAAGTACAACTTCTCGAAGATGGTGATCATTCATTTAAACTTCGTTGTTTTTCTTTATTTCGATTATTATTGTTGTTGCTGGCCTAAAACAGTAGTTCTTTTGTATTTAGTAAATACAAAGACCACGCATTATATACGAGTACTAAATTTGGTTACTTGTTTTAACAGAATTCAACATTCTTACACAAAAAAAAAACTTTTTAACGCAAGCAACAGCATTGTGGTGAATGAGCATCACAAAAACAACCTTGACGCATGAAATAAATCTTGGAGAAGGTCAGTGACAAAGCATGCGGAATATGTATGGACATGTGTACGAGTATGTATGTTGTATCCATGTGTGCATTTTATTGAAATTCATCCATATAAGGAAAATTTTATTTAAAAAGTTTATAAGGTTGAGAACGTTTTGTTGTCAATTTTCGTCACACATACGCGTGTGGAATATCAATATCGAACTTGAAAATTTAATTAAATAAATAAACAAAGAAGTTGTTGCAACTGCTCTATTGTGTTGTGTTGTGTTGTGTTGTTTGTTGTGTGTTCTGTGTTGTATTGGAGTTGTACTCATATTGTTCATGTGTTTTCCACAAAGTTTTGCTTTTATATGGAAACTTAATACTCACTCATGTATTTTGATGAATTTTGTTGCAAATATATTAAAAACAAAAAACATTAAAGACAAAAAAACTTCAAAGCATATTACCGCGACTTAAGTTCAAAGATTAAAAATTATGAGTTATTTATGGTTTAGTAAATATCAAAAAAAAAAACAAATAATAAAATCTTTATTCGTCTTTGCTGATATTTTATATTTATATTTTAAAAAAAATAAAGTTATTTAAAAAATAATTTGGATAAAAAAAGAAAGATTCAAACAAAATAAAAATTACATAAAAAAATAATTTGGATTTGAAATGTAAATATGCATATTATAAAATATTTTTATGAACGTTCAGTTTTAAAATACAACAATCCTTTAACATCGTTGAACAGTTTACTATAGATTGGAATAAATATTCAAAAATGCGAAACAATTTCATTGAGATCCTCAGTCGATAAATGTAACAACAATATCAAAAGGAACTGGAAATCGTTCGGGATTAAATCCAAATTTAGGTAATATAAATATACCCAACAAACAAGTGGTCAAATACTTAGGCATTCACTTAGATAAGTTCACATACTTTGATAATCATGCTAAAGAAATACTTACTAAGGTACGAAATGCATTTTTCATTTATAACCCATTATTTTACTCAAAAGACATAAAACCAAGAGAAAAATTATTAGTATTAATCACTTATCAGACCAATCCTTACATATGGATGTCGAATTTGGTTTAATGTCTCACCATCTTACATGGAAAGAATACGAGTATTTGAAAGAAAATGTTTAAGGACGTTTGCATCTTTATATAGATCGTCACAAAGTAATTATGTAAAATTTGTTTCAAATAAATAGTTGTATAATACAGAAAACATTGTTCAATCCACAAGCTCAGTCGTATGGTTTATCGTTTAAAAAAAGACGATATTTGTTTATGTGCTTGCGGACAGACAAATTTGTTGTATCCTCGTTTTGTCGTATTTTAAATGTTAATTCAATGTAGTCTGTGAAATTAGTGAGTTTGACAACCATTTTTAATTATTTTTCAACTTATGTACTTATGTATTATTATACGTATAATTTTTGCTATAAAATTTATTAATATAAATAAAAAATTAAAATAAAAAAACATAATTGATGTCGCCGGATGAAATATCACTAGCTATTGCAAAACTTACCAATTACAAAATTGAGATAAATTAAGATATAAACACATTCACGACAGCAGGCTACACGGGTACATGGCTACAAATTTCTCTGGCTTTTTCAAAAATTGGCAACTTTTTGTGAAATTTCGCGTTTTTTGCAATGTGGGTTACTTTTTCTATTTTTTATTGTTTTTTGCGAGTTTCCCACATTCTTTGCATTTCTATCTCGTTTTAGAAGATTTTACGACTTCTTCTAAATTTTGCAACTTTTGGCGGAATTTCGCGTTTTTTGCAATATGGGTTACCTTTTCTATTTTTTATTGTTTCTTCGACTTTTAAATGTTATTAAACATTTTAATTTTCCCAATGATTGGAAGTGATTGTGAATTTTCGCCTTTTTTGTAGTTTTTTGCGAGTTTTCAACATTCCTTGCATTTCTATCTCGTTTTAGAATATTTTACGACTTCTTCTAAAGTTTGCAACTTTTGGCTCAATTTCGCGTTTTTTGCAATGTAGGTGACTTTTAACAAATTTTCAGCATAAACATACTGATTCAACATATCGTCTAAAATTAGCTTTACAAATAAAATTTTTCCATACTTGTCTTCAATACAACCATTTATAAAATATATTCAACTCGAAAGTATAATTATAACACACTTTTGTATGAAAATTATCAATAACAAAAATACAATAGTGTATAACTAGACGATTACACAACACATACGGCGTTAATATGAGCTCGTTAATTGAACAATTATTTATACAAAACATTGAGTTACGGTTTTTAATATTTTAGAACAAAGATTATAAAATATCATTATAATAAGCGAAACCAGACGCTTTTATGCTGTCCTGTAAACTTGTAGCTGGTAGTGTAAATCGTTCTGAATACAACCCGTCGATATGCTCACTTATTGTCGTTAAACCATTACATTTTACAATTCGAAACACCAGCTGTCGTCCCCCAAACTGTATTCTTTTTTTATAAATTCTGCAAATTTTATTATATTTTTTCTCATAATATAATTTAATAAATAACGTAATTGCTTTTATAACATTAACTTTCAATTAATATAAATTTCATATATTTCGCTAATTTTTTCTAACAAGTTTTACCTGCGGCTAACAGCAAGGTAGCTGCCCTGCCTTAAGCTTTTTAATTGATAATTGTTCTTGACCAACTATAATTTCAGTTACCAGTTTTTTTTTATTTTTATTTTTTATCTGACCTCATTATAAATATTTTTAATACAAACAATAAATTTAGTTTTTAAATAATTTATGAAATATTTCCCTCTAGAGAACAAATTTCAATTGTATTCGAACTCCAACACAATTTTTACAATTCAAGCGAATCATGCGCATCTTGTTTTTGTAGTATTTTAATAAATTGATCACTTGAAAGTCAGGCGAATTAATGAACCACAAGTTTATTAGACTCGGCAAAAAAAAAAATCAACAACAGCAATAACAACAACAAAAATAATCAGTAAACATTTTTCACATACAAATACCGTTTTGCACAAATCCATACAATTAAATTTGTTGCGGACTCTTTTTTTATTACATGGGAAAATTACTCGCATGGTAGACAAATAGATAGAAAGACAAACAGACGAATGAATGCATAAACTATTAATAAAAATAAATAAAAGAAACAAATAAATAATAATAAACTGCGGTTATATTACGAGGGTTGAATACAAGTATTACAAACGTCGGATAATTATTTTAAACAATAATTACCACAACTATTTCCCATGGCCAACGCAAGCCATCATATTCTATTAATTAAATATTAATCATTTGCATAAATAAATACGATAAAATACAAAAATAAAAAACATTCCACAAAAACAATTTAAAACTTATTAGCTTTATTTTGTTCACAAAGTACATATAGAAAATGCTCTGTTTCATTTGATTACAAAAGCAAATTGCACAAACACACATGCATGCTTTGTTTATATTTCAACTTGAAGCTGATACGTGCATGTGCAATAAATGTTCATGAATTAGTACCAACTTTAAAGACTTATAGCTCCCAAAATACTGAACCGATTTTAACAAAATATAGATTGTGAACATTTGTGAATAAATATCCTCAAAATGATAACAAATTCTGTCAAAATATACTGTTTAGTATAACGTAAAAGGGATCTAAAAAACGTTTTTTATTAGTTATATATATATATATAAATTATACAGTCGATCTTCTTTATAACGTTGTAGCTGGAGACCGGCGACTTTCTACGTTATGGAGAAAATTCGGTATAGGGAAGCTGCAAATTTAAATTGTTTATGTCAATATTTGTTTTTTATTGCAAGTAGGGATACTTATATCTACACAATTATTTATTTTGAAAAAAGAAATATGCCAATTTTACTTGTTTTAAGCTTTTCCATTTCAATTCGGCCTTAAATTCATTGCAGTTATTGAAGTAAGAAAATACTTTATCTACGACATCACTTTGGTTTGTGCGATTCAAGTAAAATATTCTTTACCGAGAAGTAATTTATCATATAAAAAGGGCAGATGAGTTTCAAGTTTCTTGTCATAAGATTCCTTACAGTGAAAACTACGCTATAAAGAAATTCATAGGAGAATAAAAGTTCTCAAATGTAATTTCTTATACAGAAAAATTCTCCATCAAGACGGTCGTTACAGAGGAATTCTAGTCTTTTTTAGCGGATCCACTACGCGATAATTGGCAAAAACTAAACCAAAAATTGTATGAATTAATAAATGAAAAAGAAGTCAGAGTAATATCTCATATATGTTTTTATTCAACTGAGAGCTGATAAAGAGATTGGTAGCACCAACAAAAAAATCACTTCATCAGAATATCCATAAAAAAATATTAGGTCATTGGAAGCAGTAAAATAGTTGCATGCTTTCCAAATTCACAGTTTTGAAGCGCTTCCGAAGATGCACAAAAATAGGCAGAAATCTTTTAATTTATTTTTATGCTCAAAACAGTTTTTTCTTTCACTCATTGAACGGAAGATAGAGATTCAAAAAAATGCACAAGGTTTGATTTTTTGTTGCTTACTGATTCATATAAACAACATTGAAGCTTAACGATGCTACAATTGGATGCTACAAGAAAACAAAGAGATATGATTTTCATGAATTCTTTTATTTATTTCGCATGTTTAAGTTTCGATAAAGCTAATGCTAGGAACACAACTGAGGCGAACGACGAATTTCGTCCAACGTGACGAATTCGTCGGCGGAAATTCGCTGTATAAATAATAACGAAAAAATAACAGCTGTTATAATTGATAGTTATTGTTTACTGTTTGTGCAAAGAAATAAAATAAAAAATTTATCAAAGAATTTAAAATTTTTTGAAAATTATTAGAATAATTAATATAATGTTTATTATGGTGAAAGCTTTTTTCCTTGTACGTAAATAATTACGAAGAAGGTGGTGGATACGGCCGGTAAACATTTCTATTAATGAACCTTGTATTCCCAAGAAGTGGTTTTGCAGAACTTAAGTTCGAGGATGAAGAACACTTCTTTAAAGCAACAAGAATGAATGTTTGAAAGTTTAATGCTCTTCTAAGTTTGCTTAAGAAGAGATTAAAAAGGTTTTCAAGAAGAACGCCTATTGATGAGGAGATGCAAGATTATACAAACATTCGTGTTTTTTCACATTTTCAATTATTATCTCAATAGCATCCATTTTTGAAAAATTTTTACCAAAATATATTTTTTAATTTTATTTTGTTTGCCTGTTTTATATAACAGCTGGTAGTGTGACCGTACTAAAGAAAATAATTCATACTTAAAAAAGAAAAATTAACAAAAACACAACTAAAACACAACTAAAACCAATTTTTGAGGTTAATCAATTTATATATTTATTGTAAATGTTATAAAATAACTATAAAACAATTGTTAAAGTAATATGAAACTTTATTTACTAAGAAACTCAAAAACTAAAAACGAAAATGGTCACATGGTACCGAATTGTTCGTCTTTCGCCGGCGTAAGAAATCGAAATAAATCTATTGCAAAGTTCGCCGTGTATGACGAATTTCGCCATCGCTATGATTACGTGTATTTTCATATACACTAATGTATTTTAATTTTGACGACGAATATTCGCGGCCAAAAGTTCGTCGTTGGTCTCAGTTGTGTTCCTAGCATAACTAGAAATTGTTCATATAATAGTATTTCATATTATGAAAAATAATTTTAAGAAAAGTACTCAAAGCCAGTTGAATTACTATTAAATTGTTGTGTTTGTAAAAGAATATGTATGTATGAAAAACTGCAATTCAGTTACAAGAAAACGTTGTAAAGGAATTATAATCTATTTTCGCCTAACTGACCTGGCAAACTTGATTTTACCAATAAGATATTGTGGCATTTCTGAATAAATAAAATTATGCAAAAAATAAAAGAAGGTTGTAGAACGAAATGAAGAAAATTGAGAAATATGATGATATATTTTCAAACCGTATACATATCTTATAAAATTGTTATACAAACGTTTAGTTTTCATTTGCTAATAGTCACAGCTTGCAAAAGTTTGAAAACCGTAGATTAAGCCAGGAATAAGGTAAGATTTTGCAAGAGGTTGTCTTACATTGAAAGGAGTGTAAGTGCTGTACTGTGACGACCGAAGATACTTCAGCTTTGTATAAGTAAAGGCCGAGGCACATAGAATCCGTCGTACGTTATACGTTGCTTTTTTCAACTGACATTAAAGTATCGGCGGAGGAGGTTGACACAATGAGTACTTTGTTGACGGACATCAAATCAGCTTCATTTGATTAAAGTACACATTTTTAATAGAATTAGAGGATATTCTGGTTTATTTTTAATTTTTATTTAATTTAAATTTGTCACCACACAACACAAAAAGCTTAATAAAAACAAAGCAAAAATAAATTATATTTTTCAAAGTACCCAACGTACGTTAAAAGTTAAAAGTTGCCCAACATTAGTACTTTGCGTTGACGGAGCCGTACCGAATGTGATAAAGCTCATAAGGAAACCTGTATTTCAATTTAGTTGTCAGTTGAAAAAAGCAACGTATAACGTACGACGGATTCTATGTGCCCCGGCCTTAAGTCTAACTTACAAGTGTGTTAACATGTTTTGTCCTGGTAAGACTATTATTAAAAATCAATCCAGGATTTTTTGCAGCATTTAAACAAAGTCCATTTGGAGTTGCCCAGCAACAAATTTTATACAGAATGTTATTTACTGCCAGGGCCACGATGACACACGTATTCGTTCTTTGTATTTGTTTTTGTTTTAAATGTAATTATGTTATTTTATGAAAAAGAGAATTCGTTCGACATGGTGGACCAGGTACTTATTCTTGTAATATTTTCTGCAACGGAAATAACTGGACTGCTTAAATACAACTGCACATCTTCTGCATAATAGTGAATTTTACAGTGCAAAAGATGTTTTAGCAAGTTATTTGCACAAATGGAAGAAAGGTGAGGTCCAAGGATTGACCTGCCTCAGGGGCAGAATAGAAGATTATTCGAATAAACAAATTGCCAATATACTAGTCAATAATAAATGTGATTATGATTTGAAAAATTGTATGTCAATGCAGAAAAACCCAATGTGGGGTATCGTAAACAAAAGTCATGCCTTCTAGGAGAGTATTTCGAAGAAACAACAAACAACTCTTGCTTACAAGACTGCTTTGGACGAAGCAGGAGGTTTCTCTGGGCGGCTTGTTTAATTTGATTTTCCCTGTCTTCTGCAAACAGCTTATCACTTTAAACTGATAATTCTCCCAAACTTTTGTTTAACCCCTCGCATCTATCCAACCACATACCATCTAAAACATACTTATATTAAATTGCTTATGAATTGTAGTCATGCCTCATTAAAAGGTGTTCATTAAAAGTCACTTGAAACGGGTTAGCAATTGTTAATTTTCTGTTATTTGTTCAGAGTTCTATTTCTCGTGTGCTCAACTTTGAACATTGTATGTATTAAGATATGTGTGTGTGTGTGTTGTAATTTTCGCATACAATTTGTATAAAATCACAATAAATAATGTTTAATTGCATTTAAAACTGTTGTATTTTAAATCAAACTAAATAAAAAATGCCGCGTACATGCAGTTTTGTTTTGTTTGTTTGTTTTTCCAAAACACCAGCAGAGTAATAAAAATAATAAAAACGACTTTTTATTAAATTGTTTTTTATATGTATATATGTATATAATTCAAACGATTTATTAATCGTTGAGTTTGCAAAGTGCTTTTATGGCCAAAAATTAAATATATTAGTCTTTGAATTGAATTTAAAATTTGTTGTTTGTTGGTCTTTTGTTGTTTTTTTCTGTTTTTTTCTGTTTTAAAATTCTTGAAATATTTCTTATAATTTATATTTTATTAAATTTTTTATCGGCATATCTTCTAAACGTTAATAGAATTTTTAATTTGCAGTACTTTGTTCGGAATTTACAATGCGAATATTTCTTTTGAAATTTTTGGGGAAAAAACTTATTATAGCTTGAAAAAGAAATAAATTAAAAATCTTAACAATTTTAAGGAAGGGTTTTAAACTTACCGGTATATTTTGAATTTTGTAAAAAAAAGGCTGAAAGAAAAAGAAAAAAAAATACGTAAATATTTGTCAAATAAATTGAGTATAAAACAAAAGACTTAAGAAGGAAACATTTTAAAAACTTTGGTCTCAAATATTCGATTTTAATGGCCAGATTATGACTTCGTACTTAAATGTTATTTATCTTTAAGTTCTATTTAAATACGAAATTAAGTTTTGCAGTACAAACTTAAATGAAACTTAAATAATATTAAAATGACCAGCATTGAGTTTAAACTTAAATGTTCTTAAAATCCTCATGTCTGGCTATTTATTATTAAATTAAATTAAATTGAAATAATTTGTTAATTTATTCATTATAAGTTTATGACAAACAATATGTCCAATTCATAAGCAAATCATTAAGTAATAAAAAATAACACTGTTATTTATTTATATCGTATAACGAAATGCTTTTCAAATGTAACGTTTCTTTTGAAACATCTCATTTAAAGAGAAACTCAATTTTAATATTTAATACTTTTTGTTGTTGGCTTTAAACTATAAATTACTAAAATTTATAGATTTAAAGAAAAATTTGATATTAAGCTTGGAAGCATAGTAAAATTTATATTAATATATTAATTTTTTTAACAATGTCAATAGACGGCTAAAAGATATGAGTCAAGATAATTAATTAATAGTTACACCCTACAGAAAATGTTTTGGTGGTGTGTTTAAGGCACCCGTTTTGTTTCAAAAACTCTCCCAAACGTTAACGCGAGCACATAATAAAACAATAGAACTAATTAACTTTTGCTGGGTCCTTGGGAAAAAAACTCACGTTCAGTTCCTTCTCTACAAAATATTAGGAACTCTTGAATAAAAAACATTATTGCAAAAAGTTAAAATCTCATAAAACAAACAAATAATAAAAAATACTGGCGCGGTAAATGTAGTGAATTTAAATCTTAATTGAGTTAAGAAAGCTTGACTTAAGCAAAAATAAAATATGGATAAAGAAAAATGTTCAAGTGGATAAAACAAATGATTAGCAAGGCTTTATTAAAATTTATTAAGGGATGCTAAATTGGAGTTTTTCAAGTAATTTCCAAACTTGCATATATTAGAATAATAATAATAAATGATTTGTAAATGGTGTCCCAAAATACCGCAAGACGTGAATTGACAGCTGACAGTTTGGGGCTTATAAAAAGATTCATTGAAAAATCTCAAAAATAATGATTTAACTAAAAACTTAGTTTTCTATTTAACTTTGGGACACCCTTTATAAAACCGGCTTCTAATTACATGCAAGTAGCATCAATAAATTTTACAAAACAAATTTTAATGACCTCAATCTAACTCAACCAAAACGATATAAATTTATAGACAGTTTTTGCTGCCTTTTGAACATAATTTCAGCTAAGATTTATTTTTTTTAAATTAAGAACGCGTGCTTCAAATAAAACAAAATCTAAAACAAAGCCAAACAAAAAAGTACCAGCTAAAATTGTGTTTTTTAAAATAAAGGATATATGGGAGGTAGGCATGTCCTTGCACTCATTAAGTTGAAATTTGCTGCAAAACTTAACAACATAATAATAGAAGCATTTGCCAATTTTTGCTACATTTTGATTATAATTTGAGTTAAAATTGTATTCTTAAAATAAAGGACATCTGGGAGGTTAGCATGTCCTTGCACTGCTTGAATTGAAATTTATTTTAAAGCGTAACAGAACTATAATAATTCTGTTTGCAAATATTTTCTATATTTTGGTCATAATTTAAGCAAAAATTGTGTTTATAAAATAAAGTATATATGGGAGGTAGATATGTCACTATTTAAGCAAAGCTTAACAATATCATAATAATAGAAGTATTTGCCAATTTTTTCAATATTTTGATTACAGTTTGAGCTAAAATTGTGTTCTTCAAATACAGGATATATGGGACATATGCATGTCCTTGCTCTAATTAAGATGAAACTTGTTACCCAGCTTAACAGCAGAATTTAAGAAATAGTAACCAGCTTTTGCTATATTTTGATCATAATTATAGTAAAAATTTATTTTCTTTTTAATTAAGGAGGTTCGTACCGGGTCCGATTTTCGTCGAAGCAGCTCTGTATCACATTTGAAATATCTAGCGAGAGACAAAGCAATTGGGTCTGTTAGCAGAATTTATTGTGGCATCTTCTATCCTAATAAAATGACGACATTTTCTGTCTCCTGGCAATTTTTTTGAGTCAGACAATCGTAGATATGATATATTGAAAAATGTTCAAAGTCAAAATAAGCTAGCAATGTTCTCTTCGTTATATGATCACCACCTTGGTTGTGTTCGTGCAATGTCCATACAATCATATAATTGTGAATCCTTAAAGTCTCACCATTCTGTCGAAGGACTATCAGGTTTTTGGCATTTTGCCAGAATTTTATTTAAAACATTTTTTTTGGTAACAAAAGACGCTTGACTATTTTAAATTAAAACAAAATTGATAATAAAATATTTATAAATTGTTTACTTATGAATCTAATCAACTGTTTCTAGACACTTTCTTAAGACTACGACAATTTTTCGTTAATTTAAAAAAAAATATTTAAATAAACATTTCATTTGTGTATCCGTGTTCAAAACAATTTATTAATGTTCGTTCTCTTATTTATTATTTGTTGCCAATTTTATGCAAATTTATTCCATTCATTCATTTTTTATCGGTTCTTTACCAAACTAAGGAAAAACAAGTTTATTGAGTTAAAATTCGTTTTCCTCGTTTTTGGTGAAAAATGTCAATCAATTTTTTTAAACTTAATTTAAAACTAATATTTAAGCTGTTGACCATTACTGTTTTTAATTTTCTTCATAGATTTAATTTGTATTATATTTTTACAAAATACAATTCAAAGGCCTTCAGAATTTGTTCTATTCTGACAAATTTTATTATTCTGATTACAAATATGTCAATAAAATTATCTCTATTATGCTAAATAGCTCTTGATGAATGAATTTTTGCAAATTATAGATATTAATTAATTTAATTTTGTATTACTTTGCGTCTAGTTCTTTGCTTAAACTATAATTTAAATTGAATAATCATTTTCAAAAGAATAAAAAAATTTTAAAATATGTGGGCGCATACAGTCGCCTAAAAAGATTTAACATCATTATTTTCAAAATTCAAATTAGTTTATAAAATTAACAACTTTTATTTAGAAAATACATTGACAAAGCTGAATGAATTTGTCTCCTTGTTTTTTTTTCTTTGCAAACAAAAATTTAATCAATTAACAACTTAATTAAGTTTCAATCTGATAACAAACAACAGCTTGAATAACTGATAATTTTTGTGTTGACAGTTATTTCTCTGTAAAGCGCTTATTACTATAATTATTCGCTTTTTAGAGGCACTATTTAGTTTGAGACAACCAGTCATAAAATTATAAACTTTTATCGACATGAAAATTCCATGTCAATTAATGCTAAACAAATGATGTCATTTGCAACAACCTAAATAGCTTCCAAATTAGATCAACATGACAATAAAATATGAAACACTTGAAAGAAACAAAACAAAAAATTACAAAAAATAAATGAAAAGTATAAAAAAGACAAAAATTAATAATAACAACAAAAAGTCCCCTTCATATTGTAAAGAGTTAAAAATAAACCAGAACTGAACTATTACAAGTTTTTTGACATTAAGCGTGGGAGTGAGTCAGTTTTGTTAAGTGTCTAGTTGAGGCAAAAATCTAAAAAAGATTTACTATTTATTAAAAATCCAAACATTCGCTGTAAATGTATGTAAGTATGTATGTGCAATGCCTTCTTAACCTCCCCTACACGTCAAACGGCCCTCCTCAAAGTTACCGTCACTTGAAACACTCACGCGTTTTTTCTTCAGCCCCCTTTACATGTCAATCACTCGAAAATTGTCAACTTGTAAATGTTTGGTTTTTGCTTACTATTGTCATCAAATGATTTGACAAAGATTGATGCCGGAAATTGACATTTAATTTGTTACATTTAAGCAGCGAGATATACGATTAATTGTGTATCTTAAATACATTATATAATCTTAAGTTGAACGGCTTGACTGTTTCCAACTTCAGGGATGGACAGCTCAGCTAAAATGTGGTTATTAAATACTTCTGCAAAAAACAAAAAAACATACTTTTCCACACAAACTACATACCTTCTACTGCACTACTTTGCAGCAGTTATATAAGTAGTTCCTAGTAAACAAACAAGTAAATTTTTGTCTGAATGGAATATTAGTAGAGCGTGTTTATTTTTAGTGTAATAAATTATATATAGGGACCACTAAAAATAAACTAAAAACTAGATTAGCCGGACATAAGTCTGATCAGAAATACAAATACAGATCAACTCAAAAAACTGCATTAATATCACATTGTGCGACATTTCACCATACAGCAGATTTTGAAAACACAACAGTTTTTAACACAGACACAAACTACAAACGTCGTTTCATGCTAGAAATGTTAAAGATTACAAATACACCAACAGAACAAATAATTAACTTTAAAATGGATACAGAAAATTTAGCTCAAATTACAGACATTTAATTTATAAAAATAGAACAGGAAATTAAAAAACTTTTATTATATTGTAATAGATTTAAGTAATTTTGTATTTTTGTGTAATTCAATTATAAATTTTTTTGACAATTTTTTATTATTTTTTCAAAAAAAAATTAGAACGAGTTTTTATTGGTTTTTGAAAACAATAACTTTTACTATTAATTTTTAATTAAATATATCCCTGACGAAGCTTTCCATTGAGAAAGCGAAAAATCGGATAAAATAAATCATTTATATTTATTTTCTGGACCTAAGGCTTGAATAAATTATTTAATAAAACTCTTTATGGGATTTTGTGAAAGAGGGGCTAGAAAAAAATTCGTAACAGTAAAAAACCAACACTTTTGCCTTTAGCTCAAGGCGGTAGTATTATTGCTGACACTCTTATTCTCGTTTATTTTATGTGAAAACTTTCAAAGCACACTTTGGGGAAGTTTATTTTGCTTTCATTTGTTCGTTATCAGTGTTACCAATTGTATTTAAGTTAATTAAAAATGCTGTTATTTTAAAAATATTCACATATATATTATTTTAATATAAAATAAAGTAAATTTTCTCAACTTTTACACACCATGTATGCATTTTGCAGTGGGAAATTTCACAAACACACTTTAAAATACAAATTGTGTAAAAGTACCTTAACCTTGCCAAACGAAAAAACACGCCAATTTCAATACCGATAGCTTGTTAATTAATAGACTGCGTAAAAATTAATTCGATGTGCGAAGCGGCATGGAAAATATATTTCATTGTGCGGGTGTTAAACAATTAGATTTTTCTATATATTTATACTATAAAATTAATCACATAGTAGTATAATTAAAGTTTTTCTTTTTTTTCACAATGTATTTGAAAAGATACATTATTTCATAAACGCAAAAAAATTGTAAAATTCAACTTTCCATCCCTGCTGTATATAAAATTGAATTTTTTTGCAAAGATTCAATAGATAAAATACAAATTATTTGTAAATGTTAAAAATGAGAAAATATATAAAGAAAAAACTCAATACCAACAGTTTTTCACACTCCTTATTGCCAAACTATCGTAAGCGGTAAAACTTAATTTTAGCAGAAACAGTTTTTTATAATTATCAAATATGCTTTTTGTACACAAGCTATCGTTTGCGGTAAAATGGTACATCATGTATTTTGAAATAATCAAATACTTTCAAAGTTTTGCAATATAATATTAAAAAAAAAGTTTCAGGAAAACTGTAGCTTGCGATTATTTAGCTTTAAGGAGTCGACATAGCATTTACTTTATTGAATGGGCTTGATTTATTTTGAAATAAGTTGCATTATTCAAATAAACATATTTGTTTGTTAAAACTTAAAAAATATGCTATCAAAAACTGAATATTCCTGAAAAAATCATTTGATCGATAACATTCATAAAAAATCCTGCCATCGATTGTTGGATTTTTATAGTAAATTATGTTATTGATAAGAACATTTTTAAGCAAAAAATGTAATCCATAATAAGATTTTCTTTGATAGATGAATTTTCAGCGAATTTGATTAATAAATTTTCATAGAAAATTATGCGATCGATAACTGTATTTTCGCAGAAAATTATGCTATCAATAACTGACTTATCATAGGAAATCATGTTATTGATTACTGTATTTCCATAGATAATCATGTTATCGGGTTTTTTCAGAAAATTATGTGATTGATAACAAAGTTTTCATGGAAAATTATCTAATCGATAGTATGATTACCTAGGACTTTCTGGATTTTCAGAGAACATCTTAGTAAGGATATCTGGTTTGTTATATCAAATACAGCTATCGATAAGTGGATTTTTCGCGCTATCTATTATTGGGTTTTTATAAAATATCAAAACTGCTTTTTTATCTAAAATAATGTTATCGAAAATAGAAAATCATATTATTGATACCTGGATTTTCATAAAAAATATTGACATCGATAAATGAATTTCCATATAAATTCATGCTATCGATAACTGGATTTTTATATAAATTCATGCTATCGATAACTGGATTTGCATATATTTTCAATAAATCGATTTTTATATTATCGTTATTGATAAATGCATTTTCATAGAAAATCATTTTAACGTTTACTGGATTATCATACAAACTCATGTTATCGATAAATAAATTTTATAAAAACAAAACTTTTAAATGTGGATCGATAATGATAGGAAATCACTGAATTTTTACGGAAAATCATGTTAACGAAAACAGGATTTTCATAGAAAACGGAAAACTGGTTTTTGATTGAAAATTATGTTATAAAATAAATATTCTATTTTCTTTTGTTTTCTAAAATGTTGACTATACAAAGTTTGCTTTGCTAACGCCAAACTGTGGCAGTAGTTTCTATTACGGATTGAGCCGATATTTCCGGCGTTCATGACCATTTATAAATTTGTAATTGTACGTTTTACTTTTTTTGTTATTTGCCATAAAGAAATTAAATATAAATTAGTTAAAGTAATTGCACCATACAAACTGATATTTTCTTTTTGTGTATGTAGATCAGCGAAACGGAGAGCTTTTAATCTCAATCCACAAAATACAATATTGTTACAAATACACGTCTTACATAAAATTCAAAACATAAACGAGTGCTGTGTAAGAATAAATTTGCACCATGGTGCAACAACAAAAACATTATTTTAATTAAGCCATTTAGTCATGAGGCTCAAATGGCGTTAAAACAAAACTAAAAAATAACAAAAAACAATTAACAGCAGCAAAAAGTTTGCTAATTAAACTAAACTAAAAAAATACGTGTATGTACATATTTATTTTAAATTTATTTAAAATATGTACCTGCGGTACAAAAATGTTAGGTTATCTGAATGTTTTTTACACGAAAGAAAGGAATAAAAAATAAAAAAATTTAATGACTTTAGCACCACTATTGACCAGACCCAAACTGATAAGCTATTATTGACACTTGGCGTGGCGTTTAATTTGTTGTTGAATTTTTTGCTTATTTCTTAATGATGTCGTGCTTTTAAATACGAATAAGTTGAAGTGTTTTGTTTAAAATGAAATTTTTTGTTTGTTTGCTTGTTTGTTTCGGCTGCAAACATGTTAATGACCTCCTGTTGTTCCATTAAAGTGGATTTAAAATTCTACAAGCAATATTTCTCAAGTTATATGTGCTGGAAATCAAATTATAAATTTAATTTACTTGTTTTTTTGTAAGCAGAAAAAGAAAGCAGGGCAAATTGTGCTGAAGAGACGTAAGAATTTTGTTATAAGTGCATAGAACAAATTACTTAGACTTGAAGAGGGACAAAAAACGGCAAGGATTATGCGACATAAACTAAACATAGTAAAAGTAAATATACATACTTCCAGGCAACGAAAAAAGAGGTATGATTAGATAATCGTGCTGACCGTGGCCTGCAATTGAAGTAGGGATCGGTATTTCAGAAATTCGACTGCCATGTTTTATACGGTGTGCTACGACGAGAAAGAGCTAAAAACTATTGTGTATATTACCTGTCATTGCAATCCCACTGGCTTAAACGGTTGGGCAGCCCGAGGCTACGCGATATCGCGAAGTTCAATTCCAATTTGCATTCTTTGTTAAAACTATTTAATTTTTCTATAAACATAATTTTTTGCATTTTACTGAAGAACATAGGTATTTTTACACAATAATAACGTTTATCAATTTAGGAACTCGATCTGCGAAATTTGAATTCTCTCTACACGTTTTAAGCTTAAAAGCTAATAACCTCTTATTGCAACCATTAAAAAAAATATTATTAATGAAATCATTTCGAAACTTTCAACCACAATGAAACTATTCTTCTTTTACCAAAATATATAAATATTTATACTTTCGCCATAAAGAAAATAGAGACTGCTAAATTAGCAAGTATTGAAAAAAAAGTTGTATAATATTTAAAGCAAAAATCTTGTCTATTTATCTAATTTTTGTTTTTTTATAAACTTTTTTTATTGTTGATAAAAAAAATGGAAAAAGAAAAATGAAGAAACAAAGCACGACTCCTTTAAATATGTTGTTTGTTTCTTTTCTACTTTATTAAAAACAAAAAGAACACCTTAAGTTTTGTGCAAAGAAACCCACTTTAATACAAAAAAAAGGCAACAGTCATGCTTAAATGTATTTAAGTTAAAAATGTATCTGCGTAATTTTATCTTAATAACAAAATGAAACGAAACGAAACGTAACGTAACTAAAACAAACTCTTAAACAACAATTCAATGCTGTTTGCTATTGAGGATGATGATGGTGGATCTACACACACATTTGTTTCCCCCCTTTTTTTGTTTTTTTTTTTGTTAGAAACGGCACAGATGTGCGGGTTCATAAGAAACCAAAATGGTACGAGTATTAACTTAACAAATGCAACAAAGAAAGAAAAGAGCAGCCAGAGATATAGAAATGTACCCAGACAAACAGAAATTTCGAGTAAAAAAACAAAGATGAATAGATTTAAGGGGAAAAACGTAGGAAACCAAATACTAATGTGAGTTTGAAAGAAGGTAAAACAAGTAATTTTTGTTTGGCATTTGATTGTTGCCAAAGAATATTGAACCTTAATGAATAAGTAAAATCTAAAATTTATACCCTACAAGGGGCAAATTAAATAGAGAGGGGAAAGTAAAGGGTTATTTATTTAGTGGTTTCATAACTCCCGGTCTGGGAAGGCTGTCGTCTGAAATCCAGCAACCAAATACACGAAACTTCTGTTGAATTTCTTTAAAAAAGCTGCAATATTTTCGATTTACATTAACACTGAACTCCTAATATATTATTGGCCTTATTCACAAACGAGTAATAAAGTTATTGCAGGTTTATTAACGGATTTTTATATGGGAAACCCGGTTTTAATGTCACATTAACTTTATTAATCGCTTGTGAATAAGGCAATATATATATTAGATATATTTTTGTATCCATTTTTCTCCTTTGTTTGCCAATAGATTTTCTTCATTCTGGTAGACATTGTTGAGCTTTAGTAACCCGAGTATATATTACTTAAATCGGTTCAGTATGTAAAAGGTTTTGCAATAGGGATGATATGATTTTGAAGTGACGTTTCGGCCATTTGTAATATATCATGTTCTGTCGTTTATTTTTCATTATATTCAGTAGTGTTTACAATTTCATCATGGAGAGATATACGCAAGAACAACGTTTACAAATTATTCAGTTTTATTATCAAAATAATCGTTCTCCAATTGCAACCTTTCGTGCACTTTTGCCATTTTATGGTCGTAATAATCGTCCAAGTGTGCTCGCTATTCGTCGAATTGTTTGGTGCTTACAATTTCTTTATATAATTTTCAAGTGCCAACAAGACAAAGAACTGCTCGAAGTAATGCAAATATTGCTGCCGTTCAGCCAAGTGTTGTTGAAGATCATAATTTGTCGATTCCAATTCGTTGCCAACAATTTCAATTTTCTCAAACCACAACCTGACGGATTTTGAGAAAGGATTGGGGTTTGCATTCGTATAAAATTGTTCTCACTCAAGAACTGAAGCCATTGGACCACTGTAAACGTCGCACAGTGGCTGAAAATCGTTTTTCATTGGCCAAAATTCTGTAACTTTTGAACTGATCAAAATATTGAAGTAATTTTTATTTTATTGGATAGATATTTAGTTCAGCTTGACTCAGTTTAAATTACATTAAAATTGATTGAGGACTTTTTAAGGAATTTTAGGTCAAAGTTGAACTTTTGAATTTTTTTAACTTTTAGAGTGAAATATGGGTTTATTATTTTTTTATTTATTAAAAAATTTAATATTTGGAAATTAATAATAATAATAAATAATTTTTGTAATAATGGAATTTTTTTAATGTTACACTTAAAAAAATTTTTACACTGAATAAAATAGTAAAATCAACTGGAGATTTTGCTATTACAGAAAAATTAAAAATTTTTTGCTGACAAATTTGCAAATTTGTTTACACTTAAAGAATAGTTACACTTAAAAAAAACGTTAATAATATTATCTAAAAATATTACTATTACTACAGAAAAATTTATTATTTTTTGCTGTCAAATTTGATAATTTTAAAACATTTTAAAAATAAAAACTGCAATAAATTTTAATAGCATTTGTAACAATGGTAGGTTCAGTTTATTATTATTTTTTACTAATACTATGTTTTTCGTACTTAAATAACAATGAAAGGCAATTATAATTATTATTCATTTGACTCAAATATTGATTGCAAATATTCCATATTTTGTTCTGTGCTATCTCTGTTCTTTAGTATTTTTTGGCTTCTTCATCTAAATCCCGATGTTCCACTTTCTATTGATTTCGAATACTGGAGATAAATGGATCTGACGTTGCCAATAATATATTAAATAGATCTTCATTTGTTGAATTTCGTGAAATTTTTCTAGTATTGTGGTCTCTATAAAATCTGTAATCCTTGTTCCTTTTTTCCTGAGCCTCCTCTGATAGATCTCCAAGTGGCACCAAATGATATTTAATGACATCTTCTCCATGATAAAGGATTTTGTGAACTGTTGCAGATATATTTCTCCAGTTGTATATATTTTTGCAGTTTCCTTAGCATACTCTCCAAATTTTCTAGAGTCAATTTCTTCATTAAACGCAAGTACTTCTAAGATTATTTTAAATCTGAAATTTCAGATGCTGTTTCTGGATCTGAAAAGAATCTTCTTGCGCTATTGCCATCATTTGCATTGCCTGACCCTTGTTTTGGCTGATCTATAATCAATCCAAATTTGCGATATTCATCTTGAACATGTTTCTTTTTTGAACTTCTTAACTCTTTGTTGGTTTCGTTGTTTCTTATTGATCCTGAAGACCCGAAATCCAAATCATAACTGATTTTTAGTATGTGTTCCATAAGTCGTATTCTTGCATGTAGTGGTGATAATCCAAATTCATATGCATCGGTATTATCAAATGATTTTGTCGGTATTTGGTTTAATTGGGTTGATGTTGCTTGGCATATAATGCAGCTGGATGCAGCCTTCGTGTTAGTCAAAGCCTGACCTACTTTTCCATCTATCATTGCCAGCACTAATTGGTAGCTTACTTCAATTTGCTGCCCATCTAACTGTAATTGTAATGGCTGCAGTGTTGCAATTTGTGCCTTAATATCACTAAAATCTTTGTTAATGGCATCATGAGTTTCTTTTTTGAATTCAAATTTGATTGGCCTGCAGTATTTCGTAGAAGATGGTGTCTCATTTTTCCAAATATCCATTGTTTGCGTTATACTAGTCGAAGGCTCTGAATCTTCCAAAATCTTTTTCAATCGCAATGGCACAAATGATACCATGAACATATCTGAGTCCGATATATTTTCACATACAACTTGTTTGTATTGTTTTTGTCCCGAAGAACCATCACATCCCCATTTACAAAAAAAAATTAACTTTGTGTTCCCATATTTCTTTAACGCATTTCCTACATGTTATTTCCTACATCTAGATACACGTTATTCACACATTTATCTTTAATTTCATAGCAGGTAGTGCTTGAATTGAACAAAACTGCACATGTTGTCCACACCTTAATATCAGGTAAAACTGATTAGTATCTCGCCAATATTTGTTGTTGTTGTTGTTGTTGGGCTGTTTTTTTCTTTAGTGCTTTAATGTCCCGATTATTGTTATAAAATTGCTTATGACTTATGACTTTGGTTGACCCTAACATTTGATAACAGGTAAATTTAGAAACAGATCATATGTTTACTGTAGAATTTTGTGATAATTTGTGATAATTTTATTACCAATTTTTGGCTGATCAAAACAAAGCCATTAAACTCTTTCGCAGGTATTATATTCAATTTTTTTAGTTTTACGTAGTCTAAAGTAAAAAACATAAACTTTTAGGCAAAAAAGTGAAAATTATATACACCATTGTATACGAGTACTTTGGAGTAATTTCATTAAAATGAAAAAAGTGTTCTACACACGGCTCGTCACGGGTGCAAAAGTATATATAGCGGTAAAGAGGACACTTTCACCTTTCTCCGGGTGGTATACATTTCTTGTTCCCTTTTGTTCCCTAGAAGTTCTATTCCACTAAAGTTTAAATTTGAGAAAAATATAGTAGTTTCATAAATATTCCGTAACGCCCTTAATATTAAACGCTAGAGCTCTGACCACTTACAAAAACTAAAGACTATAATCCTACCAACATTATAAAAAAGACCGCAGGCCATTATCGATGATAGCTTGCGAGTAGTAACCATTTATTTTTTATAAAAAACAAAAGAAAAACACCTTTTTCTGAAATTAAAAAAAACCGTTGAGTTTGACAGCATGCCACGCTCACAATTATCAATAGTTTAACCTAATTTTTTGGCTACCTTAATCTGGATATATTAGCTGCAAAAGGGCGTAAAAATTTTAAAAATCGGTGACAAAAAAAAAAAAGACTTTTGGCCAATGAAAAATGATTTTCAGCCACCGTGCGTCGTGGATTTGCTGATTTTGCCTTGTAATAACTTGAAAACGATAACGATAATGAAAATCATGCACGATAATACTTTCCTGTGATTGTGGATCCTTTTTCAGGATAATCGATGAGCAATATTCCGTGTGCATCCCAAAATCCAGTGGCCATTATCTTGCCAGCCGATTTCACTGTCTTCGCCTTCTTCGGAGCACTTCCACCAGCTTCCACCCATTGTTTCGATTGATTTTTGACTTCATCAGCAGTTATTAATCGATGCCAAAAATCAACAGGATTACGCTTTATCATGTCCAAACACCGCTGTGAAGTGGTCTGTCGAACTCGTTTTTGTTCGACACTGAGCAAACGCGGCACCCATCTTGCCTCGACATTCATAACGATATCGAGGATTTTCTTGATATTTTCTTCAGTAACCACCTCTTTTGGCCTTCCTGTTGATGGTATTGTTGCAGTGGTTGCTCAGCCGCGTTTAAATTCAGCATTCCAATATTTTGCCATGTAATCTGACGGAGCAGACTCACCGTAATGTTTATCGAGCTTTTCTTTTGTCTCTTTCGGCGTTTTCTTTTTCAAATAATAGTGTTTAATCACTGCACGAAATTCACTTTTTTCCATTTTTCAAGAAACACAAAAGTTGATTACTTCAAAAGACTACAACAAATAAACTAATCGATGAATTTGGGTGAAATTTTAACAGCTGACGTTTGACAGATCGCAATTTCTATAAAAGAAAGTTTTTGTGTTTGTGCTGCCATCTAGCGCTAGGTAGCTTCAATATCAACCCGCCCTCGTACAAGTTGATTACGAGTACGAATTAATAATTTATTAAACACTTTGCAAATCGCAGAACTATAAAAATAAGCTTGTTTTTGCTTTTTTGCAAATTCTTGCTAGTATTACAAAAAGTACTGAAATTCATAAAAATCGGGCCACATATATTTGCCTAAATGTTTTCTGAAGCTTCCGTTCTTCGACTTTGACGTATTGTAGCTCAATGTATGCTTCAGCAGGGTTAATAAAAATTTAGTTTTATGAAAGCTTATAACTTTTCTATACATCCTTTTGTAAGCGGATCAATATTTTACAAGATATAAATTTATTTCAATTATTTTTGCGATCGGTCTCGCTGCTTGATTTATATATTCTTGTATCTTTGGCGGGTGATATTTCCTCAGAAGCTCACATTTCTGGATCGACTTGAGAAAGTTAATTTTGATTGCAATATTTATAAAAAATATAGGATTCCGTTGACCTTGTAGTCCTTCCCGCTAAGCGAACCTGAAAGCGGTCGAAAATTTATGAATTTGTATGCACTTTAGTTTTTGGAGTAATTGAAAGACTATTTTCCGCCAAATTTCGAGGCCGTTGTCTCCCGAACCGCTGTACAGATTTCGATAGCAACTATTTAAGGCAGTGATGTATAAATCATGTGGCACAAATTATTTTCAAATGAACACAATAACGAATGGTTTGAAATGCTAAATCTGAAATTACTTTTGAATTTTAAATATCTCTAAAACAAATTGATTAAATATGCAAGTGTTCCGGTCAATATTACTTTCATAGTTGAATTGTAATTGTCGTAAGTAAAACACAAAGTGTTGTAGTGAAATCAATGGAAGTTTGATAAGAAATTGTTAAAAATTCACAAATAAACATAAATTAAACTTATTGGACAGAAAACTTTTTGAAGTTTTACAAAGAAGCCAGGAAATTTATTTGCACAAAGAAGAAATTTATCCAAATAATCGAGTATTTTTAGCTTGTGAAATTTTACGAAATTAAAAGTACAATTAAAAGATTTTAAATGAACATATTTTTTGTGGGCTAAAGTTCGAACACTATCAGAACCTATCGGAGAATCATTTTTTAAAAGTTATTTATGACCAGAAAATATTGGAAAAGTAAATTTTAATAATTTTTCGGTATCACAACACACCTCATCCTTAGCGGCCAGTCTATTCACTTGAGCAGATTTTATTCAAACTATATGGTTATTTAGATTAAAATTCAATGAAGCAAGTATATCTGAATTACAAGATTGTTCCCCCAGTAAGTAGTAAAATTGACTTTCCCGGTGTTTTCTGATCATAAAAAGCCTTTTAAAAAATTTCATTTCCGAATTTGCTCGAATCCTTCGAATTATCAAAACGCTTGGAATAAAAAATTATGAATGTGTTTTCTTTATCATTCAGGGCAATTTCTTTTAGACAATTAAATCATTTAAATAATTAATTTCGATTTAGTTTTACCTTCCTACAACGGCTTTCTACTGAAACAGAATATTTCTTAACATAATAATCAAGACTTAATTTATATGCTACAAATTGAAATTATTCTCCTCAACATCGACTAAGCTGTACAAAAGATACCTATGCGTTACAAATTTTTCATGTCATGCCACTGTGCGCTGCCCATGAAATTCGTCTTAAATGAGTTTTGTTCACTGATTTGAAAATTTTAAGCCATTGACGTATTTTTTCAATTCAACAAGAATCAGTAAACACCAAAAATATATTTGACGAAGCATTTTTAAGTCACTGAAAGAATAATCTTTTTTCAAAATTTTTCGTCAACGATAACTCTCTCAAATTTGTAACAATCGAATTTTTTTAGCGCTAAGAGCTGATTAGATTTTGGACTCGATTGGTTGAGTATTTTAAAATTTATACGCAAAAAAAACATTTTTTCGAAAATTTTATTTTCGAAAGTTCTCGACATCTACCGAACCAAATTGGATCATGAAATCTAAGTGAGCTCAATGTCTTTAGAATACGCCAAATTTGGTTACGATTTCTTAAGGTATTTTAAGTTATGAGATGTTTACATACTCACGTACACATACATACGCAACGCACAATCCCATACATACATACTCCATACGGACATCATCGCGATGTCTCCCAGGACCACAAAACGTGCAAATTTAATGAAAACGCGATTTCCCGAGATTGGGATAAAAACAGTAACTTCCTACAGCCATTTTGGAAAGAACCTCCTCAAAGAATCTATATTATTAATAGGCAAACACGTTTGTGAGATCCCTTTTACGGCCGTAATACTACACCGATTTTGCAAGATTTATATGTTTTAAAACGGGGTTTTACATAGATGTGCACAATCTTAGTTTTATTTAAATCGGCTCGATATTTAGAGAGCTATAAGTGTTTAAAGTTGCTACTAATACATGCACAATTATTACACATGCATGTTTCAGCTTCAACTTGAAAAATAAACAAAGTTTGTATGAGTATTTGTCCAATTTGCTTTTGCATAGAAATGAGAAAAAGCTTTAAGTTGTTTATTTCGAATGTTTTTTTGTTTTGGTATTTTATCGTATGTATTTATGTAAATGTTTAATATTAATTTCGAGAATGCGGTCGATTGAGTCGATCACTGGATACACTAGTCTTAATAAAATTATCAAATTATTAACTACCTATATTTAGTAGTGTTGCTCGAATTCGATTAACACCATAATTACTGGGCAAGTTCCTGCATATTTTTAAAATCAGTTATTTCCAATGATAACCGAAAAATACTTAGTAGACAAAGCCATGTGGAAAAGAAGACAGAATAAACGCTAGATAATTGAAAGTAATAACTAATAATAACTAATATCAGTCATATTTTCATAATGTCTTATTATTTTACAATGGTTTAAAAAAGTTGTTGTTGTGCTTCAAGCAAAAAAGTCATAAAATAATAAGACTTTTTAAGGTATGTTTTTGGTTTGTCATAAAATAACAGTAGAAATCTTAGTCGAGCAGCTGTAACTCCTTATTCGAGCCGGCAATAATATTAACAAGCCGCCGCTACAAATAACACAAAATGAAAACAAGGCAAATTCATTACCAGGAGGCGAATTAATTATAAGGTGGTTGCAGTGGCGAATTCACGTGAATTTATACATTAACTGTCCTGTCAAATTTGTTACATATTTTCCATGGTGTAATAATATAAGGTGCTCTTATCAAACAACAATAAAAAACAACATGCATTTTGTTTGTGTAAAATTATCACAATATTGTCAAAAAAAAGCTGTATACAAAACATAACAAAATGTGGTTTGTATGTATTTAGTGGTTATGCAAAAACAAAAAGCATAACGTAAACAAAAATATTCATAATGGCGGCCAAAAATTTAACAACTTTTGACAAGACCGTGAAACTTACCATTTTTTTTCAGATTATTTAACGGTCAAAACACAACCCTACAAAAAACCATATTCCTTGTTGCGCACACCTGATATTATTACACCATGATATTTTCCGGCGCCATTTTAATGTAATTTTCGTGCAAAAGGCAAATTTATTACGACTACAATAAATCAACAACAAAGCAAACAACAGGCATTTTGTTTGTGTAAACGGTGAATTCAATATATACGCTGTCAAAATTCTCCATACATAAAAAATTACATTAAAATGGCGCCGGAAAATATTTAACAAATTTGAAAGGGCAGGTAATGTATAAATTCACGTGAATTCGCCACTGCAACCACCTTATAATTAATTCGCCTTGAATGAAAATTATGCGTTTGTGTAAGCTATCTGCCTGGCAGCTTATGGATGTTTTTCTACTTGCCGCCGTAAGAAAAAATATTTCGGCTCATTAGTTTGTTCTTCCTCCTCTTCATCACCTAGAAAAGGGTGCATTTAAATTTGAATACATAAATACATGAATTTTTTTGTTCATATTTACTTGAGGTAGCCATTATCACGTTTAACATGTAATTTTCGCACAAACCAGCTATTATTTTACTTTTTTCACTTGATTTCGGCATTTTGATATGAAATTGTATTTTTAAATGTTTTTTTTTGTATCAGCTGGCACAATTATGACATAGCACACTAAATTATGACGGGGTTGTTCACACTTGTCATATTTTGGTGTGCTATTATTTTATGACATATGACTTATGACTTCAGTGTGAATACCCCAAATATATAAAATTATTTAGTACACAAAAAAACACTTGGGGCTTAATTTTTCGATAAAATCTTGACAAAAGTTCTATTAATAATAGTTCGAAATTAATTGAATAATGGCCACATTATACTCGTAACAATGAATGCTAAACAATAACCTTGTTGCTTTGAACTTAAGCATTGGAAAATATATTTTTCATTAAGTTTTATTTTTTATAGTGGATGTCGTCAGGCCAACCCGGTTGCTTACATTTAATTTATTTTGCATGCATGCACTAAAGTAGTTTGATTTTTACAAGATTTATTAAATGTAAGCGAAACAAAAGCAGTATGTATTACTTGTACTTTTAGATATACACAGAATATATATAATAAATAAATTAAAATTTGTATATCTTTTTCTTTTTGTGTCTAACAATAGAATCAGGTTTGTTTCTTAAGTCTTTCGTTTTCATTCGTTTTGTTGTACACCAAAAGCAAATTTGTTTCTTTGCTTGACAGTTTGTTTATACTTCTATGACTGTCTGTCTGCATGTCATTCAGTTACCACATGTTACAGCTCTTTTTATATCTCTACAAATGTGTGTTCTCTTATAAAAGTTTCTTATGGCTCCTTAAACTTAAACGACAACTTTATTTATTTATTTTTTAAATGAAGAATATTATCATAATTCTTCTAGTTTGATATTTTTACTTAATTAATACGATTTTATAAAGTTTTTAATTTTTTTTATATTAATTTGCTGTTGTGCTTTATTTATTTGTTTATTTTCGCAATTAAAACTTTACAGTTTTTCCATTCCTTTTCAATTTGTAATTCTTGTTATGGGTGTGTTTTTGTGATAAAAGTCTTCACACTTGTTTACAAAAATCAGAAAGAAAAAAAAAGTTCAAATCAAAAAGTTGTTAAAAGCACTGGACATTGAAATGATAAAATCCGTTGGTTTCTAGAAGAAACTTAAGCTTAAAATTCTTGAAAATCATGTTATTTGGTTTATTTAAAAGCAAAAACTCAAACACGTTTCACATAAAATAACTTGAATTTAAAAAGATTCTTCCCCAAACATTAAAAAAAAAACTTAAATAAAATGGACAAAACATCCTTCTAAAAAATGCAAATTTTGTGAAAATAACTATTTTTTAAATATGTAATAATTTCCAAAAAAAATGTAATGAATGAGTTAAGTGAGGTGACAAAGTTTACAAGCATGAACAACACGACAACACTACAGCATATTAAAATAAAAAATTATTTCGCTGAAAATGGCCAACAAAGTTGGTCGAAATACTGAAACAATAAATTTATAAAATAAAACTTAAACGAGAGTTTTTATTTTTATTCATTAAATGAAAGAAGCAGACCACAAGCCAAACATTTCTTTAATTAATTAGTTATACAACACATTCATTAAAAATATCACCCTTAAAAATTTATTTCTTGCAAGCTATTTTTTAAAATACAAGTTTAAGATTAATTGAAAGAAAATTATTTCCAATTTTTTTTATATCAAAAGTATTTCAACTTTTTGGAATCAAATTGGAAGAATATCTCGAGTAATAAAGTTACTTAGAAAATATTTTTTTAATAGAAAAAGAGGATTTTAGACCGCAACTTTTTGAAAATTTAAATTTTAAAAAGCCATCTTCTAAAGAAAAACACACTACAGGTAAAAAAATACTCCTTTTAAAAAAGTTCTTTAATAGATAATAGAAGGAATTTTCGCAAAATTATTTCTTTCTTTAAAAATGTTGTTTAATGAGAACTTTTTGAAAATGTAACTCAGTTTAAAAAAGTACGTTTCTCAACAGGTGCTTTTTTACAAGTTAAGGTAAATTTTTAAAATATGTTGTATTTTTTGTAATTGCTACTTTTTCCTGAGAGTTAACTTCTTCACAAGCGTCCTTTTTAAGGAGGTACTTTTTTAAAAGATATTTTTTAAAAAACTTACCTTTTCAAGAGATTGTTTTTCTAAAATGTAATTTTTTGAAGGTTATTTCGTTCGTTACATTTGCTTATAATGTTCTCTTTTCAAAGCGTGTTTTTTTCAAAAGGTTTTTTTTTCCAAAAGTACTTTTTTTCAATAAATTATTTTTTAAAAGGGTTCTTTTCAAAAAATATATTTTTATGATACTTCTTAAAAATTACTTTTTAAAGTTTATATTTTAAAGATTTTCTTTTATTAAACTGATACTGTTTAAAAAATATGTTTTTGAAGAACCCTATTGCAAAATTTCTTAAAATTATGGTAAATTATGGCAAATGACGGAAAACCAACCAAATGTTTTTCCATGGAAGCGCAGAGCTCTTTTACAATTCTCGAGCAAAGTTCTTTACATAATCTTTGAAATCGACATTTTTTTAGCTGCTATTCCAAAAGACAAGGAGTAATATCGATTACATTTTATTTCGGTAAAAAACGTTACAACAACTTTTGTTCGACTAAGGCCCAAATTTACAACCTTTAGTTAACTAAAGATGGCCGTTTAACCAATGGGATTTATATGAAAAGTCGTTAGTTAAACCACTGTCATTAGTTAACTAAAGACTGAGAATATGGGCCGTCTACTGACGGTGTTCACAAAAATCTTCATTGATACAAAACTGTTATTTGATTTACCTTTATGGCTACATATAATGAAAGTAAACTGTTCAAATACTTAAAAAAAATAAATCCGGATTCAATTCAATCACTAAAACGTAATATTTTTTTAAGTTTACTTTTCAGTAAAATCACAAGCAATTTGTTTGCCACTTTGCACATAAATTTTGACTAGAATGATTCTTTCTGCCACACCATTTCATTCATCACATTTCAATCGGTACCGTTACTTTAAGAATTTTGTATTCATTTCAACACTTAAGGTTGTAAGAACGTAAAGTCCACTGATTTTCTTTAAATTGATTCTTCTGATGACTGTATGTAGACGATCGTAGTTGTTAAAGGGTTAAACAAATTTTTCTTGGCTTATAAAAGGCTTATTAAACAAATATGTTATATAAACCTTTTATAAACCAAAATATATTGTTTATGAATAAGTCCGTTAAAGTTTAAATAGAGTTTGTATTAGCATGGCCACTACAGCAGCAAATAAAATCAAGTAGAAAATGGTATTGTAACTTAAAGTGTACTGTTTTACTCTGTTATTAAATCTGATAAGTGATTAATCACAATGTGTGTTAATTAATTAAAGTAAATAAAAATTTATGTGCACCGATTGCAATAAAACACATCACACTGTTTCTACAGACATTTCATTTTCAAACTCCCCACTCATATTTTAATATTAAAAACTTGCAATTTAAATCCAATAAATCGTTAAAAATGTCTACTAAACTTCATTACTTTGCAGCACCAAAAACACTAACATAATCGATTAAGACACAAACTAGTAGTAACTTTTATTTCTTGCAGCGACGTTTTTTCTTTAAAGCTGTCAAAAAAAACACATGACAAATTCGACCCATTTATGTGGAAATTATCTGCATTTGATTAAATTTAAATAAGTGTTTTGGTACTATTGATGGAAATATATTCGATATAACTGACATGATGTTTGCTATTGTTAAAAAATTTCTAGAATATAGATTCCAAGACAAGTTGCAAGTAGAGATCTTCTAAATTCTATAATTTCATTTCCAGTTGATTGTCAGCCAAATATGTTCGCATAAAAGAATATTAATTTAATAAATAAATAAATATATTTAGATGTTTGCTTCTAACCCCAGAAGAGATTAAAAAAATCAAATTCATGGGTGTTATTCGATTTAACTTTTCTATGTGTTACTTGTGAATTCACTTATGAAGACACTGAGAGGCACCAAAACCATTCGATCGATGTATGAACATGTTTTTTAGCCTCAAAGCTTATTATGATGTGTCAGTTTAATGCCTTAGATCTTGAATGCCTGTCTTTGGGTATCTGCGTTTCTATCGGTTGGAGTTAGTTTATGGATTTGTGTGTGTGTGTGTGTTTCTGTTCTTTATTTTTTCGAAAGTTAATGTTATTAATGAAAGAAAGTATTTTTTTTGCAATTCAAAACTATCTAAATAAAATAAATTGTAAAGAGTGTCTGGGTGTATATTATTTTTGTTATTAATGGTGGGAAATTTGAGCAATTTTTGTTTTTGTTTATGTGGCCTATTGCCTCCCAAATAGTTTATAAATGTTTGAAAGATTTAATAGGATTTTAGCTTGTATTAACCTTGTACTGTATTTAACGACTTATCAGGCTTTCAATTTTGTCTAAAGTGTTTTTGTTAAGTATTTATTTGACTTCATCACTTATTTATTGAGGTCGTTGTTTAAGTATTGGAAGAAAAACTGTAAGTATGTAAAGCTTGTAGCCAATGTTTGACTTGGCACCGAAATCATTCAGCTTGAAATTTAAAAAAGACATACCAAGTAACGTCAATTAAATATTCAACATGCTAATAAGTATCATCCTTAAATACGTATGAAAGGATGATGTGATGGCCTGCTTTCGAGAACATCACATACACATAAATTCTGTCTTAATGATCACTATTGCGCCTCTCTACAAGACATTTAAGGCCATGATGCTCTGGCTCAAGGGCGATCTCATGGTCAAACAATTGCTTATTTATGCAACCAAGAGTTTATTTCACAAACATGGAGCTGCGGGAAAAAAGATTGGATCTCTTTACTGGACAAGTCCACTAGCATGGAAAAGCTATATCATCGGTAGCATGTGATTGAAATATCTTTGGGCACTTCCAAGTCAAACTTCAGACGCAAACTAAGAATAAAAACAAAGTACAAACTAACGGATAAGTGTAGTTTATTCCAGGCTGAAGTATCGTTCACAAGCATCACAGGATATACGGAGAGGAGAGCTGAATATGTACGTTAAGCATACGTGAACTACACACAACTTCAGATAATTTCTAATGACTTTAGCATGAACCTTTCTTTGCAAGAATTTATCTTTTTTGATGTCTATTCATTGAACTCAAACTCCAATTCACAATGTTAAGAATAAGTGATTTTTGCATGTTCGCCACGAGTATATATTTTTATTTGTTTACGGGAAGCATTCGTATTTAATTTTTTTTTATTAGATTAGAATAATCGGCTTTCAATCTCTAATGTAAAAAGAAAAAGTAATTCGTTTTGAACGAACTATACAGCAGGACATAACAATGCAGTTAAACTAGTTTTAAATAGAGAGGACTTCTTGAAGTGACGTATTTCTTTATATGTAGGTATCTCTCTATATTATTAATAGGCAACAACGTTTTTTTAGATCCTTTTTACGGCCGTAATACTGGACCGATTTTGTAAAGATTTATGTGTTTTTAAACGGGTTTTTTCATAGATGTGCACAATCTTAAATTTTTTTAAATCGCTTCGATATTTAGGAAGCTATAAGCGTTTAAAGTTGTTACTAACACATGTACACTTATTACTCATGCATGTATCAGCTTCAACTTAAAAAATAAACAAAGTATGCAGGTGTGTTTGTCCAATTTGCTTTTGCATACAAATGAGATTTATTTAGAAAGTCTTTTGTTTTTGTATTTTATCGTATGTATTAAATTTCTAGAATGCGGTCGACTGAGCCGACCGCTAAATTCACTAATACTAAATACATATTGCAAATTATACTATATTTTAATTTGTTGTGAAGATATTTTTAATGGAGAATGAAAACTTTAATATAAATCAACCCACAATTCAACACAACAGGCTAACAATTAGTCTACCGAGTGTAAGTTTTTTAAATTAAAAAAAAAATCTCTTGTTGCTTTCATAATTCACACATTAATAAAAATTTTCTACTCAAATCAAGCGTCTTTGTTGTGGAAGCTCTAATGTAATGTCGGAAAAAATTGTAAAATATTTATTTTTTTAATTAAATAACTTTTAAAGACATTTCAAATTCCTCATTACGACTGTTACACATTTGGTAAATAGTTCAATTTTAAAATATAAATGTATGCTCTTTCATCGAAACAACTTCATTTTGAGCTTATTTCAGAACTCCTAACGATACAACTCTAAAATATTATTTTTATATTTATTTATTTAGGTATTTATTATAATTAAAATTACAATAAATCTTAAAGCTAAAGCACTACCAACTAAGGCTATCATCGGCTTAACTCAAAAACATAATTACCAAAAACGATGAAAAAAGCTACAAGATCATGCACTTACCAATGCAGTGTATTTATAGACTAAACAATATTGAAATTGGAAACTATGTAAATACATAATTTCCATAACACACAATTGCACTCTACTTTGCGAAACAAAAATACTTACTTCTAGAGAGTATCAAATGACTGAAATTCAGTAAAAAAATTTGAATCATGTACAACTACACTGAAAATTGCATTTTTGAAGAATTCTTTGAAAAAAGATATCGTGACCTGTCTCCAATAAAAAATTTAATAATTGCATTTTTAACTCACAAAAAACAAGTAATATTAATCAACGGACTTTTATTTAACTTAAATGTTATAGTTTTTTAAATTTATAATCGCACTTTTTCACAAAATTAGTATTTAACATATTTAGTAAAATTAATAACTAATTTTTTGACCTTCTCTTGATATAAATATAATTTTTCAATCAAATGACGAGCTTGATGTCACTTTTATATAAAAAAGATTCAAATGTATTTTCAATATTTTGCTACTCCTTTGAGTAGATTCCTCAGGACGGCAAATAAATCGCTTAAAAATTAAAAGAACAATTCATTTAAACTATTTTGTAATTAAACGATTTGTTTGTCATCCTAAAGAAGCTACACAATGGCGAAGTATTGAAAATAAATTTGGATGTTGTTTTTTCTATAACAAGCTCGTTTTTTAATTGGAAAATTATATACGTAAGTATATTCAGTAAAATGTTAATTGTTTTCTTAAACACATATTGAAATTGATTATTGAGGGATACATTTGCCAATGCAGATCATCAGGGAAACTATACCCAAATATTTCTTAGAACAACTAGTGGTATTATCTAAATTAATCCTTCATTAAACCAAACAAAAAAAATTTAAACAATATCAATATCAGTAACAATATCTACATAGGCTAACTTTTTTCAACTCTAATTGTAGATGTAAGAGGTGCGTTTTGAAAATAATTGTAAATATTATATTTGAAATACTAATTATGAATTTATTATTTTTTTAATGTTGGATATTTTTATAACAAACTACGGCACCAGGCAGGATTTTGTCCTGCCACAACAACAGCGCCACGTATCGATTCCAAATCGGTTGGGCAATTTCAGAGAATATCGCAAATAAACAAACTGCCCATTTCAGTATATATGTACATATAAAAATAAAAATATCTGTTTAAGGTACATAAATCGCTAAATAGGCAAACAAAAACAATACAATACATAAAAGTATATTTGCATACATACAATATGTACATACATATGCATGTACATATGTACATATGTATGTTCGTATGAAACTTTAAGACTGACATAAAATCTCCTTGAACTAAAATCAAAATAAACAGATAAACATAAGCAGCCATTTTAATTGCAACATGTTTTAACTTGCCCAAAAAAAATTTTTTTAATGCAATTAACTGTAAAATAAAAGAATAACACCTTTTTAAAACAACTCACCTTATAATCTTTTAAAATGTTAAAGAAAGATTAATCCCAAATGTAATTTTGTTTAACAAATATATGTATGTTTGTAATTGCAATAAAAAACACATACAGAAACACAGAAAAGTATTGTATTCGTTTTTAAAAAACCATAGATCACAATATCACTTTTAATAAAATTTTAATTATTTTTTAGAAGTAAATTTGTTAACTCTTTTTTATTTACTTTATTTATTTTATTGTATAAGTTTAATTTGAAATTTCATTTGATTAATAACTTTTGTGGTTAGTTTATTTTACACATGTACTTCCAGAAAAGATATAATTAATTGTTAGTTTTTAACTTAAATTTATTTAACATTTAACGAACACTTTGCTTTAAACACGACTTTATTGCACGACCGCCAACACTTGACTGTCGTAAAAGTCACAATCGAAATGCTGGCAAAGTTAAGAGCTTTGCCTACTGCAAGTACTATTATTCTTTTACTCTACTCACTTACTCAATCACGAAAGAAACACCAAAAAAAGAAACATCCAGCCACTCTCAACATAAATTTTAAATAGCGAATAAATAAGTACTACCAGGTCTGGAAAGCAGAGACTTTAAAATTGTAGTGAATATTTCGTGGTATTCAACTCCGAATTGATTTAAATAATTAGAAAGAACTTTGGGTATTATAAAG
This sequence comes from Gymnocheta viridis, assembly GCA_956483585.1. Taxonomy (NCBI): domain Eukaryota; kingdom Metazoa; phylum Arthropoda; class Insecta; order Diptera; family Tachinidae; genus Gymnocheta; species Gymnocheta viridis. The sequence goes on from OY101441.1 coordinate 46,287,459, forward strand.
CAGAACTCGCTTTCACAATCAACGTATAAAAGAACCTTTCTTGATATCTATTTTTTTAGTTATTTCCTTCTAATGGAGCCCAAAATTAAGTCTAAAATGAAAAATAAATAAATAAAGACGTGATTTTTAAAGCTGTTCAACTTCTACGGTTGATTATAATAAAATTTCAAGACTAAACTTAAATAAAGTATCACGACTGCAATGGATTTTGGAAGTTTGATTTTCTACTAGAAGTTACATATGTAAATATATGCAGATCGTATGTATATGTGGCTCATTTAGATTTAAGGCTTGATTTGTGTTGGTGCTACGACGTCAACTGAATTTTTAACAGCATCTGGTATCAGCAAGTCAAGCTTTTGCTTAAACTTTAGGATGCGTAAACACAAAATCAATAACGAATATAAAAAAGTAAAAGTTAAGCTTTATTCTATAAAAGTGTGTATTGGATTTTATCAGATTAGAAAGAAATGAGTTTATTATAAATGTAAAATTAAACTAAAATAAAATCCAATTGCGATTCCGATTCGCGCGTTCCGTGTATGCTTTCCATCCTTTTATTGATTTATAAATTTCATAATTTTTGTTAAAGCGGCAATTAACAATTACAATATACAAAGTCTGCATGTTTGCTTCCTACTGATGTCCGTTTAAACGCTTATACATAACTCCCAAAATAGACAACATATTTTAATAACACATACAATCTGCGTTTAAGCTCACCATAAGCCACAAAACAAAGAACCACAGAAGCAACATGGCTACCAAACAGATGAAAACTGTTTCTGAGCCGTTTCACCTTCGATAGCAGCTTTCCATATTTAAGTCGATAATATCGTTCCCTATTTAAGTTGGCACTATAACCCCCTATTATATATAAATTAAATTAAATGTATATGTTGTTATATCAAGTGTCTACATGTTATGGTTCACGAGATAGAAGCCTGTGGCAGGCGAACAGACATCTTAACGAAATCAATAGGATTTCGTTTTTACTCTCTGTGTATGGAACCCTAAAAATACTTGAAAAAATTACAGTAATACTAAATTGTCCATCCCTGAGTGCCACCATAAAAAAGAGAGAAGCAGCATACAAATGAACAACAACATCAATAGCAAAAACTTCTAGAAAAATATCCACCAAAGTGTATTAATAAAGTGACCCCACTAGATCAACTGAAAATTGTTTTGTTTTTTTGTCTAGCTAAGATTCTTTTGGGTCAAATTTTGTTTTTTGTTTCTACTTATTTATGGAAGATGGAACTCTTGGATGTTAAATTGGGACTTCATTCAGATGATATTGCCATAATAAATTGGCTGAAATACCTCTCCAGATCCTCAAAGCAAAAGAATTAGATAACTTAAAAATAATTAATAATTTTTCATTTCATGTATGTTCGTATCTATTTCATTTAAACTTTTTGAAAATGCAAAGTTAGTATAATAAAAGCCTTCTAATATATTTTAATTAAAAAAATAGCATAATTAAAATAAAAATTTATACATTCTTCCGCTTAAACAGCATGTCAGACAGCGAGTTTTTGTTATCAAATAGCTAAGTTAGCAGCACTGTGAGCTAATATAATGGCTGATTTTGACACATTAAAATCCAATTTCTACGAACAAAATGCATGTGGATTTTTTTGTTGCCGATCTGCGGACACCTTAAATCAATGCACTTTGATATCAGTTTACAAAAAAAATTGGCTCCATCGAAAGAGACCACCACCAACAACAATACATAATTATACATAAATGTTATACAACATGCAGTCAATCAGTGAAATAACAGCAACGAAGGCAGCACTGTGTTAGTAGACGCCATAATAAAGCAAAATCTAAAAAATAACAAACAGCATTAACGACAGCTCCATAACATTTTGGTAACAGTACATTCAAATGATTTGGGGAATCTCTGTATGTTAAAGCTGACAAGGCTTATTTACAGTTATTAAAAACAAAATAAACACAACAAGCAGTGTTGCCAGAACGATCATTTATTTTTGGGAATATTTTAACGAACAATATATATGGTATTATTTTTTTTTGTCTTATATTATGATTCTTCATATAGAACACACATATTCAAACCACTTAAAAGACTTAGTACACAAGACAAGTGTCATACAGAAAAAATGTCCTACTCAAACGTAGAATTATCCCATGTCCTTGCAAATTAATCTCTTTGTGATTGGCAAGGTATGAAATATTTCTGTACGACACTTTTAAGCAACCGGCTGTCCTTAGTACATACGTATACATAATTTTCGATTGAATATTACTTATATGACACCAAATGTAGTGCAAGTGAAATAAATTTTGCAGGCCACTTTATTGTATATGTATAAAAAAATTTATTCCATTAATATTAAACCGATTTAGTTTTCTTGATCCTTCTACTATCATAAATAAGGTAAGGAATTTCCTATACTTTTTTGACTTCCCGAGAGCGGAAACAAAAAAAATCGCGCTCCCTGGAATTCCAGAGAAAATATGTAATTCTTAGCCGAAATAAGTTGTTACCTAAATAAATAGACTAAAAATGAAATTAATTTGTTTAATCAAGCAAACATATTGAAATATTACAAGAGATAAGTAAACTATTAACTAAAGAAAAAATTATTGTAGATTTTTCAAAAATGTTCAGTAGTAAGTAATGAAATATAAACTGCTAAGAAATTCTTCTAGGAAACTTTCTAACTGAAAAATGAGCAGTATTATGCATTTATATTTTTTCAGATTATATATTGTATCTTTGATATAACATGAAGTATCATTTAGTATTTAAATCTTAATTCTTAAATTTATTTATTAAAGTCGAGCTAATAACAGACCAATGCCCAATAATACACGCCATGTCGTAATTAGAGCTGATTTACTTGTTTTCGTATAATGGGAGCTCTTGCTTCAAAAGGTGTTTATGATTTCAAATAATTTTTTACATATAAACATAGCAGCAATAGCAACAATGAAAATTTATTGTAATAGTAACCACACTCGGTATTATTGTGCCATGTACCAGACTTTTTGTACTTTGTTCTTTTTGTCTTAAGAAAGCTTTGAATTTCAATTTTTTGATAGAAAGTAAAAGAAATTATAATTTTTTTTAGAAAATAAAACGCCATTAGTTTTCATTTTATTAAAAAACTTCTCCAAAATTAATTTTATTTATATCCCTGAAAAGGCTTTCCATAGAGAAAGCGAAATATTAAAAAAACTAGAATAATGTTTAGTTTTCATCGTTGAGAATATATGAGACTATTACATTAAAATTCAGTTATTAGATGAGCATCTAAAATGCTGTTTAGTAGATTTTGGCATGGGTAATAAGTTTTCTAAATTTTGCAGATTTTTGTTAGGCTGTTAGCGACTGCATTATATCTACGATATAACATAAAAATCCAGGAACAGCAACTATTACGACTTTCTTTAGAAAATACAATAAATTATTGTTATTTTTTCAAAGTCTTTAGCTAACTAATGTCGGTGGTTTAACTAATGACTTATCATATAAATGTCATTGTTTAAACCTCCGTCATTGGTTAACTAAAGATTGTGAATTTGGTCATTAAAGGATTTTTTCGGTGAACAATTAAAAGTTACAATTTTATAGAAATTCTTTCTAAAAAATAGGTTTTTTTGCAATCGGAAATATAAAAGTAAGATAGATAACATTAGTTTTTGCTTCGAAAATTAAATGTAAAGCTGTAAGTGGTAAAATCGAACAAAGAACGCTGATGAGATGGTGTAGCGACCTCGAAATCAGTACTGATCCGTTCTGCTAGTCTGATGAATAAATTGTTTCAAATAAAATAGTACTCTCTTAATAAAATATAATGAATTTATCTAAATATAATTTCTTAAATTAAGAAGATATGGGTAAACTCAGATTTGAACTTAAGCCAAAAATTTTCATTTCAATATAAAGCTGTAACATTTATTTTGTACCAAAAACTTTCGATGAAAATTAACGATTATTTCTTGATTTTTTTGAGAAAATCCAAAAAATGAAAATCCTTAAGATTATCAACAAAAGCAAATCTTTAAGATTATTATTTTTTAGCTAACAAACTTTACAATCAATTATCGGTTAGGTAAACATTTTCGGTTTGACTTTTTTTATCGAATATTTCCTAAGTTTCTGGCATCATAAAGTAAAATTTCAAGAAATTAAATAGTTGTTCCCATGGAGCATGCTTTGCGAACAGACATTGGAGCATCAATTAAGAAAGAGAGAACATTCAATTAATAGTATTCTTGACTGCATACACTTGTATGTACATTCATATGAATGGATGTTTGTATTTTTAAGAGGGGGTGTATGATTTTTTTGTTTTATTTTGAGTTTTTTTTTATTTCTTTTATTCAAATTGTTTCCTTTCCATTTAAAAATTGTGTTTTTGTTATGACATAAAAGAACTGATTTCCATAGAAATCACCCACGAAGTTCTAGAATCTTTATTTCAAGAAGGAATATGTAAACATTTAAATAATGTAAACAAACACATGTGCATGTCAACTAGAGATGACCGTCGTTAACAGCGATCGTGATTTGTAAATTACTGTTCTATTGAAGAGTGAACGTGATCAGTTATTTTTAATACAACATAAAACAACTGTGTATCAGGATATTCTTTAGAATAGAATAGGGGGAGGATCTGGTCCAAAGACCGGCACTGCGACCAGGATATTCTTTAGTTTTGTTTGAATTGGGCGATTCTTTTGAAAAGGATATAGAAAATAAACACATTCTTCGTAAAAAGTTTCTTAGTGCAAAAATTGACTGTGCTGCCACAAATTGCTTCAACAACATTTTACTAACAGTTTCAATAGTTTGCTGACAATTGCAAAATTTTACTGCATTTGCGAATGTATCCAGCTCTTATTATCATTGAATACGTACATAGCTGCCTCTAAGATATTATTATTAACTGACAATGAATTTCAACAGGAAAGAGATTATAAAAACACAATACTGTTACTTAAAAAAGCAACATTATGTTACTAAATTTAACTGTTATTATAAATCACTTGATTAGCTCTACAGTAACAGTTACAGTAACAGTACAATGTAATTATATTTATTTTCGTAACATTAAGCGATATCTCTCTGTACCTGCGATTTTATAACTGTTTCTTAATATTTTGGATATGGGCAAGTCCCAGAAACAATCCACGAACCAACATTTTTTTTAAATTAATCCAACTTATTTTCTAATTTTTTAAAGGAATATTAGACTAGATATATAATTTTATAAATGGCAAAATTTAATGCACATTTTATTACCAAATCCTACCCTACCACAGATCTTCTAATTTTATACAAGAAATTAACAATTTTTAGGTATTCATATTATTACTTTAGTGTTAGTGAAGATGGCCCGATCGAAAGAAATATTTTTATATATTGAATTCACTTCAACTTTTATAAAAAAATTTTGTGTTTACTATTTTGGAAACATTGAAATTAGGTATGAAATTTCAGAATAGAAAATAGAATTGAAAAAATGTAACGTGCGTCACGTAGCGTGCGTCACAAAAGGTTCACCTCTTTTGATAAAAAAAAACGGAGCAATTTTTGGCTGCAAATAAGTTATTTTAGAATTCTTTTATATTCATCTTTCTTTTAGGAACTAGATTTTGTGTGCACACTTTCAAAGTTACTTCCGTTTTTCGTAGCGTGTGTCACAAAACTTTGTAATCAGTTATTTCGCAACAAATATGGATACAAAGAAGAATTTAGTAAAGCGGTCGTATCCAGAATACCTTACAATTTTAACGATAATACAGAAAATTGAACCATATATGTGAGTCGTATAAACATCATGTAACAGTGACTAAATCACAGATGCAAAAATATCGCCCACCTCTAATGCAAACGTCCAAGAAGAAAGAGAAGTGAAATATTAAAGTTTTAATATCAATGCAGAATAAATCTCATATAGTTAAGCATAACCGTATCATTTAGATCTGCTAATGAATGTACATAAACACATACATACTCGTATATAAATACATGTTTGGGCTTATGCTTATAACTGGGAGACGGCCACCGCTCAAATTATTGGCGTGTTCACGCATGTTCATCAGTAATGTTTTGCTTCAATCTTCAAAGATCGTGCAAAAAAAAGTTTATACTCGCTCGTAAATTATTTGCGTGAATGTTTTGCAACTAAAAAAACATTTTGTGATTATTTATTTTCTAATGACATAAACACATACATATGTACATATATTATTTGATAATACAATACAATTTTAAAACGAGAAATTTTAAAGAAACTAACCACAACATCAAATATGTGATTGCTTTCCAACTAAGTAGTTATAAATTTATGTAAGTTTGGTTATTTCTCGAATAAATTTTAGCTTTTTAATAAACACTTCTAGCGAAATTCGAAATTACAAGTACATATTATTAATAACAAATACTTAACTTTCTCGTGAACATAAAAATATTTATTATAGTTTTATGATCTGTTTATTACGCATAGTAAACAAGAAAGTAAAATAAATAGGAAATAACATGCAATATAAGCACCCTACATTAACAGTGTTGAAAGAGTATTGGATAAACGCATGAAAAAAGTTTTTTTTTTATTCTTCACTAGTTTTATTTTCCATTATAGGATTCAAGAACTTCAAGAACAAAATTAAAGGAAACAAATTTTAGTTTTTATTATTATTTTTTTTTTTTAATTGAAGGTAATATTTTTTTGTATGCATTGGGAACAAAATCACTCTACGCCTTTGGGAGGACTGTGATTATTTCTTCCGGCAAAGGCCTTCCTTTCCTTGTGTGTAGTGAAGTAGTCCAGATTGTTTACTAGGAATCATATTCATAACCCACAGCAGTATTGTGCACTAGACTTCCGGAGGACTCTTGTAAAGACATAAAGACTTTTGTCGCATAATTTTTTTTGAGCCTTTGGAAAAGTTTCGCAAGCACATACAGCCGAAATAATAGTTAGTTCGAGTTTGTGAATTTCTTTATAATTTTTCATCTTATATGAAATTGCAATGATTGGGCGAAAAAAATCGGGTTTCCGCAAAAAAATTATTATTATAACTTCCATAAGTCAAATCACCAGTGTCCCAAAAAAATCTTCGACTTACGGAGACTTCCAGTTATATAGTTTATGTGTTGAAAAAACAAACTAAAAACAATCAATAACACTGAACAACAAGGTTTTTGCCACACGGATTCTGTATGCTAATTACTACTTTACTATATACTCTCATTGCAAAACACAAACTAATTTGTTTCTGTCACGCACAGATTTGTTGTGACCATCCACTTATGATTTTACCTTATTTCCCGTTAATATTACAGTACGTACAGTTTAATTGCATCCTGACTCCTGGGGAAAAAATGTTTTACACCCCCCTCTTGTCGAGCCCACCAGAGTACTTTTACCATCATGTTTAGGTTTGATAAAACATTTTGTCAAAGCTATCTATCGCAACGGCTCAGGTTATATGTACGTACTTGAGAGAAAAGTTTCCTATGGTTAGTGATGCAAAAATAAAGGAATTTTCGTCGGACCTCAGATCAAGGAATTGTTAAAGGATAACATATTCGAAGAAAATTAAAGAAAATTTGTCTACTTGGAAAAGGTATAAAAATGTCGCACAAAATTTTTTGGGCAACCACAATGCAAGTAACTACAAAGATCCAATAGGAGAACTACTTTCGATGTATCAAGCATGGCGTTATAATTTATCACTCAAAATACACTTTCTACAGTCCCACCTCGATTTCTTTCCCGAGAACCTAGGAGCCGCTAGCGACGAACACGGCGAAAGGTTCCATCAGGATATTTCCAGCATGGAAAAACGATACCAGGGCAAATGGAGTCCTCGAATGTTGGCAGACTATTGTTAGACACTCGCAAGAGACCAGCTTCAGGTCATATACTCCACAAAATCATAGCTTTTAGTTTTAAAAAACACATTATCAAGTATAATTGTATGTAAAGTATCAGTATTTTTTATGAAATATAAAATTCCTGTCAAAAAAAAACTATGGGTGTCAAATTTTTTCTACCTGTGTTTTCCACCTTAGGAAGTCAAAATTAAGTAAAAAATACCAAAAAAGTTTATGTGCCAAATTAAAAGTTCATTTTTGTCAATCAGTGTAATTAATACTTTTTTTTATTATTTAACACAGACACTTACTGAAATAAAAAATTATTCTAAATTATTCAGAGCCTTATAGTGATGTAGTTTTCAAATATAAATTCAATGTTTGATAAAAAATTTCTACATCATTTCTGAAAGGCCACTGAAAATATTTATCCATCGCCATCACTCGCCATTCCGTTTAAGATGGGATTCCCCGAACAAAATTAATTCAAAACAATGCACTTCAATAATGAGTATGCAACAGACCACCTGATAAGTAAGCAAACACTTCGAGTTATAGAATTCATATTCATGTAATGGAGAACTTCCAGTTATGGAAGTTCGACTTATGGATGGAAAATTTTAAGTTATTTTCTCTCTTAACGCTACTGCCAATTGAATTGGATCGAGTTAGGGAAAATTCGATTTATAGAAGTTCGAGTTATAGAAGTTTGACTGTATTTTATTGCAATATATTTGTTTAAAAAGAACAGCTTAGTTTGTTCTTCTAAAAATTAGCATAATGAGCATTGTGATAACATTTAGATCGATGCAGCGATATGTTGTATATTTCGTAAAAGTATTGTAAAAATTTTTAGTACAATATGATTCATGTTTGGCCTTAGAATAAAACTTTTCACCGCACAGAATTAAACTTATGATTCAATCATTTTCAAACTCTGCTAAAAATCATTTGGTAAATATTTTATAATTTTAATTGAATATGCTATAAAAAGCATAAATTAGAAATATTTTACTTGGCAGCACAAACAAAAGGAAAGCCGACTTTTTTATTAAAATGGATAAAAAAAAATTAACATCCTTAAATACCATAAACAGCTTAAAGTACTCTTAGATCATAAATTTGCATAAAATTCTTTAGATAAATTCGTATAAATAAAAAAATATAAATATAATTATGTTCAATTGATAATCTCTTCTAATGATGCAGTAGCATTTTCTATATTTATTGTATTAATAAAATTGGAAATATCCATTTAAGCAATTATGCAATTAAAAGAACTTTTTATATATAAAAATATGTAGTTGAATTAGCAGCAACAACAAACTCTATGGGCTTAAAATTTGTTAATAATCTTAACTTCGTGATAAAAAACGTAATCCAAGTAATCGTGACACAAGTTATTGATTTCGATTATACATTTTTAATTGAAGCTGGATGCGATTACATTGTTTTAAGATTGCAATAGAACTTCAGATTGCAATGGAACTTCAGAATACAAACCGTTTTTCAATATATTTATCCTCAGTCCTTTGTGTAAATAAGTCTGCAGTCACACACAGAAAAATACACATTGTAAGGTTGATTTTACATTTTTCGTTAATGATTTTGCTTCATAGGTGTTTCGTGTTAAATCAGCATGACTTTACGATAACTTGCGAACAACAGCAGCACATGTCAATACAATGTACCGACATTAAAAAAATATGACGAATCTTGTTGAATCAAAATTATTTCAGTTTGAAACAACATAAATTACATATTGAATGAAACTGTTTTCAGAATGAAATTCATTTAATATGTAAATAATTATAATGTTGAGTTAATACGATTTAATGAAATTTAAAGCGATACTCATATTAAAAAAATAACATTAAATGTTTGTTGGTTCAAAATGATGCCCTTATTTAAATGACCCATAAAAATTTAATAAAAATTAATTTTATTAAGTATTTACTTTTTAATATTTATTTTATTTACATACATTTGGTGCTAACGCCAAATTATCAGCAGACCTTAAACAATATTTTTGAAAAGTTTGAAACCATTTATCATAAGATAAGAAAATAAACGAAAACTTTTAAAAACTCAATGAGAATTTCTTATACTTTTGTAATTTTTAAAATTCTCATTGAAATTCGTGGAATACTTAATAGCAATGTTGATTGAAAATGAAGAAATATTGTCTTTACACTACTCAATGTTGATTTTATCAAATCCAAAGTTAATTCAACGTAATAATTTTTTTATTTTACTACGAAGCTGAGTTGTGTAAATTCAATATTGCAGAATGTTTTTTTAACTTCGAAAAATGTTCAATCTACTACTTGTTAGTTCAAATTTAAAGTTTTAAACATTGAATCAATATCAATGAATATATGTTAGCTTTTAAAAAAGTGAATATTTTTGCAAAAAATTACATCACATAAAATCAATATTATTTAATTTTAGTATTACATTGATGTTTTTATCTATGTGCACTCATTAAAATAAGAATACTTCTTGTCAAACTGTTTCACAGAGATTTATTCTTTATTGGTAGTTTGAGATGGACACCGCTCACGTGATTAGCGTGAATCGTGCGTGATCAAGCGTGTTTTTTGTACTTGAATTTCTTAGTAATTTAACCTACTGTGACAGTTCTTTTTTATTTAAAAATTTTTTGATTAAATAAAATTATTTTTATTAAGAGTGTATTATTGGAACAATGTATTCATCAGACTAGCAGAAGATCAGTAATAATAATTTTTTCATTTTGACCTTTTTATGTGTCAACGTATACACATTGTGTCGCTTTTGACACACGAATGTGAAAGCAAAACGAATTGCATGAGTACAGGAAGGTTTCTTTTCCCTTGTTGCTCTCGTCTTAAATAAATACAATCAACAAGACTTGCTTTGTCTGAACACAGACTTATGGCGTTTTCATTTCTTTTTATTGAAAATTTGCAATATAATGATGTTTTGAAATAGAAATAGAGTTTGTTAGAAATTACTGTATCATCACTTGCTTGGCAAAATTTTTGTCTTAAGAAAAGTCTGAATAGCATTTTTTCTATAAAAAGTATAAGAAACGTTACATTTTTTACAAAAGAAAACGGCATTAAATATAGTGCTGGCAAAGTATTGTGTACTGGGTACCGAGTATCGAGTATTTCCTTTTTTTGGTTACTCAAAACTCAAAAGTAGTTACTCAATACTTTCAGAGTTGTAATTTTTAAGCAAGTTGAGTGGCTAAAATGTTGCATAAAAATACATCACTGTATAAAAAGACAACTAGGTGTAAGATTAATTAGTTAAATAAAAACTAAATAATTTTTTTGGAGAACAATTAAATTATTTCTTAAGTTGTTGTTAACGTTAAATTAAAAGTTAGCTTTACATTTATTTTTAATTTAATAATAAAATACATACAAAACCAATAATAAATGAAGATCTATTTAATATTTTTGATGAAACTACTTCAATTTACAGATAAAAACTGTGCGTTAAAAATTAAAAAAATCAGTTAAAAGTATCGAGTAGTATTTAGTACCCAAATGAAAAGTATTGAATATTATTGGGTAATGAAAAGTAGTAGAATTTGCCAGCACTAATCAAATGACGATCAGCTGAATGTTATCAACATCCAAATGTTAGTAAAATAATGTTAAGGCAACAGTTGAATTGATCCAAAGTGTATGCTACAAAATTGTACTACCATTAGAGACAACCAATTCCAATTAACGTTTAGTTTAAAATCTAATCCATAAGGTTTTTTTATTTAAGTTAGAATTGCATTACACACTATCTGTATGTAAATGAAGAAATAAAGTCTTAAATAAACGAGAAAGTTCTTTTCAAAATTTGTCTATTGTACTTTTTGTGTTTTCGCACAATTTGAGAAAATTGAGGACTGCAAATATTTATTTAATCCATTTTGTTGCGTTATTATAGATGACAATATGAATCATTGTTTGGTACAGGATTCAAAAATTTACCGGTAATATATATTGAATAAATCGAAAATTTGAAATGGAATAATCTAGTTTTGACACGGCTGATTGTAATAATTAAGTTTTCTTATGTGTTCTAGAGCAGTGGATTGCAACCTTTTTGAAGCCGCGACCCAAAAATGATTTAAAAAAAATCTGGCGACCACTTAATGTTTTCGCTCTCAAAGTTTGAAAATATTGTTATAAAAAAAAGAAAAAAAAATTCAATGAAAATAAAGCAATTAATTATCGCTAATTTTCATTCGGTTGTGAACAGTGAAGAAGACAAGCCGTATTTAAATTACAATGAAATTAATAATTGGATAATTTTCCTAAAAGGCCTGTGGAACCGTCTACCTCAGGTGCTATTTTCCAAAAGAGCTGCAAGAAGATAATGGCGATTGCTGAGTATTAAATCAATTCATAACTAACTGCGTTGAGTTCGCTATCTTGTCAATAATTTTAAAGAAAATTTATGTGAGCTGGCAGCTCACTTTGGGCATAGCGAAAGGCTTTTTCACAAATGGTGAACATTAAAAAAAGGAATAAACTAAATTTAGAAAATGATTTCACTGTCGGCGTGTCACAATTGCAATCACGTTTTTCGCATTTAATTAAAAATAAGCAAGCCCTGCGTTCGAATTCATATAAGTACTTTTATATTTTTGAATAAAAAAAATTAATGTATTTTATTTAGATCAGGTCGCGACCCCCGAGAAAGCTCGCCGCGACCCCCCAGGGGGTCTCGACCCACCGGTTGAAAACCACTGTTCTAGAGAAATAATCATGTTTTGGGTAGGAGACTTGTTCCACTGTAGTTGTCACACACTGTCTTGTCTCCTTTTTCTTATGCACGCGACATAATAAGCTGATATTCCAATCATCTGTATTATTCTGCCATGATACAAGGGCGGATTGATATTGAAGCTACCTAGTGCTAGATGGCAGCACAAATATAAAAACTTATGGTTTTTAGAAATTGAGATCTGTCAAACGTCAGCTGTTAAAATTTAACCCAAATTCATCGATTAGTTTATTTGTTGTAGTCGTTTGAAGTAAGAAACTTTTGTGTTTCTTGAAAAATGGAAAAAAGTGAATTTCGTGCAGTGATTAAACACTATTATTTGAAAGGGAAAACGGCGAAAAAGACAAAAAAAGCTCGATAAACATTACGGTAGGAGTCTGCTCCGTCAGAGTTATGTGAAATTGTTGAAATGGTAAACATATCATATCATATGAACGTGTGTTCAACATTTTGCATGAACAATTGCATATGAAAAAGCTATCGGCAAGATGGGTGTCGCGTTTGCTCAGTGGTGAACAAAAACGAGTTCGACAGACCACTTCACAGCGGTGTTTGGACATGTTAAAGCGTAATCCTGTTGATTTTTGGCGTCGATTAATAATTGTTGATGAAACGTGAGTCCACCACTACACACCTGAAACCAAAAATCAATCGAAAAAATACGTGGAAGCTGGTAGAAGTGCTCCGAAGAAGGCGAAGACAATGAAACCGGCTGGCAAGGTTATGGCCACTGTATTTTGGGATGCACACGGAATATTGCTCATCGACTATCTTGAAAAAGGATCCACAATCACAGGAAAGTATTATCGTGCATTATTGGGTCAATTGATTGATGCAATCAAGAAAAAAAAACACATTTAAAGAAGAAAAAAGGGCTCCTTCTTCAAGGCAACGCACCGGTTCACACAGCATTAGATACGATCCTAAAATTAAGTGAAATACACTTCGAATTGGTTGATCATCCACCTTATAGTCCAGATTTAGCTCCTGGTGACTTTTTCCTGTTTCCAAACTTGAAAAAATGGATCGCAGGAAGAAGATTCATCTGAAACGAAGAAGTGATTACCGGAACTAACGCGTATTTTGAGGGGTTCCCAAAATCGTATTATTCAGATGGTATAAAAAAGTTGGAATATCGTCTTACTAAGTGTATTGAGCTAGAAGGAGGCTATGTTGAGAAATAAATGGTTTTAAAAAAAAAATTTGTTTCCTACTTAGGTGGCTGCAATATCAATCCGCCCTCGTAATGACCCTTATTCCAGTTGGCAACATGAATACAAAACGATATTGTTTTGCCTTGTTTACTTCAAATTGTTATTCCAGTTGTCGTTATCGGATATTATCGATGACTGTCAACATAGAATTTGTATTCTACAAGAAAATTTTACTACGATATTGTTTTGAATCGACTTTGAATTTGTCGCCGCCATTTTTCATAACGACTTGACTTTATTTGAAATATACCTAAATTGAAAAATGGAAAAAACTGAAAAATTTAAAATAACAACTGCAAATCAGTTTAGAAATTAGTGGAAGAGTTGCAGAAGAATCCCTCCCTTTCAGTGGGATTTTACAGAGGCACTCTTCCAAGTAATTTTAGAGAACAATGGGAAGAAATCGCAAGAGTTTTAAATTCTCTTGGCTCACCGATACGTTTAGGAGATGGATGACAAAAGGTCAGGAAATAATGAGCGAAAATAGTGGAACATAAAAATAAAATTTATTAATATGTTTCCCATTCCCTTCCCCCATGGAAAAAACAACAAAATTGCATACAAACATGCACATTTACTCATATACATACATATGTATGTATGTAGGTACTCTTAAACACTCTAATTGCTTTGCTTATGTTTTTACTTGAACCAATACTTACACATAAGTGAATACGTATACGTGTGTATTTTTAGCATTTGTAGTGGTGTCAATTTTATGAGCCTTTTATTCCTTTAATACTGAACCGATTGAAATAATATATAGTCGGGTCACTAAACCTCAATAATCTTTACCATTTCGAAAAAGAATCAAGAAAATCGACTGGCAAACAAAGGAGAAAAAGGGATCTACAAATTTGTCTTTGCCTATAAATATATATGCAGATTCTTACTTTTTCTTCTTTCATTGTTGTTTACACAAATCATGTCATGTTGACGAGATTTACTAGCAAATACCTTTAAGGCCTCATTAGTTTTTACTTTTCGTTGCCGTTCTGTGTCGTTCTTTTCTGTAGAAAATATTACTTACGTACTTGTTCTGTGTCTGAACTTTCGGATGTGGACGCTATTATTATAGAAATGAATTTTGTAAATGTTTGCAAAATATTTTTACTTGACAAAAATATAAGTCTTTAATAATTTGAATTAAAATAATATATTCTGACTTTTAAAACAAAACTTTTAATATTTCAAACCACAAAAAACTAAAGGCCGAGGCACATAGAATCCGTCGTACGTTATAAGTTGATTTTTTCAACTCACATTAAAGTATCGGCGGAGGAGGTTGACCTTAATATATACAAACTCTTGGCTGTCACTTAACGTTCTATTCTATTTTCTACAGAATAGTCCGCAACAGAACAGAACAAAAAAGTAACAACAAACTAAAAATACAGTTTTTCAGTTGTACAGAATCAAAACAGCTGATTATTAACAGAACAGAACGTACAAACTAATTTTGCCTTTAGGCTTAAAATTACGAATGAGAAAACAAAACGTAATGACAACACATGCATCTGGGTACTCGTTTCTTTCCCCTCGTCCCTCTCGCCTATAAAGTAGCAATCACGTCAATAAGACATGTCGCGTCAAAACACAGTCATCCTTATTCCAGTTAGCGACATCGACGTCACGTCAACACAATACCAAAAAATTGGGGCTGTCTACCCGTTCTCGAAAACAACTGATTACTATTGACGAGGTCATGTTATTTTCTAGACCTTATAGAACAGAAGTACACTTTCATTAGCACAAAATTGTTCTCGAGAGCGAGTAGACAAGCTCCACTTTTTAGGTATTGTGTTGACGTGACGTCTATGTCGCCAACTGGAAAAGGGTGAGTCTCACGCTTGTTTGTCGTCCATTTTCTTTTTGTTTTGTTTTAAGTTACACCGCATCAACAATCCAATATCGCAGCTTCAACTTTAAAACCGATGCCCTGATTATTTATTATACTGCGTTACTAATACTTTTCGACGGCGTTTTGAAAGGGTATACATTGTCAATGTTTTTGTATTGCGGCGCTATGAAACACTACACTTTGTTCGAAGATAAAGCAAATGACGTTTTGGAAGTTAACCTTTATGTTAGCAAACTTAACTGTAAAAATGTATGAAAACATGGCCCAGTGGGACATTCTCAAAATGATTGATAATAAATATAAAATTTGCAAATTTGAAGTTTATCTGATAGTAGTTATAACCACAGAGCACAGACAGCGCTACTGTAGATCAAAATTTACCACTTCTGCTGTAAAAAACGTTATGCCTTTTGTAACTTCCCCTGTGCTCTGGAGTAATTTTGACAGTATGATTTGACATCTAAAATTTTTATCATAATTTCAAATTTTTAAACATTTATTTATGAATCTAATTTATCTCAAGCACTAGGTAAATTTTTTTTAAAAAACGTTAATAAAATTTTTATTTACACGATTTTATATATCCCTGACGAAGCCACACAAAGAAGTGGTGAAATATCGGTTTTTTAATAAAATTTTTTTAACGTTTTAAAAAAAATTTACCTAGTGCTCAAGATATATTAGATTCATTTAAAAACAGGAGGTCAAAGAAACATATAAGAATAGGTTAGGTTAGGTTGCACAGGCTGCCGATTGCAAGCAACCGGCCCACTTGGGTCCAGAAAAATAGGTATGTTTGTGATGCCCGATATGGACAGTGAAGTAAAAAGTATTGACTATCCTATATTGTGGTCAGTGTTGAACCAACCGGTTTTTCGAATAAACTTGTTTATTCCCTTCAGATTGCAATCCGTAAGGTCTGCGAGTTCGGGTAAAGTCGAGTTACCTAGATACATGGCCCTACGATGAGACAGAACTGGACATTGACAGAGGAGGTGCTTGACAGTAGCTTCCTCCACCTCATTAAGAGAACTTCTGCAGTAGTCATTGAAAGGGAGATTTAGTATGTTTGCGTGGGAACCTATGAAACAGTGCTCTGCCACAAGAATACGCAGCTGATGTCACGGGATCCCTAGTATGATGGCTGATTTTGCTCGGTCATATTGGGGCCAGGTTAATCTGGAGACTGCACATGTGGATTCGTTGAACCATCTAAACTGTGCTATCCCTATGAGTTTCTGCTGAATGAAGATTTTGCAGCTTTTTAATGGGACTCCTACTAGCCGGTCGGTGTCCCGTTCATGCAAACGATAGCCTTCCCTGGCTAGCTTGGCCGCAATTATGTTACCAGGCACGTCTGCGTGCTCAAAGTTAGAATGTGACGCCATCTCGTTTAGGGATATCCGGCATTTCTGTACCAGTTCAGATGTTGTATGAACACCCGATAGAGTTCAATGCAGCCTTACTATCGGTACATATACTTGCCTATATACCCTATTGTACCTTAACCAGTTAGCTATCCTTTATATGGCCGATATTTTGGCTTGATTTATGCTACAATGATCTACTAGCTTAAAACGTATCCTCTGTTAAAATTGAGGAATGTAAATGCCTACTCCCACCCCTGCACCTGATACAAGAATACATTTATTTAAAAATAAAGGACTTCCTTCCTCCGCGATTATTTTTATATTGTCAATATAATTTATTGACTATTACAAAAAAAATATATATAAATAAATAAAAGTAAAATATCACACTTCGTTTAACTTAAAAGTAATTAAAAAACAAAATTAATTGAAACATTAAAAACATTAATTAATTAATAAAATAAAATACTTCTCAGCAGTCGATTGAAGACATAGAACTCAAGCTGGCAGCTCTCATTCAGTAACGATTGATTTCCAATCTATTTTTGCTGACTTCTTTAATGACGGGAATTTCAGCGCGGCTAAAAAATTAAATATTTTTAATGAAATTATTTGAAAAAAAATAACATTTAATACGAACACATATACATTCACACGTACACAAACAAAGCATGAAAATTTTTACAGGATCACTGAAGTAGAAATACACAAATACAGCCGGTTACCATAAAATAAATTTAAAAAAAATAGGCCATTTTCCACTTTGCACCACCAAGCAAACAATTTTTGTTCAAATTTATTTCATATTGGAAAATAATCCTTTATTATGAAGCAACATATTTATACATTTATTTATTTTAACATTATTTCAAATAAATACAAAAAGTTGTGGGTAAAAAAGCTTTAATTACAAAATATTTAAAATGTTAAGTTTCCAAAAACAGAGAGTGCGAGTGTGAGAGGAAAGGCACGGACGGGGGAGGGGGAGGCTCTTTTTGGCGTTAAAAAAATATGAAATGGGAATGTTGAGATTTTTTAAATAACTTATTAACTATTTATGTTAAGGGGATGGAAACAAAACCTTTTTTTTTTGTTCTTTTGACAACAATTATTATTATGGGGATTCACAAACATGCATGTACGTAAATGTTTAAATTGTTGAAAAGGACTTTTTAAAGGAAAATTTACGTTCTGAAAATGGAAATAGTGTCCATTAAAAAGACAGCACCATTAATGATCATCAGGGAGCCGGCAGCTAAAGCATTGCGTTTGCTCTCTTTAAACAAAAGGTCCGATCTGTCATGCCACTGATCAATAATCAAAGCACCCGAAATGACAAACAACACACAGCCAACAATAGAGAATAGGCCGTTCAAACGTTTTTCGACCACAGAATTTATGATGTGTCCTAAAAAAATTAGTTTTAAGAATTAATTTTTATTTTATTTTTCCAGCAAATATTTGTGACTTTTCGTTTACTTACCAATTAAGAGCACACCGCAGATAATGGTGAAGCCACCGATGGTACCACAGACAACCAAGGGATTATGAGAATAGTTACCATTCCTTTCCCACAAGATAATGCAGACAATGGCAATGACCTTAAAAGAAAAAATATAAACAAATTAAATTAAATGGAAAGAAATGTTTCATTTAAAGAAAGATGTAAATTGATAAAAAAAAAAAGAAAAAACGTCTGGTTTGTCGATAGCGATTCCAGTTGCAAGTAGACACTTAAACGACTACCGGGCATCTCACATTTTTAAATTTTTTGCTCAAACTTTTTGTTTCCTTAAGATTAAAATATAGCGTATTCTCATAACCCTGGCTGGAAGAAAAAGATGTATGTATGTGTGTGTAGGTATGTATGTATTTTTGCAGATACTTACATTTTTAATTTAAAAAGAAACGAATATTAACCAAAACATGAACTCCCTAAATGTAAAATTTTATTTTAATTATTGTACCGGTTTGTGCAGTCAAGAGCATTTTTTATTTTTTTATTTTATTAAATCTTAATTCAAATAGACGTATGACTTCATGCATATATGTATGTATATTTTAAATGCGATATAAACTAGTACATGGTATGTAATTACAAGTGCTGTAACGACTACTCGTTTTCGTATTCGCGAATATTCACCAAATTCAGGCGAATATTTCGTAATGCAATAAAAAATAATCATTTGTAATAACTTTTATAAAAAAAATTTTATTTTTAATTTCAAATACTAATCTATTCTATCTATATTATTAATATTATATATGTACGTATATTGAAACGAATAATTTGGCTCAAGTTCAAACGCGAGTTTACCCATTTATTTATTCTAATTTTTTATTTCATTTTTATTAGAAATTTTTATGGATAAATTCATTATTTTTTATTAAGAGAGTACTATATATGGAACAATTTTTATTATTCATTAGACTAGCAGAACGGATCAGTAATGATTTCGAGGTCGCTACACCATCTCATCAGCGTTCTTTGTTCAATTTTACCACTTTTGACGGTGGATACTACTGATCAGGAATATCAACTATTTAATTTAATTTAATTATTTAACAAATTAGAATACGAAAAGTACAAACTTATTCATTTTTATATGTTAAATCAATTTCGGTTAGTACGAAATCCCATCTCTGATGAATAACTACTCCATATATTCCAGTCTCTCTCGTTTATTCAGCGCCATTGGCTGCTGAGAATAAACTGTTTTTATCATGTTGTCTGGTTTTTGTCATTTGTAGTTGAATTTCTTTTTAGTATTCAACCAACTATGACTACGTAAACATGTGTATTTTTGACGCATGTCATCGTTATTTATAATTAATGTTTGTAAGTAATTAGTCGAACTTGCAAACATCAATTATATTATTAATAGGCAAAAACGTTTTTTGAGATCCCTTTTGCGCTCATATTATACAGCCGATTTTGACCACAGGGTAGACTAGAAATGAAACTTTGACGTTATGTTTTGGCCCAAATCAGCTTTTTTCCCCATCTACTTTTTGCTAAAAAGAGATAGCAATATAATGTAGTAATAAGAGAAAATAAACAAAACAAAATTAAAGAATTTTTGAAGTAACAAATGTTGAATTTTAGTTTTACATTGTAGTCGAATTTACTTCTTCTACAACTTTTTTTATTGCGCCAGAAATTAGTAAGAATACAAAACCACAATAAAACATAAAAAATTCTTTGCTTACTTGTGTGACAGAGTCAGCAAAATAACAACAATAGCATGCCGTCTCCTGTCACGTCTGGTCTTCTTTGTGATTTTGACAAAACTATTAGCATTTTAAATATATTTATTCATAATAGTGCACAAACTAAATTTAGTTGAAATCGGTTCAGTATTTTAGGAGCTACAAGCGTTTAAAAATGCTTACTAATCTATGCACATATCTGCATGTATTAGCTTCAAGTTGTAAAATAAACAAAGTTTGCATGTGCTTTTGCAAAGAAATGAGACAGCATTTTCTATACATACTTTGTAAGCAAGAGAGAGCTAAGAAGTTTTAAGTTGTTTATTTAGATTGTTTTTTTTTTGTTTTTTGTATTTCATCGTATATAAAGGGTGAATCAAATAGAAAACACGGTTTTTTTAGTCTTTTGGTCGTTATTTTTTTTATTGAATCATTAAGTACATAGAATAGGGATATTTATGGAATAACACATCGGGCAAATGGCCTCAACGGCTTTGCGTGCACATGCGCACTCCTCTTTTAATGCACGGGTGATTGTGGGCATAGACCATTGATTTCAGATAACCCCGTAGAAATAAATCTAATGGTATTAAATCACACGATTTAGAGGGGCCAATTTTGATCACCGAAACGAAAGAGCGCACGACCTGGAAATGTCCCATGCAGTAATTGAATTGTTTCGCGGGCTGTATTGTATGTGGCACCGTCTTGTGGAAACCAAATATTGGCCACATCAATATCATCCAATTTTGGCAGAAAGAATTGTGTCATCATGTCGCGATATCGAGCACCATAACTGTCGCTGCTTGACCGGCCTCATTTTCAAGAAAGTATGGTCCAATTATGCCTCAAGCCCAAAATCCACACCAAACAGTGTCACATTGTGGATGCATCTCCAGCGGATCCAGTCTCAATGAATTTTTTAATTAATCTCTTCACAGTTAACGAATTTAAAACAATAATTTGACCATATTTTGTATGAAATTTTCAAACTGCTTGGCGGCCACCTTTATTTTTTTTTTAATATTGTTCAATAATTCCATTTTTATTAAATCTAAACTATCAGCTGTCGAGTTGGGTTTTTAGGGTCGCCAACACTTTACTACAGAAATGGCGAAAAATTCAAATCTTGCGCTAATTTTGGGACACCCTTTGTTTATGTAAATGCTCAATATTTAATTACCAGAAAATGGTCGATTGCGTCGGCCATAGGATATACTAACTAGTATTGTTTTATTCAGCTAAAACCTAGTTTCGATTATGAAAAGCAGAAAGTAGATAGTTTTAGTTTATTCTTATTGATTCGAAGGGGAGATTTTTCGATTAAATTGAAAATAATTGATTTTGTAGGCGTGAAAATCGATCCACAAACAATTCGCGCTAAATTTAAAATTCAATATTTTGTATTCGTATTCGCGAATACCTAAACATTAATAATCGTTACATTACTAATACATATATTCACACATACATATCTATGTATGTATGTATGTATATTTCGTTTCTTTATATAAACTTCATGATAATAATTTTAATTGAATTTTATATAACGAGTGCAAAAACGTATGTGGTTTTTTATTTAGCATTCCAAGATTACATCACCATTCATAATATAACACCATTTTTAGTATCAAATCACATAATTAACATAATAATAGTAGTTTGTTTTGACGATATAAAGGCAAAAACGCAAAAAAAAGCAATTCTAAGAATGTAACCAATTTCAAAAACTATTGCCAAAGAAAAACAAAAACTTTTAAATTCCGAACAACGGCGCACAATGATGTGTCGCCCCATTGAGACAAAAACATAAAAAAATTAATTAATTATATCTTATATTGTATAAAAATTATAATGCTCGATAGATAACATGATGTTATGATGCTAATTAATTTTTAGGCTCAATTGTATTTAGATTTCAAATCTTTTTGACGCCATTACACGATGCTAACTAAAATCAAAGGATTTTAAACAAGAATTACCAAATGACAACATGATTTTTAAATTTCTCGATAAAATAGTTGTCAAAAAGAATATTGGAATTCAAGCGATGAAAAGGCTTTAAACAAATGCTTCTCACGTGATTACTTTTTGTAAGTTTGCTAAAGTTTAATAGACTTTTATAAAGTAAAGAAAAATTAGATTTATGGGTTATTTCTGTTTTTTTTCAAACAAAAAAAAAATTAAAAAAAAGAAAAATTTTCCACATAAAGGATTATAAGTACTACATATTTAAAAATTTCTATATTCTTGAATTTTGCTAAAATTTAAGTAGCTTTCAAGGGCTTTCTTTCAAAATAGAAAAATAAAAATACAGTGAAATACAAATCCAACTTGACAATTTTTTTTTAAAGAGAAGTAACACTCTGGCAATTGGTATGCTTACCAACCAGTAGGTGTGTTACCTTCTTTAGGAAAGGGATAGTGAGAGAGGACAGATGGTGAAAGTGAGAAAGCTTAATTTTTACAACACTGATATTGCGCGTTGTGTTAGTTTTTATATCAGTGTTGCAGCGCCTCTGATGTCAAGTAGGCGCCATTTTATTAATTATTTTACTTCGCCGCACTGTGGCTGAAAATCGTTTTTCATTGGCCAAAACTCAAATTTTTTTTTGTCACCGATTTTTAAAATTTTTACGCCCTTTTGCAGCTAATATATCCAGATTAAGGTAGCCAAAAAATTAGGTTAAACTATTGATAATTGTGAGCGTGGCATGCTGTCAAACTCAACGGTTTTTTTAATTTCAGAAAAAGGTGTTTTTCTTTTGTTTTTTATAAAAAATAAATGGTTACTACTCGCAAGTTATCATCGATAATGGCCTGCGGTCTTTTTTATAATGTTGGTAGGATTATAGTCTTTAGTTTTTGTAAGTGGTCAGAGCTCTAGCGTTTAATATTAAGGGCGTTACGGAATATTTATGAAACTACTATATTTTTCTCAAATTTAAACTTTAGTGGAATAGAACTTCTAGGGAACAAAAGGGAACAAGAAATGTATACCACCCGGAGAAAGGTGAAACTGTCCTCTTTAACGCTATATATACTTTTGCACCCGCCACGAGCCGCCTGTAGAACACTTTTTTCATTTTAATGAAATTACTCCAAAGTACTCGTATACAATGGTGTATATAATTTTCACTTTTTTGCCTAAAAGTTTATGTTTTTTACTTTAGACTACGTAAAACTAAAAAAATTAAATATAATACCTGCGAAAGGGTTTAATGGCTTTGTTTTGATCAGCCAAAAATTGGTAATAAAATTATCACAAATTATCACAAAATTCTACAGTAAACATATGATCTGTTACTAAATTTACCTGTTATCAAATGTTAGGGTCAACCAAAGTCATAAGCAATTTTATAACAATAATCGCGACATTAAAGCACTAAAGAAAAAAAATAACCCAACAACAACAACAAATATTGGCGAGATACTAATCAGTTTTACCTGATATTAAGGTCTGGACAACATGTGCAGTTTTGTTCAATTTAAGCACTACCTGCTATGAAATTAAAGATCAATGTGTGAATAACATGTATCTAAAAATGTATAAAACTACGGATTCGATAAGGGATTACTCAGTTAATCCTCTAAGTGTACGGATAAAACATAACAGACGCAAATAAAAATATTCAGAAAAATATGGAGAGCTTCAGTTATAAAGAACTGGCCGAAGAGTATTTTAGAAACAAAAACCAGGAAGATGTTCTTAGCTACGTTAAAATAAAATTAAACTTAAATTCGTGGAACACATACTAAAAATCAATTATGATTTGGATTTCGGGTCTTCAGGATCAATAAGAAACAACGAAACCAACAAAGAGTTAAGAAGTTCAAAAAAGAAACATGTTCAAGATGAATATCGCAAATTAGGATTGATTATAGATCAGCCAAAACAAGGGTCAGGCAATACAAATGATGGCAATACCGCAAGAAGATTCTTTTCAGATCCAGAAACAGCATCTGAAATAACAGGAGTGGATTTAAACCTTATTTTCAGATTTAAAATAATCCTAGAAGTACTTGCGTGCAATGAAGAAATTGACTCTAGAAAATTTGGAGATTATGCTAAGGAAACTGCAAAAATATATACAACCAACTACCCATGGAGAAATATGTCTGCAACAGTTCACAAAATCCTTTATCATGGAGAAGATGTCATTAAATATCATTTGGTGCCACTTGGAGATCTATCAGAGGAGGCTCAGGAAAAAAGGAACAAGGATTACAGATTTTATAGAGAGCACAATACTAGAAAAATTTCAAGAAATTCAACAAATGAAGATCTATTTAATATATTATTGGCAACGTCAGATCCGTTTATCTCCAGTATTCGAAATCAATGGAAAGTGGAACATCGGGATTTAGATGAAGAAGCCAAAAAACTACTAAAGAACAGAAATAGCACAGAACAAAATATGGAATATTTGCAATCAATATTTGAGTCAAATGAATAATAATTATAATTGCCTTTCATTGTTATTTAAGTACGAAAAACATAGTATTAGTAAAAAATAATAATAAACGAACCTACCATTGTTACAAATGCTATTAAAATTTATTGCAGTTTTTATTTTAAAATGTTTTTAAAATTATCAAATTTGACAGCAAAAAATAATAAATTTTTCTGTAGTAATAGCAATATTTTTAGATAATATTATTAACGTTTTTTTTAAGTGTAACTATTCTTTGAGTGTAAACAAATTTGCAAATTTGTCAGCAAAAAATTTTAAATTTTTCAGTAATAGCAAAATCTCCAGTTGATTTTACTATTTTTTTCAGTGTACAATTTTTTTAAGTGTAACATAAAAAAAAATCCATTATTACAAAAATTATTTATAATTATTATTAATTTCCAAATATTCAAATTTTTTAATAAATAAAAAAATAATAATTCCATATTTCACTCTAAAAGTTAAAAAAAATTCAAAAGTTCAACTTTGACCTAGAATTCCTTAAAAAGTCCTCAATCAATTTTAATAAAATTTATACTGAGTCAAGCTGAACTAAATATCTATCCAATAAAAAAAAAATTACTTCAATATTTTGATCGGTTCAAAAGTTACAGAGTTTTGGCCAATGAAAAACGATTTTCAGCCACTGTGCGCCGGCGATTTTGCTACAATATAGACGAAGACGAAGC
Organism: Gymnocheta viridis; assembly: GCA_956483585.1. Taxonomy (NCBI): domain Eukaryota; kingdom Metazoa; phylum Arthropoda; class Insecta; order Diptera; family Tachinidae; genus Gymnocheta; species Gymnocheta viridis. Next base: position 46,312,903 of record OY101441.1, read on the forward strand.
GCCCGCAATGTCCGCTATCATACACCAGTATCAATTGCTGCCGGTACTGTTCAGTGACCAGTGCTATGCCTTCATCACTTAAACAATCCAACAATAACAAATACAATGGCATAATAACGCACATCTGAAAATGCTAGATTTTATGACTTGCCTGAAACGGCGCTCGAACCCCCGTTCTTAGTCTACTTCGGCCAACAGCATTTTTAACAACACAAATTAAACTATTTAAAAAACGCACAAAGTCACAAATCTATAAAGGGTCTTTATGGTTTCAAGAAAATAATTATTAAAAATTCATATTTTTCAATAGGATTTTAAAGTTTTTTATTTTTACTGCTAAGCATAACTGCAAGTAGGTAAATGCTCTTCCTATAATAATTTTGTATTGCTTTGAAAAACTCTATTATTCAATTATACTCAAACGAATCTTATTCATAAACAATTAGTAAGAGATTAATAAGCAAAAACCGCAAAAAGAGTAAACGTTTAATAGCGCTATGAAGATGTAATTAGTTAGTAACAAATTTCAAAAATTGATTAAGCGTTTAATAATTTGCCATTTGTATTGTCGCCAACATTTACTCTAAACATTCGTTATGAATATCTAGAACAATATCTGGAAGACAATGATCCGAAAATTCCATTACATATGTATATGTAAGTTAAGAACTTGTAAAGTAAAATTTAAAAAAAAAATTGTTTTTGGTCAGAATGACCGCACTTTATTAAAATCAAAAGAACAACTAAACTTAAACTTAAAAGTACTTTATTTATATTGACTTAAATCTAAAGGTGGCGTGATTATTTAGCAATAACTGCACAACTGCAATTATTGGGAAATAATTTCATACTTTACAAAATATGCTGATTTGGTATTCACTATTATTTGAATTAACTTATAAAATACGCTGACTCAATATTCAATTTAGTGTGAAATGGTTTGTTAATTTATTTTGTGTTAACTTGTACAACGAACGGAAAGACACGTTTAATAGCTGGCTAACGTGTCCAAACGTGTTTTAGAACCGAATCGAGAAGGAGCTGTGGTGGTGATTTTAAAAAGCCGTGGAAAATTCTTTAAACTTGACGGCAAGAAAGTCTTTCAAAAATAATTCCTTTTCGATTATTTTCTAAAACTTGTCTTTCGGTTTTTTTTTCATTTGCATTTTTAAGAGCATTCGGATTTGATTTGAAAAACAGCACACAAAAAATTTAGAGAAATGTATGAAATCTTTGTGTCGATAGAATGATCTGTATAATTCAATGTTGAAACTACACATCAGCCAAGTCCAGCACTTGCATTTTTGTTCGCATCATCGGCGCCGAATCGATAATTCACGGTCATCAACAACAATGCGATATTTTTCTCTGTTCGCACTCTATGTATGCGGGTTGGTGGTTTAATGTCCAATAATGTAAATTTTGTGCGAAATTTAGTCACAAGATTCCGAATAGCTGCATCAGAAGGTCGCCTAAACTGACCATAAAATGGAAGAGGTGCCCGATGCACTTTCTTAACCGAGAATGAATTTTGATTGATAATAAAATTCAACGATCTGTAAACGTTGTTCGTTTGTAAGTCGATTCATGGTTAAATAATAGACCAAACTGAACATAAACAGTGTTTCCAAAAATAAAGCTGCTAAAAAATTACCCTTTAAATCTCTTAAGTTGAATTTTTTAGGAAAAAAAGTAAGAATAAGGAAAAAATAGGCTTTCATTCTAAAAAAAAGCTCAACATTAAACATGTCTAAATTTAATTATTTAAGAATATATTTTTTATTTTTCTTATTAAATAACAATCGAATCAATTTTGCAGGAGTTACTGCTATTCTAAGTTAAAGAATATATGAAAGGACCTTCATTTCAATCAAAAATTACCAAAGACCTTGTCACTACAATGTGTACCATTCTTACAGATTTTCAAAATTTATTTATACCTTTTCCTAGAAGATTTTGTTACTCAAGTATTTTGATCAAATTAATTGTGCACAATTAAGATCGAATCCAATATTCGATAGTGTTTTTCACGGCGACAAAATGCATCGCCTTCGGCATAGTTATGTTTATACTAAAGCTCTATACAGATTGATAAGCTTTATAAATAAGGAAAAAATGAGGTTAGCAGATCTATAAAAACAAACAAACTTGCTGACTTGCCTATTTATTATTAACAAATCTCATTCTGCTATCCAGTGCAGCAAGAGCTAAAAATAACTTCTTTTTTGTTTGTTTATTTATTCAAAAACAAATTAATTAATTCATTTCCATTTTGTATATTTTGTTTGTTTGAATAAAATTTTTAAATCAACAACAGTGGCAGCCAAAATTACTCAAAAGTATTTAAATTATTAAACAGCAAAGCCGCCAGCTGCCTGGCTGGATTCAATTAATAATTTCGCATAAAAAGTAATTGAAACATCAATTCTTTTGTATCAGTATTTAGCGGCTGATGTTAAGTCAATATTTAGTTTGTCGTTTATTTTCTTTCCTCTGTTTAAGAGTGCTCGTATTTATTTATTGAAATTTATATTAAATTTACAATTTCTTTTGGTTTTACTTATCTTTTTGTGTTTTATTGTGCAAATATTGTGGTAGATGTTAATAAATTAAATAAATTTGTCAGTGTTACTAAAAACTGTGCGTACAGTAGATAATAGATAAAAGAAACTACACAAAATTTTGGAAAAAAATATATTTTTATATGCGATTATTTCCAAATATGCAAAAAGGGACATAACATATTTTGTCTGTTCGATAACTATTTGAATATGACTATCAGTTTAATAGTATGCAAAAATAAGTATACCAGCATTTGTTTGAGACGTTAACAAAAAAAAACTGCATGCCCCTTTCAAATGTGATTACATTTGTACAACAGTTAACTAGTTACTACCCTACTTACTTACAGCTAAAAAATATGTTAATAACTAAAAAAAATTAATTAATTTTATTTATTAAACTTGAGATCTTTATGCGCAACGTTTTTGAAAAAATTATTTTTAAACCCATTTTAAAAACTATTATTTTAAAAATGTTGTAAGCTATTTTTTTAAAAAATGAGGTCTTTATGTACAAAAATTTTTTAATTTTTAAAAAAATTTGCACATATAGATCTCAAGCTTAACAAATAAAATTAATAATAATAAAAAGATCGAATAAATTGCAGCTAAAAAATTAAACTAAATTTGGTTTCTTTTTCATAAACCGTCCATATTTATTTATACTTTTTTTACATCTATTTTTTCAACGCTACAGATGGAATATGGCGATATGCTCCTTCAGATTTGAAGGCAAGTGTTCTACTCAAAACGGTTAACGACTTATTAGTAACTTGTTTTCATGTATGAATGAAAATAATACTTTATTTAGTTATTTTATCAATAAAAAACAATTACTTAGAAATAATGATATAAATAAATATTTATTTAATTCATTAGCACCAATTAAATTTCATAACCGTGCAAATAACAGCAAAAATAAGTAGAACTCATTACTTTGTAACTCATTAAAAAACTACTACCTGTTACCAAAATTAATAAATTTTTCCACCCTTAAAACTTAAAAAATTTTTGTTAGCTAATGACTTACAAACTTAAAAGATTTCTATTTTTTTATTGCACTATTTTGAAAATGATTGTCTTTATTTTTACCGATATTTTTTCGCTCAAAAATAAAAGTTAAAATTTTGCTTTTATTTTTTCGTTCAAAAATTGCTCTGAACTTTCCAATCGAATGTAGAAGTTTAAATGTTTGTTTTATTATCTTATTATTTATAAAATAGTCAGGCTTTAAAATATGTTCTTATATCCAATACTTACTGTAAATAGCTAATGTTAGGTTTTTTGACAATTTACATTGACTGATAAGAAAAAATGCCACTCAACAAATATATTTTTGCAAAAAATTCTTATTAAGTATTTTATTGTCTTGGTCTTTTATATTTGACTTATTACTATTGTCAATAATATAATTCATATTATTTGCTTTCCAATCAATTTAACAATTTATTTTTGTGTTTTTGATGAATTAATTTATTGCATTTCCTTTTTATTTTTTTCTGCTTTCGCGCTTATCTATCGTCATATCAAGACTTGTTGCGTTTTGAAGAATTTATTAAAATTCTATTAAAAATAAATAATTATTAGAAATTGTTTTAGCACATAAATTCAATTGTTAACTGTTTTTAGCGATTTAATTGTGCAATAAATTTCAAATTTGAAAAAAAAAGATTTATTTACTTCAGAAAATAACATTTTGAATTTTTTATTTGTTTAAGGAACTTCATTTTAAACCATTTCAGCTTTTGGACAGCACAATAAATTTAAATCACTTCTTATCTGATTGATTTGAGTGTTCATTTTTAAAGCAAGTCTAAATTTTTATAATGATATTTTGAAGTTTATCATGATATCAGTAAACATAATGACTAGATTTACGTAAAGAAAAGAACGCAGCACTATGTTTCTTTTATAACAAATTTTGTTATTTGTACGAAACATTTTGTATGGAGTTGGTGTCATGAAATTGTCTTTTTATTTATTTATGTTTTTAATAAAAAAAATTTTTAATTTGATAAAAATTTTTGTATACCAATTTGTATACTCCGCTGGCAATCAAAAAAGAAAAGCTCATCGAAATTATTAACGTGTAAATGGAGACTAATGCTTAAAATTAGTAATTCTATTGAAGCCTTCTTTTTAATCAAATTTGTTTTCCTTGCCGTTTTTTGTAGCGTTTGGTCCCATTGTGTATTGTAATTATAAATTTTTATAATTTTGTTTCTCTTTTTTTTATTAAACAAATATGTACTTAATCTGCTTCTTCCAATGAAGTTCAGGCTAAAAACTATTTTATTATTATATAGAAAAATAAACAAATTTTATTCACTATAAGCTAGAAATGGGATCGTGAGTAACTTTTCACTCACGCTCATGACAAAAAAAAAACTACCTTATATTTTTGGCACACGTTCATGTACACTCATGTGAGTGGAAAGAAAATGTTAGTTAGTTAATCACGAAAACTCACGCTCTAGAAATACTCACGAAAAAATATTATAAAATAATTTAAAAAAATTTGTATATTAAATGAGAAAAATAACAATATTGCAGCAAAAAATAATTACGAAACAATCAAGCTAAAAATCGACTCATGCATGCTCACGTGATTGAAACATAAAATTAATCACAATCATGTGTGATTCAAGCTAATCACTTTAGCGGGGCCCATCTCTACTATAAACATTATCAGTTTATCGAATTTTGAGAACCGTCCATAACATTGCAAGCATAAATATAAAAAGTTATTTCGAGTGATAAAATAAATAGATAATATTAAGGGTAGTTAGTATAAACAGGAATCACGAAAAATATTTAAATTTGTAATTTTTAGTATAAAGAAATCATAACTTTTATTATGAGAAAACTGAAATTTAATTTCTTTTGCGCAAAAATTTTAGGCGGAGAATACACACACCAGCTTTTTAAAATTATGAATTTCCAAAATGCTTTTCACTTCAAATAAGACACTACGTCGAATAGTATGAATCACATCCAAGGAATATAAATGTGCAAATGCCAGTTTATTTTTTACAAAGACCCAAACAAATTTTAAAACACCCAAAATTGTGTGAAGAACTATGCCAATAACAAAATGCACGATAGTCCATTGGTCATTTGTTAAAGGAATAATCGCCCGCAAAGCAAAATTGCCTAAGTCAACCAAATGAACAAAAGCCAAACAAAAAAATTTTCGATTTTATTCGATATTTTTTGCTGATTATTCATTATGAACGGTCACTTAAATTTCAAAAATTTCAAAGAATCCAATTTATTTTTGTGGGCGATAGAATAGTTTGCTTATTTTGTTGTTGCTTTCTCTGAGAATGTCGAATGACGACTTCGTTAACGCTGCAGTCACACTATCAAATTACTTTTCAATTCTAATTCAAGAATTTCACACATACTGCTTATCAAAATTCACAAGAATTGAAACTGTGACGTAGGCTGTACGCAAATTTAAAGCAAGTTTTTTAGCAAGATGCCATCAATTTAAAATTTGGATGAAAAAACTGCAATCAGCTGTTTTCTTGACTATAATTTGAAACAATCTACTGAATGAAAATTTGTAAGCAAAAAGTGACAGAGAATTTTAGATTTGAATGGAAATTTGATCGTGTGATTACCAAGTTAATAAAGATCTTGTGCCTGGCCGGCCTTTTTATCAACTTAGAGATTTTCTCTGCCATTGTATTCTCACTGCCACTCAATGTCTTTCTGAAGTTTCATAAGAATCTGTTAAATAAAAGTAGTTGAAAAATATTTTCTTAACATGGGCCTACAGCGTTTTACTTTCTTATCACAAATTTCTGAAAAATTTTACTATTAAAAAATACAAAGAAATTGACAGCATCTGTCTTTTTCCAGCTTTTTCGGTTGCAATAAAAATTAAAATGAGAAAATGGAAAAATGTCTGAATATCCTTAATATGAATAATTAATTATTTTTTTGCTTATCATCTGTAACGGCAGTTGACTTTTCTGATATAACTTATTTATAAGCCGATTAACACATCCCAGGAGAAACTTTAGAAGACAAAGTAACGAGTTAAAATGCTAACAAACCTATAAAGTAGGCACTAGAGTTGGGTCCAACTCGTTCAGCTGCTCGTTTTAGACAAAAACCTTTGATCAAACCCGTTCAGCGCATTACTATTAACATGGCGATGCCATCGGAGGCAAGTTCTTACCAGCTTGGTGGCTTATAAATAATAACATGAAAATATCAATACTTAGAAGTCATTGAGTATACAAAACACATCAAAATTGTATGTCTGCTGTGAGTACTGAACTCGTAATTTTGTAGGCATTGTTGTATTTGCTATCAAGAGCAACGAGTGTTGGTCTATTTTGTTTTCAAGAACACACTCAAAATTAAAAACAGCACATGCCTACACCAGGGGTTGAATAATCGACTACTGTCGCGCCCAGAGAGTATTTTAAATGTTTATTTACAAATAAGCAGTTATATAACTACTGTAAAGTAATGCAGACGGTATGTAGTTTGTGTGGAAAAATATGTTGTTTTTAATAGAAGTCATAAGCAAATTTTTGCTGGGATATTATTATCCTTTCTAAAATATTGATACGACCGACTTGTAGGTTAATGCTAAATGCTTATGATGATAAAGCCAAGTGGCAAAAACGCCATTGACATTGTCATCGATGACAGTTCTATTTTAGTTTACATTCATACAAAAATATATTTTTATCATGATTAATATGAGATAAGGTGTGCGTGCTCTTCTTTTGTTTCATTCTTCTTAAATATTTGTACAATGATTATTTTCATTTAGGGGAAGACAACGACTGACGTAAGTGACGCAAAAAAATTATTGTTTAATTGATTAGATATTTAAAATAAACTGCAATTAATTTGCTAATTCGATGACAACAAAAGTGTTTATTTATAATAAAAAAATAGAAATAAATTAAAATAACAGCTTTAATACAAGATATTAGCAGTTTTAATTTTCTTCTCTCTACAGTAGCTCCAGTTTAAAAATAGTTTGGCGATGACGGCTTAGCGTTCACGCTTGGACGCAACACAGTCTGATGAACAACTCGAATGAGTTAAGACTCTCAGAACAGTTTATGTTTTGTGGTATGCATTGGATCATCGGTTAGAAGATCAGGTGAATGGGAAGAAAATTCTTATTGTACTGGATAGCAAATCGAAAAAAACTATTTCTTCAACATTCCACGTTCCACGATCCTCTTTCCTCCCTCTCTCTCACTCACTCAAATACAATCACTTTTGTGACAAGGAAACTAGCTAATATAAACCTATTCTTTCTGTTAGCAGTAGTCTGGGGGCAAGTTACGGCATTCGATATCAAACGAAATCCCATACAAAATTTTTTGAATTTGTATGGAAATTTCATTCGATATCGAATACCGTAATTAGCCCCATGAACTTTAATTTCACAACCCAGTGAAAATATTGGAACTACAGATAGACACCGTTTAACACGATGATTACGTTACACGAAAACCATGTTAAGCGATACAAGAAACCGGTGAAAACAGAAGGGTTACGTTCCACGATTAAAAAAAACAATTTCAGCCATATATTTATTTGATTTTAATTTAAAAAAATATACATTTATAGAGCATAGAAACAAAAGATTGTTTCAACAAAATTAACAATTAACAAAGAGTTTTTTTGTTGTGGTTTTGTGCCTCAAATAAGCACCAAAAGTTTCCAACTGGTTTGGCATAAGCACCAATGAAATGCATTTATTTATAGGCAGACTAACTCAACCCACAACAAAAATTAAAGAACTCAAAAAAATATTTCACGTCTGTATAAAATAATATAAAAAATTTTATCATAAATAAAATTTATTCTTCATCACTAAACATTATTATTTTTTCCTTAAAAAAATCTGTTATTTTTGTTTGGTCATTCAAAATATTTTTATAGAGTTAGTCTGCGTTTAGACTGCTCATGTCTTATTGATATGATTCTTACTTTTTCTTATTTGAGCTTTCATTGTTGTTCACACAAGTCATGTCATGTTGACGAAATTTGCTCGCAAATGCCTTCAGACTTAAAATTACGAATGAGAAAACAAAACGTAATGACAGTATATGATGAGTACTCGTTGAGTACTCGTTTCTTTTCCTCTCGTCTCTCTCGTCTATAAAGTAGCAATCATGTCAATAAGACATGACACGACTTAAAATACATTTTCAAGCTCTCTTTTAAATGTTGTTCGCCGTTCAAAAGGAGCATCAAGGTTAGAAAAGAACAAACATGAACAAAAAACTTTTTGGAGAAACCTTGTAAAACAATGGTTTTCCCTATGTGAACCAAAAATGTGTAACAATATATAAATCGTCTATTAACGAGGCCGTGTTCAAGGAAGCTCGTGTTAAACGAGGTCTACTTGTAGTTTTTTAAGATTTCACATTTTTATTGTTTCCAAAGTGTCAATAAGTGCACATTTTTCAAAACCGAACCCAAACTCGAAATCGAACTTTTTTCTAACGGAATAGAAAAATATGAAAATTTTTGTGATTTTGTGGTTTAAGGTCTACTGATGATTTAGCATTGGCACCAATGAAATGCATGTATGTATGTATATAGACTAGCTAAAAACAACTCCTCAACAAACAAAAGTTTTTTTTTAAATCTTTGAAAAAAGATATCGAGGCAATCTCCATTAAAAAATTTAAAAAATATTTATTTGTTTAATAAAAACAAAAAATACACAAATAAAGAACTTTTATTTTGACAACGTTGCACTTTTTGTACTTTAGTATTTTACGAAAAATATATACAGAGTTCGACGTTCAGCGAAATTCTTATCGAACGTCGAACATCAATCAAACATTCTTCTTCTTGCCGAACTTCGACACCGAACCCAAACGTTCGTTCGGACACTAGAAATTATCTATATATAAATTGGCAAAGACAAATTTTTAGATACCTTTTTCTCCTTTGTTTGCCAAGCGATTTTCTTCATTCTTTTACGAAATTGTAAACATTGTTGAGCTTTAGTGACCCGACTGTATATTATTTAAATGGGTTAAGTATTAAAGGATTAAAAGGCTCATAAACTTGACACCACTACAAATGTACGCACGTACACGCATTCATTTATGTACGTATTGGTTTAATTAAAAACATAAGCAAAGCAATGGGAGTGTTTTCAAGAGTACTACCTACATACATATGTATGTGAGATTTTTTTTTATAAATGTGCCTGTTTTTATGCAATTTTATTTTATTGTTGAATTTTTCCATGGGGAAGGGAATAAGTAATTAGGTATTTTTTCTCTTTAAATGAATGCAACTAAAATAGGTATACGTTTAAACTGGCGGTCGAATTACGACCACTACTCGTACTCTAGTATTGAAAAATTCGCTAAAAAGCCCATTAAAAAAACGTTTACAGAACCCTGTGATTCGTTTAAAGTTTTTAAAAATACTCTCGATGCAACTAAGAAATCTATATTTTTAAAGGAGTAATTTTTATGAGTAGTTTTTGAATTAAAGAAATATATTTCCGCTTGCATTCACATAAGAAGAAACGAGTTGAGGGCGTGAGTTCCTTTAATAAATATATTTCCACAGGAAAATTAAATTAGGAACTGTTTACATATTACGTAACCTTAAAGCTGAAGAGCTGGTTAAAACATTGTTATGGAATTTATCAGTTACACTGAATATTTTTTTAGAGCGTTATAAAAGGGGAGGCAGGGTGTCTAAAAACGTAAAAAATTTGCTTAAGTAGTATATGTATAAACAGCTTCTTATAGAGCGCCAAAAACTTTTTCTTAACATTGTCGTCACTGCTTCCCCGTCAATTTGCGCATGAAAAAAACTTTTGCAAATTTATTGAAATTCTCCGGAATTTATATGAGAGACATCGCGATATAAACCTTTAAGCGTTAAAGCAAATAAAAGTTTTTGTCACGGGAATACAAAGCAAAATCATAAGTAAATAGTACTTAACTGTCAAAAGGTGTCAAAAATGGTGTTTTAAAAATTATTAATTACCTGAAGGGAAAAGGTGTGCTGTGAAAAATTGCACGAAATTGATAATAATTTGCAATACACATATACATACATTTTTTTATATAAAGAATATAAATAAATGTATTTAATTGTTTTTGTTCTATACGCACATTTACAATTCGGATTAAGAAATGTAGTTGAGGAGCGGTCAGACGTGACAAATATTTTTGTAAATCGTGTCTGCATATAAATATATATGTATATCACATTATTATATATAAATTATCTTAAACAATATAAAATTGATGATTGCAGCCAAAAGAATAGCGGTGATGTTTTATAGTTATTTTAAAATATTGAAACGAATTTTTATTTGCTCAAGTTCAAGTCTGAGTTTACCCATGAATAAGTTGTACTTTTCATATTATAATTCCTTAAATATTTATATACCTAATCACTATTATCCACCGTCAAAAGTGGTAAAATTGAACAAAGAACGCTGATAAATTGGTGTAGCGACCTCGAAATCAGTACTGATCCATTCTGCTCGTCTGATGAATAATAAATTGTTCCATATTGCACTCGTAATAAAAAATATAAAGAATTTATCCAAAAAATTTTCTAAAAATTAGAAACAAATGTGTAAACTCGGATTTAAACTTGAGCCAAAAAAAATCGTTTCAATATACAAATATATAAGTTGGACTAATTACTTACAAACATTAGTAATTTTAAAATAATTTTTGTTTGAAAATTTATTTTGACTTCTTTTTTCGAATAATTAGTTTTTCTTTTAAACAGTGTGGAAAATTTTTTTTTTTAAATTTTAAAATCAAAATAATACATTATTTTAATGCTGGATTGTAGCAAAGAAAATATCTGTGATAAAAATTCAATTAATAAATCAGCAGTTTCAAAAATTACAGAAGAAAACCGTGGCAGGTGCTGTAAAAACAAAGTGTATGCCATTAATCAATTATTCAAACATTTTGATTAATCAAAATCTGATTGATCGATTATTTAATTAATAAAAAAAGTTTATTTTTTCAAATTCACGAAAAACACAGTGCGACAAAAAATACCTGGGAAGTGATATTATTTTTCTTGTAGGTGCTGTCGAGTAGATCGAGAATCTGTATTTGAAATTTCCGGGACACCCCCAAAATTTGAAGTTACGCATAAAACCCGGTTTTTCGTACCTCTATGCACTTATAGGTCTGTAACTTAGTTGGGACCAAATTTTTAAAAAATCCACTTAAAAAAAGTCAAAAAGTGCTTTCCTAAAAAACGGTAAAATATGACTTAAGCACTTATTCCTTTTTGCCACAGATATAAATGTCCTTGGTTAAACCGCCATCATTAGTTAACTTAAGACTGTGAATATGAGTCTAAAAGGGACAGAAAATGTTTGTTGTTGACTTGAATTTCGAGTTTTAATTGTATTGGCAATGCCACAAATATTTATGTTTTAAGTTTGTCTTTGTACTTTCTGAATTTCGTTAATGTAAATAAAAGTATGAATTGATAAAATAATAAACAATTTGCAAATTGCTAAAGAACTATTTTCTATTTTCTAGAACGAATAAATGAATATTTTGAAATGTTTTCATTGTATTGTCGCCTACTGTATTTCTTGTCCGCAGAGTGTTTGTACTCGCAAAGGGAGGTGAAACATTCGATTCTATAAAATCGCAAAAATAATTTGTTTTTGTGTTTTAAACCACAAGCTCATATAAAAATAAATATTTTTATTTGTCCAGTCCAGTCACAAGAAATAAAATTAAGTTTTGATATTGTGCATTTAACAATTAATAAAGTGATGGTAATAATCATGACAATGACATCATTTATCATTGGCTTCAGTTTGAATTTAGTTTAGTTTAATGTGATATTTTTTATTTGTTTATATTTATATACATACATATTTTTTTATTATTATTTTAAATTTACCTCAATGACAGTCGTCGGTGTATTCAAAACTCAAAATGAATTTAAATTTTCTTATTTGTGTAAAGCAAGCGTGCATTGAATTTTTTAATTCATTTTTTTTTCAAAATTGTAATTGCAACACGTAGACTGGGTGATTATTAGAAGACGTTCAATGTTTACATTACGAAAAAAAGAAATTATACCGAATGTGTAGTATTTTTAGTAAATTAATCATTTGGGTGGGCTTAGCGAAATTCCTAAGTAAACAATCATTTGAGTATTAAAAACAAACTTAACTTAAGTTGAAGAGAGGAAAGCAGGGAACATGTTCGTGATCAATAAGAAAGAAATAAGAAAAACAAAACGAAAGATAATATGAATAGTAATGGTAAATTAAGGGGTTGAGGCATACGCAAAGTGAAACTGTGTAGATAGTGAAAATACTCATAAAAGCATATGAGTGGAGCGGCCTCCAAAAACAGCATGTTCTTCCTTTCTGGTCGTGTAATCAGTTTAATTCGATTTTTCTTTATTTCACTTGATTCCATAAAACTTATCACATGCTCAAGAAAAGATTTAAAATAATTAATAGTGTGCGCCCGAACGTACGTTCGGGTTCGAACACCCTCCGAACTTTGTATGCAATATCATAAGATCTGACGACCTTCTATACAAACCTTTAGATTTCTTTTTCAGGGCTAATTTCTCGAAAACCACAAGATACAAATCTATAAATAATTTAGCGACTATACGATCAAGATTTACTATAAATTTACTACTTTTGCTTTTCTACTAATACACTCATACTTTTTAAAATTGATGTGAACTTGCTGTTGAATTTTCTCTTTCCAGTCGAGTGTTTGAATGACGATTATGACGATTTTTTTTACAAATGTTCTTCCGCAATTTACTGTGAAAAAAATTTGTAAATCTAATGATGTTTTGCGATTCATAGAGCAATTTTAGTAAACAAACTTATTTCAGATATTTCTTCGTTGGAATGCGATTTGTTTTCATTTACATTTCCAGGGAAGTCCGTGAAATCCATAAAACGAACATAAATATTTGTGATAAACTGATTCGATTTTGTTTAATTTGCCGTTTCAATTGAAAATTGTATCACATTTGAAAAAGACTTCAGTTGTTTTGCTGTTTCCTTTTAATAAAAATATATTATGCTAAAATTAAAAATGATTTAATATTTTAATGGAACTAAAACAAAAAAAAAAAACAAACAAACAAAAATAAGTACGAGTATTATGAAATGTGAAAGAAACATTCAACTTTTGCTCTTATCAATTTTGAAATGAATAATATCACGCATTCATGGATTATTTTAATTAAATTAAATTAAATAAGAATTCAGCGATGACTAATTCTCGCATTACAAAGAAAAAATTAAAAAATTATGAAGTAAATTAAAGTAAATTATAGAGAAATAATTGAAGAAAAATCATAAGAAAATATAATAAACTTTTTCTTAAAAACTAATAAAATCAAGCGTGGCACCACATTTTATCACAAATCATTTTTATTTTTCGAGACTCTTTTATAAAATGAAAATAAAATTGTGATTGAAAATTAATATTGAAAATAACAATAAAATACGAAAAATTGTTTTTGTTTTCAATATAAATTTTCGCTCACAATTTTGGTTTCATTTTATAAAAATCGGCAGTAAAATATATCGACCCCTGTTTGCGAAATTGTCTTATGTTACACTTTTTAGAAATCGACTTTTTTATGTAAATCGCTTTCAGATCCATTAATTCATCTGTTGACAAAATATTACAGCGATATATATAATAGTTATGGAGGTAACACAATGCACATTTTATCGTATGTTACAGTTTTATAATATATAATAGTAATAAAAATAGTATTAAAAACGTTCTCCTGTAAAATTAGGTTTTTGCAACATACGATAATATCGCGCACAGGGGTCGATATTGTCTTTGAAGTAAGAAAACAACAAACAATTAAGCCAGAAACCCACATTTTGTTTTTTCATATTAAAGATAACAGCAACATAATATCCATTCTAGTTGAAAACTTTATTCACTTTTTGATTAAAATCCTTTTGTTTTTAAGCCTAAAGTTATAATAGACCTAAATAAAAATTTAATTATGCAAAATATATTCAAGAATTTTTCGTATTTGTAATCGCGTTAAAATTGTTTTAAATATATGTATTGTCCTATTGCCACCAAGAAGGTGTGTTTTCTAATTTATATTTATTGTGTGTTTGTGTTACGTGTAAATATTTGTCTTCCCCAACGAAAATGTGAAATCTGTTTACATTTAAGTTTGACAAATTATTGCCGAAAAAAGCAAAAGTTCTTAAAAAAAAAGTTGTACTTGCAAATATTGTGTTTATTTACATTCCAAAATATTCTTCTATTTGTTTAAATTAAATCGTTTAACACATGAGTAATTAACAGGGAAACCGGAATTATATTCTTAAAAAGGCATTTTATGCGCATTAAATATGATTTAAGAAAGTGAAAAAATTGCTCAAGAATTTAAAAAAAATATGCTCTTAAAACGAAACATAAATAAGTTTGTTGAACATAAAATATTTTTCATTCACTGTTCGATAAAAATCGCTCTATAAAATACGATAAAAATAAAATAAACAGAATAAGAAACAAAAGAATTGAATGAAAAACAATAATTTCAATTTAATTTTTAAGGAGACCTCGACAAGTGATGAGATGCAGGTGGCGAAATTGTAGCAACACGTTTCAACTGATAGATATACAAAACCCAAAGACTATCTGTTGATCAGAGATTTATGGCTTCATTTATGAGCACTGCGCAAAATTTTGCAATAAAGTATTAAAATATACTCGAAAGGTTTCAGGAATGCTCTATAAATTCAAAAAATGCTACAAATATGCTCTTAAGACTGAAATATGCGAAAGAAAATGCTGTAAGGGGTAAAATATGCAAAAATATGCACTAGCAATTCAATGCCCAAATTCATAAAAGAAAACACACGCAATTATATTTTAGCGATTTCCCTGGTCATAATAACTACAATTGCCCAATTCACAACCTACTGCAGAAGTTGTATTTTGTATACACCCAATCCTGTTTTTACACGGTACATACGTTCCACGGACCATCGTGTAAAAGAAAAATCGTGCAAAAAATTTATATTTGATTATTTCAACCTTAAGGGTGGTCTAAAGGATTAATATTTCTATAAAACACAAATATTTTACTTCTTTTTCTTCATACAGTGTTTCTTTTATTTAATTTTATAATTTTTAATATTTTTTTTAATAAAGAATCACATTTTTAAGGAGCTGAATAACTCTGTAGGAATAAAATTTTGAAAAACTAAAAACTAAAAAAAATAAAAAACAAAAAAAATGCATATCGTCACCTAAAATGCAAAACAACGTATCATCAAAAAATGTAAATTTTACTTTTTTATTGATTAGGATTTACTACATCATATTACATGTGTGTGCAAAATTTCAAGCTTCTTTTAAAAAAACAAAAAAGTTATTAAAAATAACGTATCATCAAGTGAATGATAAAATTATTCTGATTTATTCGACCTTTTCATTAAATAATTTATTTAAGCTTTAGGTCCAGAAAATATATATAAATGATTTATTTTATCCGATATTTCGCATTCTCAATGGAAAGCTTCTTCAGGGATATATTTAATTAAAAATTAATAATAGAAATATTCCGTGTACATCCCAAAATACAGTAGCCATAAGCTTGCCAGCCGATTTCGCTGTCTTCGCCTTCTTCGGAGCACTTCCACCAACTTCCACCCATTGTTTCGATTGATTTTTGGTTTCAGGTGTGTAGTGGTGGACCCACGCTTAACCAGCAGTTATTAATCGAGCCCAAAAATCAACAGGATTACGCTTTATCATGTCCAAACACCGCTCTGAAGTGGTCTGTCGAACTCGGCACCGATATTCTTGATATTTTCTTCAGTAACCACCTCTTTTGGCATTCATGTTGATGGTATTGTTGCAGTGCTTGTTCGGCCGCGTTTAAATTCAGCAATCCAATATTTTACCAAGTAATCTGACGGAGCAGACTCACCGTAATGTTTATCGTAGTGTTTAATTACTGCACGAAATTCACTTTTTTCATTTTTCAAGAAACGCAAAAGTTGATTACTTCAAAGGACTACAACAAATAAACTAATCGATGAATTTGAGTGAAATTTTAACAGCTGACGTTGGATAGATCGCAATTTCTAAAAATTTTGTGGTTTGGTGCCATCTAGCGCTAGGTAGCTTCAATATCAATCCGCCCTCGTAGTACACACTCTGAAAGTCGAAGACAAAACTCCTACAACCAGAATATGCACAGATTTTTGTTAAAGACAGATAGGCAATAAAAATTTTCACATATTCATTCCACTTTTCTATTTAGTAATTTTATTCTTCTTTAAAAATATTCATGATAACTTTTCGGGAGTTAATTTTAATATAGTTAGAATAGTTTCTTTCGTTCGTTCAAAATGACTGACGTTGCATTAAATGGCGATAATTAAAATTTAAAGACACAAGTAATTACATGTCCCTCAAGTGTCCGGCACTTAAGACTTATTATGGCAGAGGATTAAATTTCTTGATTTCGTATTAATTTTATTTGTCATTATTATTGTTACAATTAACAATTACCAGACCACAAAAGTGAAATTGATAAGAATTGATTTAAAAATTAATAAGAAGAACTTGTAGGAACTTATTTGTAATACTCTTCTCGCGAAGTCTACAATTCGCCATAAATTTGTAATCAATTGAAAATTTATTACTGCAATTTCATTGGAAATTTAATATACTCATACATATTTATGTTGAATAAATATGATTGTACAAAATTATTTTCAGAAGTTTTGTTGGCAATCAACTAGAAAAATTCAAATAAATATTTTAGCAATCAAATTGTCCCATGATATCTTTAAAATAAAACTGGACTGAATATGTCCAATTTTATCGGCCTGACCTTGTTTTATCATATTGTATACAAAAATATGCAGTTTAGAAAAAGTAAAGGTACGGTCACACTTGGCAAACATTTGCAAAATGCTATTTTTATATATTTTTTTTAACAAATGCGAACCCATATTTAAAAACATATTGGAATTAAAGAAAATGAAAATTTAGCTTGTCTGTTGAGTCTCGTTTTTTTTCGGCAAATATTTGGCAAGTGTAACCGTACCTTAAGAAGTGGTATTTTATCACGCATTAAAAATTATAGAATTATTAAGATGATTTGAATTAATTAGAATTTGTACTTAAATTTTGCACATTCAATTGTAGGCAACGCGCTTTTAAGTTGAAATTGAGAAAATAGAAAATTGATAATAAGAAACACCAAATTGATATGTTGAGTAAAAACAAATTGAATTTTAGAAATTTCAAGTTCATATTAAGAAAAGCCAAATTTTTAATTAGATGCATATAAATGCATATGTCCAATTCGCATAAAAACTTATTTATGCCTTTAGCGCTTAAATTAAGAAGAAATGGGTAAACTCAGATTTGAACTCAAGCCATAAATTTTCATTTCAATATGGACCTTAAACAGATCAACAATTACGTACATATAAATGTTAACCTTGGACAAATGAGACCACATTTCCACGCAAAATTTTCTTTGGCAGTCTTTTCAATTTTCCTCTAAACTTTCTTTAACTTCTGCGCACTCAAAGTATACTTTCCGACAAACTTTGTGTTCTTTTGTTGGATGAACATGCAAGTCAAACACACACATCCCAGTGGTATAAGCAGAAAACATTGTCACAAGTGACTAGCGAAGTGAGGGGTGCTTTTTCAATATGCACTAAAAGCGGTAATGAAGGGGTATGCCACTCGGTTACTACATCTGTGCATATTCACCAGTAGTTGCAACAATCGCTACCCACTATTCGATAGCTAATTCGCTATCACTAAGTAATGCATACGACACGTATTATTCTACGACTGTCACTGAGGGCAATTATATTTTTTCAAAGATCCCAAAGAGATTCAAACAATAAAAACTTTAAGATCATAACATTATCTTTGCTGCTTTTGTTTATTAAAAAAAAACTTTAGTAGCATTTCAGATTTTAAGGAATTAACATTAAAAGTGAAATCTAGAAACAGTAAAATTTAAAAGAAATTAATTGAAATACTTAATTGAAAAAATGAGCAAAAGAAATTTTAAAAGATTAGTAAAGTCAGAAACTGAAGTTTTTGGAAAATTTAACTAAAATTTCTATTCAAAATAACACAAGAGGATTTAGAAATAGTGAAAATAAAAACATGTAACGAAAAGGAATATGTACAATAATTTTTGCAGGCTTTTAATAAAATTCAAAATAAATGATAAAATAAGTGATAAAAGACCAAAAAAAGAAGACCCGTGCCTCGTAGTTTCGCCCAAAGTCATGCACTTTTTTTACGGGCCCCCATAAATTTGGGGCCTCGGTGTCATTTTTGCAAAATACTGATCATTTTCTCAGGCTGATATCTTGCAAATCGTTCGGAATTTTGATTTACTCTCTGAGGCAAAGTTGTAGATCTAGTCATAAAGAACAAAAATTGTGAGCATATAAATTCAAAAAATCTTTATCTTCGAGATGAAAATCGCAAAAAATGAGATTTTTTACCTTTTTTCCACTGTTCAGGTCCATAGGTAGCAAACCGTTAAAAATTCAAGAAAACAAATTAACTACAAAAATGTACCTAAAACCTCAGTAAACAACTTTCTAGAACATATGAACTTCCTAGGAATGATTCTTCATACGGTTTAGGTAGCGCTCAGGTAGCCACAAAAGTGAAAAATTTCCCATAAAAAAGTGCATGACTTTGGGCAAAACTGGTAGACATGGGTCTTCTTTTTTATCTTTTATCTCGTAGTGGTGTCAGTATATGATTATTTTTCCATGACTTAATAAATTATACACAGTGTAATATTTAATTGATTTAAAAATAAGTACATATGAATGAATTGTTTTCTTTAAAAAATTCTAAATACAGAACTATAAATATAATTTATTTTTGTTTTGCAAAATTCAACTGTTTTAATATGGGTAGAAAAAGGATAGGATAATGGGAGTGGCAAAATTCATCAGCGAGCAAGGGTGGCGAATGTGGTAGCTCTTTTGGGTTAGTTCTTTTGATAGCTACTTGTGACTAGCACAAGACCGAGTACGTACATCGAAGTCTGCACCCCCTTTCTTCTTTCCCACCTCACTAAAAATGTACTTATGTACATTAAAATTAAAATAATAATACGAATACAATTATTTTATTTAATCAAATTAATAAACAAATATAGCACATAACCTTTAATGGCCCTTTATCTTGTACCATGCCACCAACATTCAATTACATACATAGTTTCTTTAAATTTTTTAATGATCATAAAAAAAGAAAGTTTTAAAACTCATCTGACGTCATGACTCATGAGTTTCAAAATGCGTAAATAAAATAAACCCCTTTTGAAGAGCACAACATTTAAACAAGAACAAGAAACCGGACAGAATTTAAAGAATTAAAGAAAAAGTGAATTGTAGAGTGAGTATGCATGTGTACACAAGCCAGCCGATAGATCAAGTTCAATATAATTAAAAGATAACAACGTAAATAAAGACAAAATAATAATAACAACAGCTTAGAATTTGTTGCTGTTGTACACAAATTTGGAGTACACATTTGAATTATGATTTAAAACCAGTTTTCAGTCTGAGAGTGACTTGAATTTGTATTTGTACAAACAAAAAAAAAACCTTTGCAGAGAAATGAAAACAAATATTGAAACCGGCAAAACATTGGATGACATCATTTCCGAATGAAACATTAAGCCAACAAAGAACACAAAACATACTTATTTCTGACAGCAACGACAAATGCTTCACAGGAAATAGTTTTTACAAATTGTGAATAAATCAAATTTTAAAAAAATATATATACTATAAATTTTATTGTTTAATTTTATTTTGTTTTATTTCAAATACTTTTGCAACAGAAAGGTTGCAATTGGGAAATTGAGCCGTTTATTTTAAAAGTGAGGCAAGTCCCTTTATTAAAAATAACAACGCCATTCAGGATATTCGGGGTTGTCACAGATTCCAATGTAATCGGAATTGGTTTTGAAAAGACGACAAAAGAATATTTTTGTGTGATGAATTTCAATGTCAATAAATAAATAACATCATAGATTACAACAGATGCTTCACGCAAACATGTGGTAACATATGTCATCAGTCATCATGGCCGAATTAATTTTGGAAACTAAACTTGTCTCTATAGATAGACTTAATTTTATTGCCAGCCGGGCCCACGATGTGGAACAAATTCTAAAATAATATTTAAGGTCATATATAGAGACGGGCTGGGCAAAAGTTTAGTTTTAGAACTTGATTCTGTTTCAAATCTAAATGTACGAAAAATCAAATTCGTTCGACATTGCGGGCCAGACAGTATGTATGTTTGTGTTAGTTAACCCAGCAAGAACTAGGTAATGACTTCAATTAAGACATACTTTTCCGCACAAACTACATACCATGTGCATTACTTTACAGTAGTTATAAAACTACCTACTAGTACATAAAAAACAATTAAATAATTGTCTAGTGGCGAAGCAGTATAGCATGTCCTTATCATACAGTTCGTAGGCTGTTCAACCCCTGGTGATGGAATGTGTTTTTTAATAGAGTGTATCTTCTTGAAAACTAGTTTTTAGTGCGTGATAAAATATTTGTGCAATAGACCAGTGAGTAAAACTCTTGACATCAAACAGCAATTCATTAAAAACCACAAGTTCAATACTGACAGCAGACTTTTAATGGTGTTTTGTGTATTCAATGACTTCTAAGTATTGACATTTTTAAGTCGTTACTAGTAATCTAAGGTGATAAGTACATATGTACTTGTCTTCAATGGCAACGACATGCTAAAGTAGAGTTAAAATGCCAAACTAGAGATAGTGAAAACTTTGCATATGTTTGTTAGCATTTTAAATAATGTAATGTACGTGTTTTGTATACCCATCACCATAAAAAAGGTAAAGGGGGGTGTATAGGTTTGAAATTTTGTTTGTAATTACTACAATATTCATTTCTGACCCTATACAGCATTCATGTAGTATATTCGGGAACGTTAAAGATAGGGAATTTCATCTAACGATGTCAGTATCTCCGTTATTGAAACAACCGGTCTGAAGGTTCCAGATAACTTACAGCCCTAAATGATGGATAGAATTTGTCCGAAGGCTTTTGACAATCAAAATTAGCGAATTACGGATGATGTTTTTCTTTGTTTTTTTTATAAGCATTTTCTTAGGAACAAACAGAGATAAGCATTTTTATTCAAACAACTGTTGTCTCTTCAATATAGTAAAATTCTTTCGTCGATAAATATATTTCATAATCCATACTTTAGTGAAGGCTATATAAGATTCGGCACAATCGAATACAGCACTCTTATTTTCTTAAAATTCCTTAAAATCGGATGTCATTACGGTTTAACTAGGAAGCTATTCAAATCAGGGACCGTAGGTAATTAAAGACTTTTTTCAAAAAAATTTACAACATCGAAAGTTTTGCCCATACATATATTTTTTGATCGACAAAATTAAAAGTTTGACCGATATTTAAACGTTCGCTATTTTGATCGGGAAATTAAAAGTAAAATTTTAACTTTTTTATGGGAAAGTTAAGATTAAGTTAAGAGAATTTTATCTTTCATTTATGATCGAAAAAATAACTCAAATCTTTACGATTATTTTTTACCGCAGAAATTGTAAATGTGTCAAAAAATTATGATGACTTTTTTTTAACAAATTCATAGATTTTTTAGAGCTATAAATTAGCGGGGTGCTCCTGAAAATTTAAATGCTTTCTATATTTTTTTTACGATATGAAGAAATACTAATTATTAATGATTGAACCTAATTATTTGAACTGTTTTAGGTTTATGTTAAAAGGAATTATTTGATAAATCATTTTTTATTAAAAAAAAGATGAAAAAAAAAGAATTGGGGAAACTAAGGAACTTAAGCCAAACAATTCCCCGCAACATAAACACCTACTAATTATTAGTTCATGTTGTATTAAATGGGCAACAAATATGTAAATCTGTATTGAAAAACAGATGGCATAAAAAGTACAAACTTTTCCGGTGGCACTCTTTAAACAAATTTTAGCGCCCTATTTTTGTACTTGAATCTTAGAAATTTTTAGTAAAAAAAAAGGAATTAATATAATTATCAAGGTGGATAATTTTTATGATTAATACGCGTTGAGCATGAAAATAAGTATAAGTAAGAAGACATATAAGCCACACACAAACTTATACACACGCATGCATGTCAAGTTATGTACGTACATACTATGTATGGATGTGTGTATGTATGTACATATATTTGAGTCTAACATTAAATTTATTTTGGGATTGGCATTCAGAAAACCACAAACTCACGCAAAACATAACTACTACTTATTTTGGTTAATGAAACACTAGAAGGGAAGCAATATACGAAAGTATATATATAAAGTATGCTTATACATATGTACATACAGTGTACAACAGAAGTCAAGACACCCACCCCACTTAATGTATAGAATTTCTCCAAGACACACATATTTTTTTGTTTAGTGTATATGTACTAGTGAATACTATAAAAAAACCAACAAAAATCAATTTTCAATATTTCGGTTATTTTAATAGAAAATAGGTATAAAAAAAGCACAGCATAAGTTTTAGTAAAAATTCACATTAAGCAAATTTACTTGTCCCAGAACTGATTTCTTTTTTGTATATAATTTCCAGTTCATCTATCACAAAATCAAAATAGCGGCAAAATAACTTGTCAAGTGTGAATTTTAACTGCTGAAGACAAATCAATTCAATTACAATTTAATGGCGTTATTATATGTAAGTATGTATATAAAAAATAGTCAAGGTTGAGGCTTGAAACAAACAAACAAACAAAAACAAAAATTGCTTTATCTAAAGTGTTGAGTAGAGTATTCCTTAAGTGGTAGAAATTTGATTAGTCTCGTAAACATTGAGCGCGCGACATCAGAGTTTTTTACGTAGTCCTTATAAATTTGTGTCATGACAAAAATCAAATTCATTGTAAATTACATCGTCATATCATAATTGTACAGCAGAGTTAAATAACTTGATAAAATGCAAACTATTGTGGTTAAGCGAGCGATTTTTGCAGGATAGTGTTTGTATAACCACAATAGTTTGGATTTTATTACCTTTTTAACTTTGCTTTAAAATTATGAAAAATCATATTATGCTCGTTTGCATTTTATACTTTTGCTGCACACTGCATGTCCGTAAGTATACACGGGTGTTTCCAAAGTAACCTCGTTACCGATTTTTAGAGATTTTTTAAATAAAATTCCAGTCTAATCAAATATGGCACGAAGATTGCTTAATTTCAGACTTACGAAAGTTCAAGCATCGGCAGCAACCGATAGAATTCATGAAAATGTAATTTCAATTAAGCAATCCTCGTGCTATTTGCTGAGATTGCAATTTTATCAAAAAAATCTCCGAAAATCGGTAACGTCCGTTACTTTGGAAACACCCACGTCTCACTTTTTTCTGTGTAATTTTAAGAGCAATTTGAGAAAATTTATTACGCTGACTTAGGTATACAGTCAAAGCACGGTATAACAAATACGCGCTTTAACGAAAATCCGATACAACGAATGACCAAATTTGCCATTAGCTTCCTTATATTACGAATGGTCAACTTATTTTATGCCCGGTTTAGCGAATGGTACAGAAAACCCAAAACCAAAAGTCCTTACAATGTCTCTTGGTTTTTGTTTAGTTTGTAATGGGAGAGCATGCATATTGGCATGTTGGCTATTTTCAAGCATAACCAAGTAGTTATGTTTGATGTTTTGCGAAAAAAGGATGGTGAATAGAAAAAGAATATCATTCAGTGAAAAGATTAAAATTTTTGAGGATTATAAGATTATAAGCCTTTCAGTGGTATCTCAAAAATGTGGGATACCAAAATCCTCAATATGTACTTTAAAAAAGATAGAGAATAATATTGTGGGAAACTTCAATGGCCTTATTCACAATCGATTAATAAAGTTATAGTAGGCTTAATTTTGGATTTTTAAATAGGAAAACCAGTTTCAATGCACACATTAACTTTATTAATCGTTTGTGAGTACATGAGACGCGGTGTTCGTCTATTAAGCGCAGTTTTTCCACATGTAGGTTTATTTATTAATTTAACTTCTCTTATATTTTAGTTTATTTGATAAAATTTCAGGTAACATTTAATGTAGACGTTGTTTACACAGAATGAGGATGCTATTGACTATACCAACGTTGAGAATGAAGAAAACGAATATAAAGGTCCACCAGTAGAGCCAGAAGTACCTACTATTAAGAATATAGATGCTAGAAAAGGGTTTGAAACCTACATCCTATGGTGTGATCAAAATAAATTGATTACTCAAAATCGTCTGTACTAAGAGAATTGCAGGAAGAAGCAATTAAAAAAAGTTTATTAACGATATATAAACAGTCATTTATTACAGATTTTTGAAATAACTGGTATGTTATAGGTAATTTACAAGAATGTTTACTTAGATAAATAAAATTAAAAATGTATATATTGAAACGTATATATTGTTCGGTATAGCGAATCTCCCAATTTAACGAATGTGTCTGACATTATATCATTCTTTATACCAGACTTCGACTGTATTTACTTTTGCTGCACACTGTATGTATGTCAGTAGTTTTATTAACATTAACGCAAAAAAATACATACATATCTCTGACAATCGATAATTCACAACAGATAAAATCTCATCTCATAAAATTTCAAAACTGTACAAAGGCCGTTACAAATTTGCAACAATAACAATTTTACAGTGGAATCAAGACTCACTGAAGAAATAAATTATTAAAGTGTATTAATATTTTTGCTGGTCAAAAAACGATATATGTACATATGTATGTAGGTATATACATATGTAAGTATGTATGTACATAGGTATGTATAAAATTAGTAGAAAAAACATACATACATATTGCTACCTTAATTTAGAAAAGACGTACCTAACTATAAAAAATATATCGTTGGTCTCCAAATGAAAACTCAAATAATTGTAACTTTACAGGAGAAAGTAAAAAAACAAAAAAGAAACTGTACAAATGCTTTTAGCTTTTAGCGTTATTTTTTACGCAATAAATTTTTGTGACGAGGTGTATTGACGAGAAATAAGTCACTGAACAACTAAAATTCATAAAATTACGAATTAGGGCCTTTCTACTTAAGACCATCCATATGTATATACTTATGTACATACATATGTATACAGAAGGAAATAACATCCTAATAGAACAAAACTTTAGACAGAAGTCTTAGTATAGTTTTTATTTATGAAAACTTTAGATTTTAGTGTTTCCTGCGTTTTTTATACTTCTCCAACTAAGTACATATGTACCCATATACAGTAGTTTTCCGATTTAACGAACATTCGATTTAATGAATTTAACGAACACCCAAATATTTTCTACTGAGTACCTTATATTACGAACAAATATGTATTTTATTTTGTTCTCGGTTTAACGAACAAATGTAAAATATATCAGCTGATGATTTGAATAGATGAATTGAAAATAAACCTCTAACCGGTGATGAATGCGATGATAAAATTTTTAAAATGATGAACAAACAGCTTGATGAAACAGAAATTCTAGAGGCCAAAATAAAACACGAAGATGTCATTAAGCACTTAGAAGTTTTTATTAAATCGGCTTAGCAAAACAATAGTAGTAGCAAAAATTTAATGCTTTTGAGAGAGTCTCAATAAGACATCCCATTCCAAGAAAACAGACTGTGCTTAAACAATTTTTAAAATAAATTATTTTTTTTATGAATTTTTTATTTGGTTTTTATGAATTTCTTATTTTCTTTGTACATATTTTTAATGAAACCTTTATTTTAAATTACTATAATTTTAATAAAATTTTAAAAAATACTGTACAGTTTTGAATAAAATAGACATTTTTAATTCAGTACTGGATATAACGAACAATTCACTTTAACGAACAAGCCTGACAGCAATTAGGTTCGTTAAATCGAAAAACCACTGTACATACTTACATACATACATATGTACATACATACATATATACAAAATTTTTTATACCTCTAAGTAAATCTTTTATTACGTTTTTAGTCTAAATTAAGGTAACGATATACATAAATATACATAATTTATATACATAATTCCTTTCATAGTAATTTTTTTGTTTCTCTCTTCAATTTTAAGAAATTAAAAAAAATTAGTTTAAAGCAAAAGAAAAAATATTTCTGTGTATTTTAATTTTGGCCAATTCGAAAGTTTGATGGTGGTTGATGGTACTAGCTGAAGAATAACCATTAACCATCATCAGAAAAAATATGTACATATATTTTTAATAAAAACAATTGAAAGATTGCATATTCCAGATGAAAATATTTTATTCGAAATTTACACACACACACACATACATACACATGTACATATATTTTTATTTAAACAAAACGCAGACATTTCGCGCTTGTTGAAGCAGCAGAAATAAGATATTAATACTTTATTATAAACAACTTTATATCAAACACTGCAATTTGTTTATTTATTTTGTGGAAATTTTTGTAATTTATTTTTTTGCTTTCTTTTAGTTTTTCAATATAATAATTTCATTAAACTCACCAATTCAATAAGTTTCAATATTAAACGATTGTTGAATTGCATCTTGCTTTATATGTTTTATTACACTTTTATCAAAAACAAATAAAATTAATATTTTCTTTATATCGATTAAAACCGCTATTTGTTACTGTTACGTTAAGCTCTTGCAGAACGACTGAATTTTGTTTTTTTTTCGTTATTTTACAGAAACAAATACTTAAATGTCTCCACACATCTTAGGTTGCTTTGTATACAAACAAATATTGAGCGACAAGCTGCTAGCAACATTTAATACATTATCTTCAATCGGGTTGAAGGCTGTAAGCAACATTTCATTTCAACCTGTTGATCAAATAACACTTGCTAAGAAAATATGTGTGTATGTACGCACATTTACTTAAGGTGTGGTTAGATGACGCAAATATTTGTAGAGCCGATTTTTTTATAGAAAAAAAACCGGAAACCGGTATTTATATATTATTCGAAAACCGATTTTTTAATATGTCGAATACTTGTTAACTCAAATTTTTCTAGTATTTCTGGCTTTAATATTTGTGTTAATATCTTAGAAACGAGTTGTCGCCACACTGAAATTTTGTGACTGTTGCCGGGAAGTTGCAATAATGTAATAAAAAAAGACGTGTGGCACTCGGGGACTACCGCGGCAAAGCTATTGCATAGCATTTTTTATCAATTATAATTATTTATTTATTTTTTATTTATGCAGTATTTTTTTTTTTTTTTCTCTGATATTAATTGAAGTTTTTTCTTTGATATTAATTCAAGTTACACTTTTTGACCGTGGTGACTGATAAGAAAACAATTTGTTTCTTTTATTGAATAAATGAGAAGTTATTATCTTTTAAACTATTTTTATTATCTTGCAATACATGTGGGTTGTTCAGGAATTTTTATCATTGAAATTATAGGTTTATGGTAACTGAAATAAGAAACATAAGTTTGAGGCTTGATATCCTCTGAATATCTGGAAAATACCGCTTAAAAACCTACGAATTGTCTGTTTGTTTGTATATATAATTTTTTGTCAACCACGATTGCTCGTAAGTACGCCATTTTGTGTTTTCATACATGTAAAAATCTGTTGTGGCAATACCGTATGTTAATGAAATCAATAGCATACTTTAGGGTTTAACATACGCTAGGCGATTCAAGTACTTAAAAGACAAAAGACTTAAGAAACAAACTTAGTATTAGGCTTTATTTTCGTTACGGAATTTCTTGATTCGGTCGCCGCGCACAAAGCCCACAATAAAAGCTATGCAATAGCTTAAAATGATTTCTCTACGGAATGTATTTTTTTTTTCAAAATATAACCGGACAAATTGAGGCATTGAATACCAACGATCGAAATTTCCTTGTTAATTCTATTGAATTCTATTCTATTGTCAAAAATGTTTTAAGTGCAATATACTCCACTTAAAGTGTCTCTATGAAAAAATCCTAAAAATAAACGAAATAAAATTTTATTAACTTTAATTTTTTTTAAGTTATTTCTTTATAAACAAATTACCAAATTTTTAGAATTTATTTTATAATTTTGGACTTGATCCATTTTCTTTAATTTTTTGTCATATTTTATGGGAGTTACTTCATTAGAACTTAAACGGCTTTTCGACATGCAAAGTTTACTTGGACAAGGTTAGGTTAGGTTAGATTAACCATTCAAATGGTGGCTCACTTGGGTCCGTCAGTTCGGTCTCGTTGTTATACCCTAGAGCGAGTGAGACAAGAAATTACTGACCCGCCGCCTCTTCAAACCACCCGGTTTCTTTTACAAAGGCGGATAGTTTGAGTAGCCAAATACCTGCCAGATTATCTAGATCTGACAAAGTATCAGAGCCGAGTATCTTACTCCTTCCGCTTATCAGCGCAGGGCATTGACATAGAAGATGAAACACAATCTCCTCCTCCTCTTCATCGTTACAACTCCTGCAATAGTCGTTGGACAAGGTCTTCTCCATTTAATTTTAATCTTTGTTTCACTTCTCCACATGCAAAGTTTACTTTGACAAATGCAATCAATTACAAGTACATAAGTATGAATGTGTAAACGATGAACGAAGAAGAAAGCAACTTTGCGAGTACATTAAAGTCTGTACTTATCACCCCAATTATTATTTCCTGTTTTACTATCAAACTGAAGACTTTGAAAGGTAAAACTGTGACAAAAGGGTATTAATTCATTTTTTCGGATGGAAGTTATTTCATTATGAAAAAATTCCCAAAAATTGTGATTTATTTCATTTCGAGTTTTGATATTAATTTCATGTTGGAATCTATTTTATTTTTTCTTATGTTATATTTCATTGGGGGTTATTTTATCGGGATTTAATTCACTGGGCGCTATTTCATTTAGCCGAATCTTATAAATATAATTGAATAAGTGAATAATTGTGCAAATAAACAGTGGATAGACTGTAGGAAAGTGTACAAAGAAAAGTACATAAAGAAATAAAGTACAGAGTTGACTGAAATAGTGCACTTAAGTCAACTTGAATTATATATATATATATATATATATATATATATATATATATATATATATATATATATATAATCCCGTCATTCCTGTAAGGAACATAGGGCCTCAACAAGATCTTTCCATCTGGATCTTTTCATAGCGATGTTTTTACTTCATTGCAGCTAGTTTCCATATTTGACGCTTCGGCTTCAATTTGTCTCCGCCATGTATGAGCTGGCCGCCCTCTTCTACGGCTGCCCTGAGGATTCCACTCTATCGCTGTTCTGGCAATATCTGTGACCGGTTTTCGTATGGTGTGACCAATCCATTTCCATTTTCGCTTTTGTATTTGAATAGTCATGGAGGACTGATTCGTTTGATTCCATAGTCTGTTGTTTGGTATATATTGTGGCCAGAATACTCGCAGGATTTTTCTAAGGCATTTATTTGTAAAAACTTGCAGGGCATGCATGTCACGAGGGGCCGCATTCCACGTTTCACATCCGTATAATAACATAGATCGGACATTGGAGTTGAAGATGTTTAGTTTAACACGGCGAGAGAGAGAGTTGAAGAGTTCCATATCTTATTAAGTTGGCCAAAGGCTTGAGCCGCCTTTTTAATTCGATTGGCAATATCTGCACCCGAACCTCCTGATGTTATGATGACAGCTCCGAGGCAACATAACGAATTAACCTCTTCCAGAGGCACATTATCAATTGTAAAGATGTTTAACTTCAATTGGGGTAATTTAAGTTTTTGTCCGGATAAAGTTGAACTAATATAATACTTATTAAAATATAATATATTTTCAAAAGTGGGTTAATAGCAATTTTTATATTTTTTAATTTTATAGTTTTTTTCTATAATAAAGCATGGTACTCTGTTCATCATTTCGTGCGAACTGCTGTCCATAAAAAAAAAATCATGCGAAATAACTGCAAAATAATATGGCCGAAGTTGTACTCTGTTCATCTTGTGAAAACATACGAAATGTTTCTGGCAGCATTATTTTTTCAACCACAAAATGTTTCTGGCAACATATTTTTCAACTGCGAAATAATGTAAGCACCACTTATTTCGTGCGGAATTGCAAACAATAGCTGATCAATGAGCTCCTCCGCAGCAGCTGCGATTTTCATTAATTGATACATTGCAGTACAAGCTCCTAAAATTATTTTGTTGTCCATTGGTTTTAATTTTTTTTAAATAAACACATTTTTTTGTTTTTAGTATAAGAAAAACAATGTTGCTCATTTAAAGGTAATAAAACCGATAAATTTGTTATAAATCGTGGTATTGTCGCCACTGATCAGTTGTCAAAATTTTCAAACTAAATAATCAATGTTGCTCAACATTTTTCGCAAATTTGAACAGAGTACTAAGCTTAAATGTCCTAGGAAATAATTTCGCTTTATTTATTTCATTAGCTATGAACAGAAGGTTTTGTCTTTCATCATATCTTTTCTTAACAATTCTTATATTTTTTAATTTTATAGTTTTTTTTTAATGTAATTTCTTCTTAACAATTTGTTACTAATTTTTATTTTTTATTTACATACATACATATTTCATATGGTAGCCTTGATATTCCAGAACATTTTTTTTTCGAATGACTGAATCTTGTTGCAGTTTACTCAGTCAACAAAATTTTGTGCGGAACAAATGGATGAATCCACCTTTACTGTCCATTATAATAGTGAACAGCTGGTCACCGTATTTATAGTGTATGTTGCAACATTAATGTTGCATAAGTATTTGAATTAAAACAAATATCAGATTATCCTTTTGCAGATCTCTAATGTATTCGCATTGTTTCTTCACTGGCCTATAATTCATCTGCAGCAATGTTGAGCAACATTTTTAATGCGTAGCTAAGAAAAGTACTTTATGATGAAGTCAGTATTAGAAACGATGACGCATTCGAGATACAAAAAAAAATATTAAAATCTAAAGCCACCATTATTCTAGCCATAATAACAACAACAATGGATATTAAGAGTTACAACAACAACATATGTATGTATGTATGTACATAAGAGCGAGTCACTTTTTTTTATAAAAATGAAAAATTGATTTTTGCTTCTACATATTAGCCAAATATAAATTGGAGTTTTTTTATGAGACTCTCAAAATATGTACATATGTATGTATATTTTTGGGGGTCCAGCGATGACCGTTCGTCTATTTTTGTATTTTGTACATATTTTCGTATTTTCTACCAAGATAACACGTATAAAATAGTACGTCATCAAAAGGTTTCTTCAAGACGCGTTCAGTAGTGTATCCGATGTTTAGGGAACCCTCATAATCCATATTTTGTGGGAGATAATGAAAACTTTTATCCGTGAGTCGCTCTAATGCACACATGTAGATACTTATTACATTCTTACATAAATACATACAACTTTTGAAGCAAACGAAAATCATTTATTACGTTGGAATTAATTTAATGTGAAACAAGGAGGAAAGATACATATAGAGATAAATACATTCATATGTACATACACACACATGCATGCACATATTTAATTATATAAATATACACACATAAAAATTTCACTAAAAGCAATAAAAGGTGGTAGGTATATCTTTTAATTCAAAAATTTCTTATTTTTGAATGTTTATTCTATTTTGAGAATAAGGGGGGATGGCTAATACAGTGCGAGCACGATATCCGCAACTACCTGTTTATTATTGCAACATTTTGAATAACGCAACAGGCTATTTTATTACGTTACAGTCTTTATAACTGCAACAACTGTTTTAAAAAAATAGTCTCCGCAAGTGCATCTTAATCAGGGTTGTCACAGAATCCAATGTATTCGGAATTGAATTTGAAAAGACAACAAAAGTATTTTTTTGTCGTCTTTTCAAATCCAAAAAAATACTTTTGTTGTCTTTTCAAATTCAATTCCGACTACAATGGAATTCTGTGAAAACCCTGTGGTTTTCTTGTTCCAAAATGTACGTTTCAAAAATGCATTAAGTTTAGCCAAAGAATTCCATTGAAAGATAAATTAATTATTTAATTCTCACTGTAATACAAAAAAATTTTGAGTTGTTTTGTTGGATTTTCTTTGGGAGATATATAAAAAGAATTCCAATATCCCTTTTTTAAACTTTGAGTCACGCCCAAATATTTTACAGTCAGATCATGTACCGATTTCCTGTTCCATTTATGGACAGTTTCAAAATAAATTAAATACAGTAACTTTGTATAATCGTGTGGAAATTGAAATTAGGGTGGAAATTGAAATTAGACGCCAAAAAATTTACCAAACAGAGTGTATTCCTAGCACCGTAGATTTATTGCTAAATAAATTAATTTCAATTGTTAACGCTGCATTTAGCAAGATTGCAGTAGGGAGGAAAAACTCCTGGCAGAGATAAATCTCAAATACATCTATGCTTATGATGCTTATTGCTCAAAGAAATAAATTCAAACGTAAATTTCAAAGATTTAGGGATGCAATTTACAGAGTCTATTTAAACGGTATATTAAGGCAGCTAAGTAGTCTAATTGAATTCCACATTAACAAGGATAGAAATGAGTCCCGGGCAAGATTTATTTCAAAACTACTCCCGGGGTCCAAAAAATTCTGGAAACTAACAAAATCTTTAAAGGGAAAGAACTCGTTTTGTTCAGATCTTAAAAGTAATAATGAAGTTTTAAAAACCGTCGCAGAAAAATCTAATGCAATTGCCGATGCATTCGGTAACTCACACAGTATTCCTATCAATAACTCATCCATCGCCTTTGGATGCATGTGGTATCAGATTTTCTTAATTGTCTCAATAATAATTCTCCTATTGGTAGTAATAATATTGAACGTACAGATGCCATTTGTTATGCTATTAAAAAATCATAAAGCCGCGGGGTTAGATGGCATAAATAGTATTATTATAAAAAATATGCCAGATTACTTTTATGATATTCTAAGTAAAATATTTAATATTTGCTTAACTAATGGCTTCTTCTACCCGTCCTTTCAAAAAATCGAAAGTAATACCGATTCATAAAAAAGGAAAAGATCCCAAGCTACCCACCAGCTATAGGCCGATAAGCATCTTAAGTTTACTGGACAAGGTCTTTGAAAAAATTATTCATGGATTTTGCAGATCAAAATAATAAAATTGACTACCAACAGTTTGGATTTCGCAAGGAACACTGTACGTACACCAAATCTCAAGACGGTATTATTAATAGTTTCCTTATTCAATTATTAGATTTAATTGTTGTAATACGCTTAAGTAAAATCTCATAACATTGTACCTTATTTACTGTGCAATTACGGATGGGCGTCTTAAGCGGATTTTCTAGAATTTTTGATGACTCAAGTTTTTGATAAATTTGATGTAAAAAAATTCCAAAAAAATCATAAAATAAGGTAAAAAATGTTTGGCGTGAACTTATGGCGTTTTCTTTTCTAGAAAAAAGTGCAACACTTTTTGCCCTTTTTATTGAAAATTTGCAATATAATGATTTTTTGAAAGAGTAAATTTATTAGAAATTATTGTATCATCACTTACAAGGCAATAATTTTGTCTTAAGAAAACTTTAAATTGGAATTTTTTTATTAAAAATAAAAGAAATGTTAAAGTTTTTTTTAGAAAAGAAAACGGCATTAGTGCTGTTGCGTGAAACTGAAGTTCTTTGCTTATAAATTAGATTTTATCGGTTTTACCACTTACCACATACAAATACATACAAGTTGTACTAGTGAATAAAAAAAATGTGTTTTATTACGACGGAAACAAAAAAAAGAGAGCCAGCACTTACAAAATTACTTTAAACGTCAGAAAAATAAAAAAGAAGTCGCCTTAAAGTAAGTGTTGAAACATCATTGAGTATATGAAATAATAATAATAATACGAATAAGTTAAACGCTATTTATCGCGAAATGTAAAAATCGTATCAAATCCAAACAGAACACCATTTACAATAGACAGGGAAGCTTTAACCAGAGCCAAATCTCTGGTACGTGTACGAAATGAATGTTCCCATGCTTCAATGGTAAATACACCGGAGGCAATAAACAGCGCACAGCCCATAACACTGAAAAATATATCGATTCTACGGTGTATTGAGGCACGCATTAGGGCCCCTGGAAGGAAAAAATATTGAAATATTTTAGTGATTTATTAGTTCTTTTAGTGCGTTCTATTGTAAGTATATATGTGTGTTTATACCCACAAATACACCAAAGAGTACTACAATGTAACCAGCAAAGGTTCCGGTGGACAATAATGATGCCAATATATCACGATCATCAAAGCTGTAGTAATGCAAAACCAGACAGGCTACGGAAAACCCCTAAAAATAATAGAAGAAATGTTGAGATTCAAAATATTTTTAATAACTTTGATTTGAGTTTTTCTTATTTTTGGCGACATTATGACCAAATTTTTTTTTACTATTGAATTTATAATGTTATAGATCTGTACAAAGTATGTAAGTATATTTATTAAAGCACACACACTACGGCAGCTGATTACGAATTTATTTCACCTTAATTGTCAAAAGGAAAAATAAATAATTTCAATAATTATGTTTTTGTGAGAAAATCCATGATGAAATAAACAGGTGGCATTATTAGGTCTACAACTACAACAATACAACAAAAAAAGGAATTTTTGTCTGTGTAAAGTCTAAGAAGCCCTTGTGAAAAATTATTGTAAGCAAAAATTAAATAAAATAAGTTAAGTTAACAGAAACAATTAAATTTTTTAGACTCTACAAATGAGCAAGACAAGGAAGTGTCGATTACTTTGAAAGTATTTGCGGTCCATATAGAAGGTAGTGCCGCTCTCAAAACAAGCACAAATGTATAAGTACCTATAAAAAATTGTTGAAATTTTTAATAAAAAAAATAAACACAAATTGAACAAACAAAAGCTTGGATATTTTGTAAATATAAACTAGAGATGGGATCGTGAGTGATTTCTCACTCACGCTCACGATAAAAAGTTTTACTCATGCTCCCGTTCACACATGCTCACGTGAGTAAGCAAAAAAGTTACGCACAATCACGAAAACTCACACTCACGAAAAAAAAATTTTAAATAATTAAAAAAATATTATTATTATCACTGATCCATTCTGCTAGTCTGATGAATAGACTGTTCCAATAATACCAATTCAAAAAAATTACTAAAATTAATAAAGAAATGGGTAAAGTAAGATTTGAACTTGAGCCAAACAATTCCTTTCAACATAAACTTAAAACACTTTCAGTTATTACGTAGAAATATTAATTACAAAAGTATACGAAAAATGCACGCTCACGTAATTGAAACAAAAAATTAATTACGATGACTCACGCTAATCACGTGAGCGGTGCACATCTCTAATGTAAACAAAACTGACATAAGATTGGAAAAACAATGCTAGAGCAAAAAATTATCATATGGCGTAATAATGCCACCTGTTTATTTCACCATGAGAAATTCCTTTTGTTTTGCTTTGTTTATGAAAATTATTTATTAGGTTTGTTCACTTACTTTTCCATCATCTTGAACATCCATAGTGTAAAGTAACGATTATCTAGGTACTCATAATATATACAATACTAAAGCTATCAGCTGATCTGTGAAAAATTGTTCATTTTTAAATCGGAAACACATTAGATTACAGAAATCACCAACATTTGGCGCAACATCCTCTGACCCTGATGTACTAGATCCTTAATTCAATTGTATCAGATATCTTATTTTGATCCTGTTGATCGTAAGTTAAACTTAAATTGGTTTCCTAGCATATGAGAGTCCTGTTGGCCGAAGTAGTTAGCGCGTTGACTACAAAGCAAACAATGACTAAGAAGAACGGGGGTTCGAGCGCCGTTTCAGGCAAGTCATAACATCCAGCATTTTTCAGATGTGCATTTCGTATGCAATTGTATTTGTTGCTGTCGGAGTGTTTAAGAGATGAAGGCTTAGCACTGGTTACTCAGTAGTACTGGCAGAAATTAATACCGGTGTATGCAAGTGTACATCACAGCGCGCCCTTCTTCGCCGGTATTGAAGCAAAATCGGTGTCGAAGTAAAATAATTAATAAAACGGCTACACAGCTTAAAAACACACTTAAGACGCCTACTTGACATCAGAGGCGCTGCAACACTGATCTAAAAACTAAGACGGCTTTTCCACAGTCAAAGTTTACTTTGCAAAGTTTAATTCAGCTCGGTGAAAGATAGAATACGAAAATATCTGTCTCTCTCCCAGCTGAATTAGAACTTTGCAAAGTAAACTTTGACTGTGGAAATGCCGTCTAACACAACGCGCAATATCAGAATTGTAAAAATTAAGCTTTGTCACTTCCACCATCTGTCCTCTCTCACTATTTCTTTCTCAAAGAAGGTAACACACCTATTTTCAACTTCATATAGAAAATTTGTATTGATTTGTAAGTACAAACACAAAACAGCTGTTTGAAAATTATTAAAAGTAAAAATTTACTATTAAGAATTTGCAAGAATTTTTTTTTATCTTTTGACACTCTGTCCTTGAAAACTTTTGGAGTTAATTAATAAACACTTTATATTTTTACTTCTTTTGCTGTCGGTAGTTTTCGACAATAAGTTTGAAAATAGCAAAAACAAAATGACTCTGTTTTTGTTGTTTTAGAATCAAGCGTACTTGAATAAATATTGGGTGTCCGCCGGGAAGGTATACCACTTTGTTTTGCCGCCCTTTTTTTAAACATTAGTCTTGACAGCTTATATTTGGCAGTCGTGAAGTAGACACGTGGCAAATTTATTATGGAAAAATATTCAAAACATTTTATCAAAATCAATCATCGATTACTGTGACGACGATGTGAAAGTTACATGAAAATTTTGGGAGAAACAACGTGCCAACAAAACGCACTATTTATCGTGTAGTGAATGATTCCGAAGAAAGAGGGTCTGTAGGTGATAGGCTCAAGCATGGACCACAACGTAATGAAAGATCGGCTGAAAACATTACTGCTGCTCAAGAAAGTGTTGAAAACAATCCATCAACCTCAATCGACGCCGTGCTCAGGAGCTTGGTCTTCAAAGAACCACTTTGGCCACAATTTTGTACAAGGATTTAAGATTCTGTTGACACAAGAGCTTCTTCCACAAAACCATTTACGCCGCCGTATAGAAATATGCAAATAGTATGTTACAGCTCGCCCATGACAACCCCGATTTTCAGGAAAAAATCATAATGAGCGACGAGGCAGATTTTCATTTGATTGGATCTGTGAATAAACAGAATAGTCGGTTCTGAGCAATGGAAAATCCTCAAATTATTCATCAGTCACCTTTGCAACCATTAAAAGTGACAGTCTAGTGTGCAATTTGGTCAGGAGGAATTGTGAATGGGGAGCGATATTGTGATATGATTGAAAACTTTTTAACGCCAAAACTGCATGCTTTGGGCTTGATTAACATGTGGTATCAACAAGACGGTGCCAACAGCCAGGATTACAATGGAATTACTGCAAGACCTCTTTCCACAACAAGTTATTTCAAGAAATTGTGATGTTCATTGGCCTCCACGGTCGCCTGATTTGACTGCTCCGGACTTCTTTTTGTGGGAATATCTGAAAAGCAAGGTTTATGCAAACAAACCAGAATCGCTTGAGAATGTAGTGAAAAATGTGCTCAAGAGGGCTCGAATTTGTGAGGCTTACAGAGGCGGACATTTATCTGATATTGTTTTCCATACATAATTGCCGACATTAGGTAAAACATTTATCAATATAAGATCCATTCTCTTTTATTTAATCCAAAATTATAAACAAACGAATTAGTATACATTCCCGGCGGACACCTTGTATAATTTGGATCTGCCGATAGCTTAAAAAATTGTGATAATGTCAAAGTTGTTGCTGCTTGTAAAAATATCGAGTATAAGATACTCGTATCTATACCAAGGCGAATTCATTTTACATGCGGTGTTCAAAGCACAGCTGATTATTTCGCCTTGCTGGCTGTACATTTCAGAATTTTTTTATTTGAGTTTTCGGGTGTATTCAAGTAATTTTCGGCACTATAGACAATAATATGTTGGACCAAAGAAAGAAGTATTGGATTGTGATAAGTTGTTAAAAAATACATTTTAAATAAATTTTCTATTTCTATTTTTGACATTTTGTGTCAACCAGGTGTAATTTTCTGTAAGATCAGTGACGTTTTAGCTAATATTTTTTACCGAAAAAGTTAAAGTAAAATTTTAAGTTATTTTCAACCGAAAAAATATCAATAAAATTTTGAAAGTTATTTTTCAACCGAAAAAATAAAAGTAAAATTCTAGTTTGTTATTTATAATTAGAAATTTAAAAAGAGACAAATTTTATTTTGAAACCAAAAAAAAATTCGATGATTGTAATAAAAAAAGAGTAACTACGTCCCCGGATGCTAAGTGGTTTTAGCAAGATATTGTCGTATGCTATACAGCCGGTCAAATGATTGATCAAGTTATTTAAGACTAAAGGCCTCTAGATTT
This sequence comes from Gymnocheta viridis, assembly GCA_956483585.1. Classification (NCBI taxonomy): domain Eukaryota; kingdom Metazoa; phylum Arthropoda; class Insecta; order Diptera; family Tachinidae; genus Gymnocheta; species Gymnocheta viridis. Next base: position 46,352,019 of record OY101441.1, read on the forward strand.
ATTGGCTAAAGCCAACGGTTCTTGCTTAAGGTCCACACTATTTTTGCAAATAGAATACTCTGTTTTTTTAAATATATTTTTTTCGTCCTTAAGTGCAAATTCTGTGCCATTCATTACACCCGACTTAAAAGTTTTTTATTTATATATAAAAATTCTTTAAAACAAGAATTTTAATACCAATTTCTTAAAGGAAAGTAATTTGAAAGAAAATAAACTAAATTATGCTTTTTGTGATCGTTGAAAAAATCCATAATCATTGAATTTTAATATCACTTTAAGTTTCACTCTTGTACCCATCCATATTCTAAGCTTTGTTATAATTTTTATATTTTATCAGAAAGTTTAGAATACGGGTTTGAATTGCACTTTTGAAACTTTTGATATTATTAATCGATTAAGTTTTGTTAAAAACTCAAAGTCTTCCTTCTGATAATTACCAATTCCAAAAATTTCACCAAATTTATACGACTTTTACGTTCACCGTGCGACATTTTACTTTTAATTTTTTTTAAGTGAACATCAATATTTAATATAAAAAAAATTCTTTTATTTTCATCCAATCCTTTTTAACAATTAATATCCATATCCTTTCTTCTATAGAAATTACAAGGCGTTTTCACAAAAGTTTCTTGAAATTCCGTTTAATTAAAGACGATTTGCGTTCGAATGTATTCAACATGATGGTTGTTAAATCACAACTGACAAATGACCAGTCACACAAAAAATGTGATTGAGTTATGCTAAATTAATCTTTACAACGAATTAAATGATGGATGGATCGGACCCAGTGTAAAACTGCTGTGGCTGTTGGCAAATGCACTCGAAACATTTTTGTTTTTCCCACCCACAGATGAACAGAAAATTTAAAATGAAAAACGAATACACACAACACAAACAAACAAAAATTATGAAATTATAAAACAATTAATTAATAATCATGCAGAGTCAAAAGGAAGTATGTTATTCACTTGTATGCTTCTCAACTTGAAATTGGAATTACGAAAAATTAAGAAAAACAAAAAACACATGCGTTTCTGAAAAATGTACCTACTTTCAAAATGCTAAAAAGAGATCATAACAGATGCTTGGAGTGGCAATAACGCTGATTATTCACAAATATTTCCAAACTATAAATAATACACAGAATTTAACAATTGTGATAAGTATGCATTTTAACTTAACGTGACCAGACACACCGTGTACATGGCGGCATTATCGCGCTTTTTTTTGGTGCTTTCAATAATAAAGTAAAATGTTAAAGATATTTGACAGGAGCTCTTTACTTTTAAGGGATCCGTAAAAAGGAAAGGAAGCCTGTAAGGCTTCTCTCGTGAAACGTAGACAATTGAAATTTTCATATTGCAATGGCAACAATGGATAAACCTTAATCCTGTTGATTTTTGACGTCGATTAATAACTGTTGATGAAACGTGGGTCAACCTCTACACACCTGAAACCAAAAATCAATCGAAACAATGGGTGGAAGCTGGTGGAGGTGCTCCGAAGAAGGCGAAGACAGTGAAATCGGCTGGCAAGGTTATGGCCACTGTATTTTTGGATGCACACGGAATATTGCTCATCGATTATCTTGAAAAAGGATTCACAATCACAGGAAAGTATTATCGTGCATTATTGGATCAATTGATTGATGCAATCAAGAAAAAACGACCACATTTAAAGAAAAAAGTTCTCTTTCTTCAAGACAACGCACCGGTTCACACAGCATTAGATACGATGCTAAAATTACGTTCAGATTTAGCTCCTAGTGACTTTTTTCTGTTTCCAAACTTGAAAAAATGGATCGCAGGAAAAAGATTCATCTCAAACGAAGAAGTGATAACCGTATTTTGAGGGGTTCCCAAAATCGTATTATTCAGATGGTATAAAAAAGTTGGAATATCGTCTTACTAAGTGTATTGAGCTAAAAGGAGACTATGTTGAGAAATAAATGGTTTTTGAAAAAAAAAATGTTTTTTTCCTACTTAGGTAGCTTCTATATCAATCCGCCCTCGTATATTGTTGATGGCAAAATTTTTTTTAAATCCCTTTTACGGCCGTAACACTGATCCGATTTTGGAAAGATTTATGTATATGTTTTTAAACGGGTAAAAACTAGTAAAAATTAAAGGGAGTATAGACATACTTTACCGATTGCTAAGAAAATTTGCAGACACACTCACTTCTTCCACAATTGCAATTTAAAGATTAGCAAATGGCCACTGTCACTTCATACTTCACTTCTTCGGAATTCCGCTTTTCCATTGTTCAGGCCATGATTCTTCATGAGAAAAATACATTTGGTCACGTTCTTCTTAAACTAACATGTGCACACATACATGCATGTACATATGTATGTGTAAATAACAAAATCTTTTGACGATTGGCTTGGACCGCCTAAGAAATTACTTACAAGTTAAATAGAATGGGGTATTCTATATGAAGCGCGCAGGTTGAAAATTTTTATGTTCCTTATTTTAATTTGTATTATGTTTTTGATTTAAGTTTGGTACTCTGTTTAAAATTTCACGCGAAATGTTGACATAATCCATATATTTCGCGCGTAATATTGACAGCTGATTAAATTTTTTCTGTAGCTTTTTTACTTTTAATTTTCTGTGCCAAAAATTTCTTTAATATAATTTTTTTTTCTTTTACATACTATAGAAGGAACTACTCGTTTCTCAGTGTTTATAATTTTAATAATAGCACAAACAAGCAAAATAAAACATTTGTTTTTTTTTTGTAGGAGTGGAGGCGACGTCGCTAGTGACCATGTCACCGGATGTACAGCTAGTCCGTACCACTAAAGAGCGCTACAAAGACTTAGGGTATAAAAGAAAATCTAGGGCATCAAAATGCGTTTATTACAGTTAAATCTCAACCATTGACAGGCAGCTCAAGAGCTTCTTAAGCAAAGCGTTCGAGATTTAAATGTAGATGTTGCTCTGCTGAGTGAGCCATATAGAATCATGGGATCAGTAAATTGGGTTTATAATAATACGGATACATCGACGATATGGGACACCAGCACGCTAACACTTTGAGATAGAATGCCATCACAATGTGGATATGCCCGAGCCACTATCTCTGGCATTACAGTATACTGCTGCTATATTCCCCCCGAAAGATATTTTATAGAGGACTTTCGGATCATTGTTGATAATATAGTAGCAGATGCAGCTACCAGAAACCCCATCATTATAGCAGGTGACTTCAATGCGTGGGATTTTGAATGGGGCTGCCGCTTGACAAACACAAGAGGCAGAGTGCTTTTACTGCACTGGATGTTGTACTCATGTATAATGTAGTTAAACAAACGTTCACCGGGGGTGATTGTGGATCTGTGATTGACATAACATTTGTCAGTAGCAGCAACGCAACCCAATGGAACTGGAGAATAGCTGACATTTACACTCATAGCGATCACAGCGCTATAATTAAAGATGTACAAGATGAACAGCACCATATGACTATACAAACGCGAGGGTTGACAGGATGGAAGGTAAATACCTTTGATGAGGATATCTTCGCAGCTTCTGTGGAGAACACGGAACTGAATGGTTCAGCTGAAGATATGACAGTACAATTAGTAAGTCATATCACAGGTGCGTGTAATGTAGCTGTGGTAAAGCGTAATAGGTCACCAAATAAGCCTCCAGTCTACTGGTGGAATAATGAAATTGCTAGATTGCGATCAGAGTGTGTAAGTGCCTGAAGGCTGTATACAAGGACTCGAGGTAGTTTTGAGAATAGTGTATACCACCATCTATATAAGAATAAAAGGAAAGCGTTAAAGATTGCAATTCGTAGGAGCAAGCGCAGGTGCTTCTTCAGTGTATGTGATGAGGTAGATAGTAATCCTTGGGGCCTTGCATATAAACTGGTAACCAAGAAACTCAAATGCCTTGGTCCATCGCCGCCAAGAGAAGAGCGTATCCTCGAAGGAATTATATATCATCTCTTTCCCCAACAGGAAATTCCGACATGTCATCAAAGGTATCCGGCAGAATTATTGGACATTCCTCCGGTTACGATTTCCGAGATAGAAGGTGTTGTCTCAAACTTTAAAGACAATAAGGCACCAGGCTTAGATGGCATTCCGAATATGGTTCTAAAAGAAGCTGTTAAACTCTACCCTGAACATTTTATTAGGGTAGTAAGCGCATGCTTCAGCCAGGCTACCTGTAGTAAACTGTAAGAAAGCATAATTTGTAGAAGATTGGAAGATTTTGTTGAAGCTAACCGTGGCTTATCATATAACCAATTTGGCTTTAAGCAAGCAAGATCAACAGTGGCTGCTATCAAAGTTGTAGTAGAAACCGCTGCTCAGGCTATCCAGGGGAAAAGATTGAGAAATGGAGCAAAAGAGTATTTTGTAGTTTTAACTTTAGACGTGAAGAACGCCTTTAATACGGCAAACTGGGAACATATTGTAGATGCCTTAGCTAGATTAGAAATCCCAGGTTATCTACTGGCAACTATACAGGACTATTTCCGAAATAGAGAGTTAGTTTATGATACTGATAAGGGTATTAGTAGACGCAAGATCATTGGTGGGGTGCCTCAAGGATCAGTACTTGGCTCACTGCTGTGGAATGTCATGTATGATGGAGTTTTGAGGTTAAATCTACTTGAAAGGATAAAGATAGTTGGATTTGCAGACAACATAGCATTATTAGCCAGTATTCAGATCGTAAGATCATGGCTGAGATCAATGGGCTTAACTCTAGCAGACCATAAAACAGAAGCAGTTTTGATTAGCTGTCGTAAGACTAGGGAAACAATTAGGCTCAATATTGGCACGTGTAGCATAGAATCCAAGGAGTGTCTAAAATACCTTGGAGTCATATCTGACAGTCGTCTGTCTTTTCATGAGCATTTGCAGTATATTGGCTCTAAAGCATCAAAAACATGCTTAGCGCCGGTCATGCCGAATAGAAGAGGTCCTAAATATCTGCAGAGGAAAGAGTATTATCCTATAAGAAGTATTATTATTATTATTGTTATGATAATATATTTATATGTTAATACATTACAATCCTTTATAACTCTGTAAGTAGTAACACCCTGTTAAGTATAACTTTAGTTTTAATTATCAACTCTGTAATATCTGGTACTTGTCATAAAAAAGGTATTATAATAAAGACATTCAAGAAAGCCACATGGTGTCAGGTGAAACCAATTAAATTGAGGTTAAAAAGAAAAAATAAGAAGATAACTTTAAAGTTGAACCAAAATGACGGCGCCATTATCTACTAGTGAAGACATAAAGGAGACAATGGCAATATCTGCAACAATTGAACCACTGAATATAAAGAGCTCTAATCTAGCAATCGAATGGAAAAACTGGAGCAGAAATTTTAAAATATTTATGAGAGCTTCGGCTCTAGAAAATCAGTCAGATTCCCGAAAAGTGGCATTGCTACTTCATCATATGGGTAGTAAAGCACTTATGGTCGTAAATTCATTTGACATCGATATTGACACAATTCAATATAAAGTTCTTTGGGAAAAATTGGAGAAACACTTTGTGCCAAGGGTAAATACAGCCATGGAGCGGCACATATTTTTTTCAAAAAAACAAAATCTAGATGAAACAATAACAGAGTATGCCACAACTCTACAAAATTTAAGTCTGTCTTGTGATTTCGGAGCACTACGCGAAAGTCTTATAAAAGACATCTTCATATGTGGTTTATCAAGCAATTTTTTGAAAATCAAGGAAAAGCTGTTAAGTGAGGGAGAAATCTCGTGGGAAAAGGCGCTTCAAATCGCAAAAGGCATGGAAGCTGCTAAAGAGAATGCAACGGCCATAGAACAGGTGGTCCATAGCAACAATGTTAGTGTTGCTGCTTTAAAAAAATCAATGAATTTTAAACACAACTACAATGGTGGCAATTTTATGAACAACAAATATTCTGAGACAAATTCTCAACAACAACAAAAGCTCAAGTGCAACAAGTGTGGTCAGACCCACAAATTTAGGTGCCCAGCTGAAGGTCTTAAGTGTAAGGTATGCGGCAAATTTAATCATTTTGCAAAGATGTGTTTTGCCAAAACTGTTAACAACAAGAACAACCGGTATGTAAAAGCTGTAGAACAAGAAGGCGAAGAGGAAGAAAATCTTTTTATTGGGACCGTCATCAACGAGGATTATAACCCATCAAAAGAATGGATTATAAATGCTACTATCAACAAGATTGGGGTAAAGTTCCAAGTGGATACTGGCGCCCAAGCCAATCTTCTATCAGAAAAAACATTCAATAATTTGAACACATGTAAGATAAATGATAAAGTTAGTACTAACATATTAACATTCAGTGGAGAAAAACTTCCAGTAATAGGGTCAGTTAATTTATATATTAATTGTAACAATATTAATCAACTAACAAAATTTTACGTAGTGAAAATGAATTGTAAAAATCTAATAGGACTTGATTTAGCAATTAGGCTCAATCTTGTCAAAACAATTAATTCCATAAATATAGATTCTGTTTTGAAACAGTATGAGGAATGTTTTAATGGTCTAGGCAGGTTGGAAAAGGAATGTAGTTTGAAAATAATTGAAAATAGTGAACCAATAGTAGAAGCCCCAAGACGTGTTCCGATAGGGCTTTTTAAACCTCTAAGGGATGAACTAAATAGAATGGAAAAATTGAAAGTAATAGTTAAGGAAAATGAGCCAACTGAGTGGGTTAACTCGGTGGTGTTAGTCACCAAACCAAATGGTACCCTTCGTTTGTGCCTTGACCCCAGAAATTTGAACAAAGTTATAGTTAGGCCAAGATTTAGTTTCCCTAATATCGATGAATGTAGGTCACAATTAACTAATTCAAAATATTTTAGTACCCTTGACGCCAATTCTGGATTTTGGATGATCCCTTTGGATGAGGCATCGTCGAAATTATGCACGTTTAATACCCCAATGGGTCGGTATCGGTTTTTGCGTTTGCCATTTGGTATTAACGCGGCCCCCGAAATATTTCACTCTGAAATGGTGAGATTATTCGGCGATATAGAAGGGCTTATCATATATATGGATGATTTTTTGATACATGCTCATAATTTAGAAAAACATAACGAAATACTTTTTAAAGTCCTGGAAAGAGCCAAAAATGTTGGCCATAAGTTCAATAAAGCTAAATCAAAAATTTTAAAAACTGAAATAAAGTTTATTGGTCACATTTTCAACAATGAAGGTATTAGGCCAGATACGGAAAAGATCAAGGCCATATTGGAATTGCCAACACCTAAGAACGTCGCGGATCTTCAGAGATTTTTAGGCATGGTTAATTATTTAGGAGCGTTCATAGAAAATTTGTCAGCCAAGACTAGGAACTTAAGAGAACTTCTAAAAAAAGACATTTTATGGCAATGGAATTTTGAGCAAAATAATGAATTCTTAAATTTGAAAAAAGAAATAACTAATTCGCCGGTTCTAGTTTACTTACCCTACCACTTTTAGTTACTTTTCTATTTCTATTTAATATTAATGGGTAGGGTCTTGAGGACCAAGTTACCTTGTCTGTCGGAGAATTTAAGACAGAAACTTATTGACACACAGAAAATTAGTATACAAATTGAAAGAGAAAATAGGAACATGTTAAAATACTATAATAGAACCACCAAGAACCTTAAGCCAGTAGAGGTAGGCGACGCAATTATGTTTAGGAAAACACCAACATCGGTGTGGGTTCCTGGAACAATATTGGAACGGGGCAACGAGCCCAGATCTTTTATTGTTCAAGATCAGGACGGTTCCATGTATAGGAGAAACAGGCAACATATTAAAGAAAATAGTAATGAACAATTTGAAGATAATCTTATAAAAAAAGAAAATGAACATGCATATGATAATGAAATCGTAAATGCTGATGATGGGACTGTAAATGATAATGAATTTGAAAATGTAATTGATAATGAAAATGTAAATTCTAATGAAAATGAAAATGTAAATCGGAATGAAAATTTAAATCAAAATTGTAATGATAATCCAGTAAATAGAAAAGTAACTAAAAGTGGTAGGGTAAGTAAACTACCACAAAGATATGTACAGTAACTTAATATAAAAAGGAAGATGTTATGATAATATATTTATATGTTAATACATTACAATCCTTTATAACTCTGTAAGTAGTAACACCCTGTTAAGTATAACTTTAGTTTTAATTATCAACTCTGTAATATCTGGTACTTGTCATAAAAAAGGTATTATAATAAAGACATTCAAGAACGCCACAATTATATGCATCCCCTATATGGTCAGGAGCACTGGGATATTCTACATATGTGCGTCTGATATCCCCTGGCCGCCCTGCGAGTATGTAGTGCATTCCGAACTGTTTCGGACGAGGCCGCTTTTGCTATTGCCGGCATCGAGCTAGAGGCCGTATCGGACAGTACGAATGGTGTGACTGATTTGTGCCTATGGAAGTGGCAAGAATGACGGATAATAAGGGAAGATGGACTTACTAATACCTGACTGGACATGGTTGTTTTAGGTCGTATTTGTATCGTTTCGGACATGACAGTGTTTCGTTTTGTCCGAGCTGCGATGGTAATGTCGTCGAAGATGCCGAACATGTGTTCTTCTTATGTCCATGATTTGTTAGTGGTAGGGCGTATTTAGAAGAAGTTTTAGGTCGTAGCATTAGACCTGACAACATAGTTCCAATCATGTTGGAATCTTTGATTAACTGGACGTGTGTATGTAATTTTGTGAAATTGGTTCTATTGGAACTTCGTAGGTCAGAGGAGATTCGCAGAAGAATCGATATAGTTTAGATCGGGTCTAGGACCAATCCACGGGGAACGTTTGGGTCAGTGTAAAGGGGTGTTTTAGCGTGTTAAAGGCTCGCAATCCTGGCAAACACCATCACTGCCAGTCTCTTCTGATGATTTCATCCCATAATAAAAAAAAAAACATACATAAATATTATTTTCGTTGAACCATCGATATGTAATTCATAAATGCCTCAAAATAAATTCTCATCAAATAAGTGACAAACATGGCGATTGTATGCAAATAAATAATATATCTGATTGTAGGGTGCAACCCCTTGATTAATTGTAAAAGTGATCATTGCAGAGAGATCTCTTCTGGCTTAATAAAAGTCTAACAACATGCCACAGATTAAGTAGACGCAACAGTCGCAGTAGCAGCAGCAGAACCGGCTAGCAGCACATTCATACATGCGTAAGGGAAAATTATTTTTTTTTTCGAAATATTCACTTCATTAAAATGCCAATTTACGATGTTGCAAGTAAAATAGTTTGTAAATTCATTATTTTCGTTTGGTTGTTTGATGATTATTTTAATAACAACTAAAAAAGGGGTTATGAGAATAAGAACTTGATCTATTGGGCAATGCAGTTATTTCACTTGTAATGGGGCTTCTAAGCATCATAATCTTTTGTCTTGTGGTGCTGCTAATAAAATTAGCCCACATTTTAAGATAATTAATAAATTAGTTTTGTTCTACTTCATAGAATAGAGATTGTTTAATGATAGAATTAGCGAAATTGTTGTATCTAAATAAATAATAGATTGAAAGAGGTATTTTTAATTTTAATAAAAATGGAACGACTATTAAAATTTTTAAAATTCACTACAAAAATGGTGAAAATTTCGCGGTCACGATTCGAAAAACAAATACATTTTTGGGTCGTCGTGCAGCATGCTCTACGCCGGAAATTGTAAAACAGGTGGGAAAATGTGTGCTGTTTGAACAAGTTAGTGAAGTGAGGTGAAGAATCAATCTCTTGCTCATCGCTTCAAGAACAAATGAGAATATTGCTGTTGTAGCCCATAGTGCTGAGGAAATCCCAGGTTTGTCCATTTCTGTTGTCGTTCTATTGGGCATTCCACAAACGACTTTACACTGTATTTTGCATAACGATTTAAGTCTTTTAAAGTTCAGTTAACACAAAAACTCACACCTCCTGATTGGGTACTTGAAATGCATCAAACTGGTACGGAATTTCATCGAAAAATCACCTTGATCTATCACTCACTTTCACCCCGGATGCTAAATTAACAAGCGTAATTGGCGCTCGGAGAACCCAAGAGTTATATTTCCATTGTCAACGTTTAAATGTTTGGTGCAACTTCGGGTTAATGAATTTTATTTTTTTCAAAAATAAGGCTGGAACAACTGTTACGGTGAGTGGATTGCGCTATCGAACAATGATTCAAGATTATGTAATTGGAATTGAAAGATATTGATGTGGGCGACGTTTATTTAAAACTAATCGGCGCTACGTGCCAAATAAGTTTTACGCCAGTGGCCCACAATCGATTCAAGACGTCAGAGATGGAATTCGTAAAATTATCGAGGACATATGTACATCCACAAATGTGCGAATTGGTGATGGAAAATTTCATGAAAATATTATGGTTCTGCAAGAGTAGATATGATGGCCATTTGGCTGATATTGTTTTTCATTCTTAATGGCATACCCTCCTCTTTACAATTAGATAAACATCTGATGATTTCGTTTAAAAATATCCGATTTTTTACATATCAATGAAACAATGAAACCTCTTATTGGAAGACCCAATAAGAAATAGCGTTTCTCTATAAAATAACCAGAAAAACAGCAATAAGAGTTAAGTGGACTTACGGATGTGGTACTTACATACATATTTATGCAAGGATCAGGGCCAAGCCATTTTTATTGACATACGAGTATTAGTTAGTTTTTCTGATTTCTGATTTTTCTCGTGATACTAAAGTTTTTAATGTTATACGAGGAGCTTTACTATATAGTAGTTTTCCGGAGTTGAGCTTATATGGAAGTTATGACTGATCATGGAGCGATCCCCACTAAATTTGATAGGAACATATGTACTTGCATTTGACTTTGTTAAGCGAATGTATATTCAAAATATGTATGAGCTTTGAAGCCCAATTTCGGGATAATATTTGCATGGAAGCCACATGGAAATCGTAAACCGAATTTATCTGATTCGAACGGTTAGACGGCCATTGGAAGATATTCTGAGTTATACGATGCAATAAGTGACGATACCAGTTGGTCCAAATACAAGTATCTTTTTAAATCATATTATTTTGACACTGATCGATTTTTTCTGTTCGAAATATTGTCTATCACTTATTATTATACCTCCGCGGACCAAAATGAGTCGCTTTACGCCTGAACAACGTTGGGAAATATTGCCAACACATTATCGGACATCGAAGTGGGTCGCAATTTCGTGTTATCACCCGCATTGGCGGTTGATCACACTTGGCCGCCCCAGAGCTAGAATTTGCTCCCTTTAAAGCTTTTCTTGTCAGATTCCGTTAAAGGACGATGACATGTGAATAATCCAGAAATGAGACCGGTCAGGTCATCCGAGCCATTCGTGACATAGAACTAGAATCTGTCAACAAAGTCTTGGAAAATTGGACACATGAACGAAATCGTGTGTCATTATGTTATTTATAATAAAGCCGTGAGATACCAAAAGAAATTAAGTTTAGTAAATTTTATTTAATTTCGACTAGAGATGGGCACCGTGATTAGCGAGTGATCATGATCACACATGATCGTGATTAGATTTTCGCTTCAATGACGTGAGCGTGCATGAACGTGAGTATAAACAAAAATTGAGCATGCATGAGTAGATTTTTGCGGAATTGTTTCGTAGGTTTTTTTTAACTTATTGCAATTTTTCCATTTAAATTTTTTTTAATTATTTTTATATATTGAAACGCTTAATTTTGGCTCAAGTTCAAACCCGAATTTACCAATTTATTTATTCTAATTTTTTTTTTTTAATATTTAATTTTTATTAGAAAATTTTTTGGATAAATTCATTATTATTTTTTTATTAAGAGAGTACTATATATAGAACAATTTTTATTATTCATCATACTAGCAGAACGGATCAGTACTGATTTCGAGGTCGCTACACCATCTCATCAGCGTTCTTTGTTCAATTTTACCACTTTTGACGGTGGATACTAGTGATCAGGAATATCAACTATTTAACCGTATTATTTAACAAATTAGGATACGAAAAGTACAAACTTATTCATTTTCACATGTCAAATCAATTTCGGTTAGTACGAAATCCCATCTATGATGAATAACTACTCTATATATTTCAGTCTCTCTTTGCTTATTCAGCGCCATTGGCTGCTGAGAAATAAGCGGTACTTAATCATGTTGTTAGGTTTCTGTCATTTGTAGTTGAATTTCTTTTTTAGTATTCAACCAACTATGACCAAGTAAAAAATTATTTTATAGTTCTTTTTTCGTAAGCATTTCATGAGCGTAAATTCTAGTTATTGTGACTTAAGTTCATATACGCTCAGGTGAGTTACCCGCTATGTATGTGTGTACCAGTGATGCCAATGGCAGGGATTTTTCCCCTTTTCTAGGGAATTTACTGGAAAATTTCAAGTGAAAGGAAAAAAGATTTATCATTTTAAGGAAAATCTAGGGAATTTTCAAAACCTTGGTTTTTACTTTTATATTTAGGGGTAATTGCGTAAAACACTACACAAAAATGTATATAAAAATCTAAATTTTAATTACACTGTACAACAAATTTCAGGTCATCGCCGCCAGCGTCAACAACTCCAATGGGAAATGAAAGTGGACCATTAATTAAACAGAACTGCCAAAGGGTTTTGAAAAGTTAGCTCTAATATAATTTTTATGGCTTCTAGAAGTTGGGCTATTTTTGAAAATTTTTTGCACCCTGATAAGTTCAAAGCAATTTATTTTACTAGAAAGAGAGAACAAACTTTCTTGCCACAAAGGCCGTTTCTAAACCACAATATCGAATGGAACGAAAACGTTAAATATCTGGGTGTCCTTCTCGACAAAAAAAACTAAATTTCAAGGAAAAACTAAATTTCATATCCTACATCGTGAACAAAATCAACAAAACAACTACAATACTTTATCCCTTTATTCGCAGAAGTTCAAACTTAAGCAGTGAAAACAAAAAATTAGTCTCCTTCCTGTATGGTGTACTACTGCTACCTTAAGAAACCCCAAGTCGCACAAAATAATATCTGATTTCGGTCTGGCCTATGATCGAATTATCAGTCTTACTGAAAGTTTGAACAGGAAATGTCAGCTGTCACACTACAGACACATCAATGAGCTCACCTCAACATATTCTTAATTCTTTCTGACACAACTTAGCATTTGCTTTTTTCATAAAGGTTTTTTACTTTTTTACAAATTTTTGCTTCCTATTGATATTAAATTATAATTTATTGCTATTAATCATGTACTTAAACAATAAAGTAGAAAAGGAATGTAATAGGGTAGACAGCGTTAATTTGCATTAGTAGCCTTAATTCAAATTTACTTGTGCATTAGCTCCTTCCAAATGAGTATTTATTCAACGTAAATGCACGAAAGCAAATTGAATTTATACTGAATTTAGCTTATTTCAATTTGGCATTACCGTCGACAATCAGTCAGTTGTTGGAAAAATTTTAAAATTCCAAAAAATTTATAATAATAATAAATACAAAGTCAGCAAAAATAATTTTAGCTTTCTTTAAAACGAATGAATAGTGATTTTGCACCAACAGTATAGCTGCTAACTTTCCACCTTCTATCCATTTGATCGCGATGTAAATTCCAAAAAAATATTTTTTTAATTACTAAATTTAAAAACTATCGTCTGTCAGGGTAAAATTTAAATTCACATTAATAAGTTTTTAATGCAAATTAACTCTGCCGTCTGTCTACCCTATAAGATATCCTAAACTCTTTTCACTATAAGTCAAATGTAAGCCATATACATATATATATATACAGTGAATTCGCGATAACGTGAACTAATTCTTATAAAGGCAGTTCACATTTTCGAGTTTGTTCACGTTATCGAGTACGCAGATTTAAAAAAAAAATACTCTATTTAATATAAAAAATTATATTTTAATATGTAGAAATGCTAAACAGTATTTTAAATTAATTATTTTATTAAGTTTTAATAACAAAAAATAAAATGCACTTTGCATTCGATAAATAACAAAAAATAAAATAAAGTATACAAGAAACTGATATTTAATTAGCAAAAACAATAAAAAATAAACTAAAACTAATAGGAATATTTTTGTTGTTAAGTTTTTTCATTTTTGCTCTTAACTTTTCCTTAAAAGGGTCAACAATTTGTGGCTGCGCAGAAAGCTTTTTTCCGGAAATTTTAAGAAGGCGAACACCGAACCTTTGTTAAAATTTTTGGAGCCATCCGTCACTGGCGGTAAACCGCAATCATTTTCTTTAATTTGATCGTGAATTTCTAAAGCTTTGGCTTTTAACATTAGTCTTCCTGCCGGCATTTTTATTTCGCATGTAAAGGAACGGTTTATAAAGGCTTCTTTTTATACTCGGAAGTTCAGAAGCAAGTAATGTTTTACGCTTTCCAGTGCCAAAAAGTGTATTATTTACACGATTAGTAATTTTCCGTTTTTTCTTTTATGGTGGAAGAAACTGTTGCTTTTGCAACTCCATATTTTCTTGTCAAGCCACTAACATTAAACCCCTTTTGCAATAATTCAAGAATATCAACTTTATTTTTTAAAGTTAACAATAATGACTTTTTTAACTTTCATGAATTTTAATCACTTGTAACATCTACGTAGGATTGTCAGAGAGCAACTAACAGGTCCGCACATACATTAACGAATAAAAAACGTTTAAACGTATGTAAACAAACAAATAACCTATAATTCGGGTATTCCCCAATTTAAAAACAGATTAAAATACAATAAATAAAGAAAGTGTTCACGTTTTAGACCTTTCAGATATTGTTCTCGTTTTAGAATACTCTATGGAAAACTAAATTTGTTCACATTTCTGAGACGTTCACACTTTCGAGTGTTCACGTTTTCGCGAGTTCACTGTATATCATACTGCGAATAAATAAATAAATAATTAAGTTATATAAAAAATAAAATGTTCGTTTTTTTCTAAAACCAATAAATTTTTAAAGTAAGGAAAAATGTAGGGAACTTTTTTTGTGTGTAGAGAAAAAGGGTATCCCTGGTATGTACTACATACATAAAATGTGAAAATCAACTCAAACTCGTAAAGTATCATCTATTCAAAAAAAATTCGCTTTAAGTATTTTGTAAGTCGAGGAATAGGTGTGATTACTTTCGCTATAATTATTATAGTAAAATTTAAAAATTAAAGCTTTAGATAAAGCTAACTTTATGCAAAAAGTTTTAACACAATAAGGAAAAAGCTTTAATAACAAATGCGTTAGAGAAGATAAAACTTTTATATTCAATAGAATACTCGTATGACCCTTAAATGGCAAATAACAAAGTACTCGTATATTTATTTAAGTATGTAGTATACATCCATATGTATGTATGTATGTATGTACATGTATAATCTACAACAAAAACTTACAACCTGTCAAACAAATTTCACATACATATGTATATAAAAATTTTGTTTATTTTATTTGATATTTGTTTCTGAATGTCAAGCAAATTCCGTACATAAAAAATATTGTTTATGTTTTTCTTCTTATTGAGTTTGACATTAAGTGCGTTCAAGTACACAAAATTGTTTAAAAATTTTTACTGAACTTTACTGCATTTTCAGTTTAAATTAAACCTTTTTCACATTAAACGAAACCTTTTTCAAATTAAACGAAACCTTTTTCAAATTAAACGAAACCTTTTTCAAATCAAACTAAAAAAATCAAATTAAACGAAACCTTTTTCAAATTAAACGAAACCTTTTTCAAATTAAACGAAACCTTTTTCAAATTAAACGAAACCTTTTTCAAATTAAACGAAACCTTTTTCACATTAAACGAAACCTTTTTAAAATTAAACGAAACCTTCAAATTAAACGAAACCTTATTCAAATTAAGTAAAACATTTTTCAAATTAAATTAAACAACAAAAAAACTATGAAACATACTGTTTCTTTTTATAAAATAAAAACAAAATTATGAGGGAAAATTAATATTGAAAACAACAATAAAATACGAAAAATAATTTTTGTTTTTAATATAAATTCTCACTCACAATTTTGATTTTATTTTATAAAAACAGGCAGATAATCCACAGTAAAAAAATAAAATCGTAATTAAAAATACTATACATATTTGCATAGTTGGGTAAAATACATGGTTTGCGGTATATAAAATACAAAATACTTGCTGGTCATGTATTTAAAATACAATATACTTCAATTAATTGTAAGCATTTAAAATACAAAATACACCATTTTTAATCAAACCAAAAAATACATTAGATAAAACTAATCAACAAAACAATTGTTTCCTTTCATAAATATCAGATTTTTTAATGTAGCATCAGACAAACTGTTTCTTGTTGGAGAATAAATAAAACCTGCTGTCACTGAGGAAACTGACAAATTTCAACTCCAAATTTGCTTTCCTAGATTCATCATCATCTGTATCTACGAAAACAACAAAATCATCGTCTTTACTGGTGCTTCTACTCCAGGTGCCATTTTAAGTTTTTTTTTGTAATTTTCCTCCAGAGTATAAATTGCAAGATTTTGGATTCTTTGCCTTTCTTCTGTCGTGATGTTTTGTGGCAGCCAACGCATCTTATAACCAGGATGATAACAGGAAGGCAAAATAGCTCTATTTATTTCCGGTGATAGTTTAAAAAAATTATCGAATCTTTTTTCCAAACTCTCTTTTAGTAGTGGTATAATAAGACTTAAATGTCTTAAATTGTTTCCATTCAACCGACTTAATCTTGTTCTAAGAGACTTTAAAGTCGGCAAAAGTTTTCCGTAATAACAGTTGTTACCCTGAAGGTAATCTAAAGCAGTGGCAATAGGTTTCAAATCTACAATGAATTCCTCTAAATATTCCAGTTATATAACCGCGAAAGTGCTCTCCTTATGTAACTTACCAAATAATTCATTTTAATTTGGATTTACTTTTCATAAGTTGTGCTATAGATGCCATTTTTTGTATGTATTTAAAATACAAAATACTAGCAGGACATGTGTTTCAAATACAAAATACAAAATATTTGCACGCTATGAATTTAAAATACAAGTACGGATTTGTATTTTAAATACGAATTTCAGATACATGTCTTTCAAATATTGCCCAGCCCTGTAAGTAAGATAGGTTTTGTATTAATTACAATTTCAAAAGGTTTAAAGTAACTATTACAAGTTAAGGTGTTGATCGGACGATCGGTAAAAAGCAAGTAAGTATCGTATCTCTCACGATTTGGCAAAAAAAAAAAAGATTTAACGGAATGGAAGTCTTAAGTCTACATTACTACAATTTTAAGTACTGCCAAGTTGCAGCACATGCATACACTTAAAGAAATAATTAATATAATTTTAGGAAACTTCAATACAAGATAATTCTTTTCATATATTAAGATTCAAACGGAGTTTGTACAATAATATGGCAAGATTCATTTTAGAAATTTATGGTCTTATTCACAAACGATTAATAAAGTTAATGTGTGCATTAAACACGGGTTTCCCATATAAAAATCCAACATAAAACCTACTATAACTTTATTAATCGTTTGTGAATAAGGCCATTTATGTTCAAACGGAGTTTGGACAATATTCACATGCTCGCATATTAAGTCATATTTAGTGAAATTAGTGAAGAGCTTTTCCACTCGCTGCTTTAAGAATTTGGATGATCATGTCCATAACATATTTCGCACAATCATTTTGACGAATTTGTGCGATACTTTCCTCAATTATACTGACTATCAACAACCAAAATGGCTCAAAAAATAATGCAAAGCAAAAAAAATCCTACAAAACTAAAAAAATGTTTAATTTAATTTGAAAAATGTTTTACTTAATTTAAATGTTTAATTTAATTTAAATATAGTTTCGTTTAATTTGAAAAAGGTTTCGTTTAATTTGAAAAAGGTTTCGTTTAATTTGAAAAAGATTTCGTTTAATTTGAAAAAGGTTTCGTTTAATATGAAAAATTTTTAATTTAAACTGAAAATGCAATAAATTCCGTTCGTTTACACAAAATACAGTAAATGAGAACACAAATTGAGAGCGTAAAGTGACAGTTCATGGCTGAGTATTTATAAATTGTTACTGCAAAAATGGTTGCTAGTAAAATTTAGTAAAACAAAAAAAACATATGATTTAAAAGATAAACAAACAAAAGTAAGAAAACAAAAGCTATAAAATTTGTGAAAATATCATGTTTTCAAAATATGAAAATTTAAATAATAAAAAAGACGCATTTTTTATCAACTTATGCAATTATAATTATTTATTTATTTTTTATTGTTTTTTTTTTTCTTTGATACTAATTCAAGTTTTTCCTTTGATATTAATTCAAGTTACACTTTTTGAGCGTGCCGAATTTCTTGATTCGGTCGCCGCGCTCAAATCCCGCGGTAAAAGCTATGCAATAGCTTAAAAATCTACGAATTGCTTTTTTATTTCTCTATATCATTTTTTGTCAACCACTATTGCTCGTAAGCACGCCATTTTGTGTTTTCCTACATGTAAAAATCTGTTCTGGCAATACTGTATGTTAATGAAATCAATAGCATACTTTAGGGGTTATCATACGCTAGGTGATTCAAATACTTAAAAAACAAAAGACTTAAGAAACAAACTTAGTGTTAGGTTTTATTTTCGTTACGGAATTTCTTGATTCGGTCGCCGCGCTCAAAGCCCGCAATAAAAGCTATGTAATAGCTTAGTAATAAAACTATTCGTTTGTTAAACAAGTACATATATCTACCTGGCCCCACGATGTCGAACGATATCGTTCGTTTGTGAAATTACATTTAAGACAAAAACAAAATTTTAGCAATTGTTTTTTTTTTTTCAATGTAATTTCACAAAAGAACGATATCGTTCGACATCGTGGGCCAGGCAGTTAGTCTTTTAAAAGGAAGTAAATGTTCATAACAACTTTTAAATTTTCTTTTCTTTGTATTATTTTTTTCTTTGGAGTTGTGAAAGTGCTACTCGTAAGTACATGGTTACTTAGTATTGCACTTGTTTTTAAGGTAATCACATACTTTTGTATGAATTTAATCAGACACAAAATCAAATAAAATAAAAACAAACCTATGGAAAATATTATAGAAAATATTTTTTTTTGTATTTTCTTAAAATATTCGTGTTATAATAAATATTGTATCGAGTACCAACAAGAAAATGAGTTGAGTAGTCCTAAGTGTAAATATGTATTTCAATACTACATTTATTTGCAATCAGCTGTTTTCTCAATATTACAAAATTTTAAAAATTTTTCCGTTCGCGTACTTTTTTGGGCAACAGCATTTTTTTAAGAGTAAATTTTTCAGTTTACTCAGCAATTACTCATTTACTGCGTTTTACTGTAAAAGTTAACAAACGAACCTATTTAGGAAATACAGTCGTGCTCACATAATTAAGTTACTCATATAGTTAAACACTGAAGTTATTTAAAAAGTAAAAATTTATTAACAGTTGTTGTGATAAAATTAAAAGAATCTGAATTTAATTCTAACGCAATTAAAATGCAAGTGAGAACAAGATATAACTCATATAAGTACCTTAATTATATGAGCACGACTGTATATCATAAGCGATTAGCGAATAAATTTGCTTTGGAATGTAATAAAATAGCTCACGGTAATGATTTTTTTATTAGTTTTACAAGTGAACGAGACTAAAACGGTGTTTTCTAAAACGCTATAAATTAAAAAAAAAATTAATTAAACGAAAAAAAATGTCAACAAAATCCGTAGACTTATTAACTTCAGACAATGAAGTTTTTAAAACGTACATGTTTTGGTGCGGTGTGTTGGTTGGGAAAATATTTATAATGGCAGCATTAACTGGTTTCCAAAGATTTACAACGCATGTAAGCAAATATTCCTAAGACCAATCAAAAATAAATCAAGCTTATCTGGTCTTGATTTTTCTAGCAATAGCAATGATCTCTTATTTATTTTTATAAATGCTGGAGTAAAAACAACCAAACAGAACACAGAACAGGGGGGTTATTATGTATTTCGATTCGAAAGAAAACACTTTCGAAACACAATGTATAAGATATACAAATTCGAATGATTTCCGTTACGAATAGAAATACATAATAACACCCCAGGAAAAGCACTCAGTGAACAAAAAAAAACGTGCCAGGCTATTGCTTAATAAAACGCTGAAACATATTTTAAAGCCGACTTTATGCAACTAGCGGGCTAAACATTTTATGTTGAGTAAATGATTTTGCATTCATGTAGATTGTCAAATTCTCAATCACTGAGAGATTTCTTCGGTTTGTTTTTTTTTTCTTTGGTAAAACTATTTTTTTTTTAACAGATCCATTTTTTGGGACTAGTTTAGTTTTTCAATTCATTGTGAATATACATACAGTTCCGTTAAAAATAATAGCACTATGCTCAATATGAATAACTTTCTTTATAAAAAATGTTTACTATCCGTCTTTTATTTTATTTTTCGTTACAATATAATGTAGTGCAACATACTCGTATATCCTTTCTGAAATAATTACGTTATTTTTAATATTAAGAAGTAATATTCTCATGTAAAGCAGTTTTTTTTATTGAAATGTAAAATATACCGGCAAAAAAATAGCACTGAAATAATTGTTTTTATGAAAAAATATACTTATGTATATATCGGATAGTAGTAATAAAGTAAGTTAATTTCATTGATATAACAAAGATTTCTCGGATAAAAACAATGAAGGATAAACAAATGTACGTTCAAATATTAGAAAATAATACGTTGTCTTATGTGGAAAAAGAAATGTCTCTGTTCTAATTCTTCCAACGAGCAGAAAGGCGCAAGGGCCTGGACTAGCTAATCTCCAGAGCTGACTCTGGCCGGGAATCGTTGGTTTGATGACCAAAGATACGTATCTCTGTGAAAACCGTCTTACAATAATTAACTTGGGACCACCGTCTAAGAGTCAATGAAAGGAATATTTGAGAGAACTACTTCCAAAGTTTACAAAGCAGTCTGGAACTAATTATGCAAATTTTTTAAAAGAGATTGCTGTTGATATAAGTATGTATGTATGTATGTATTAGTGTTAGCAAAATGTTAAATTGAATAATGATTAAAATTTAATTATTTAGGTCTTTAGTTAACTAATTATGGCGGTTTAAATAATGATATTTATGTAGATGAAAAATCTTTAATTAAACCACTTTCATTAGTCGACTAAAGACTGTAAGTATAAGGAGTTAATCGTGATTAATTATAAAAAAAATTAACTAATCGTTATCATGATCTTAATGATTACGATTATTAATTGTAATCATTAAATGTTAATCACAATTTTGATTAAAGTGAAAAAATGAAAATATTTTTTTTACTCTTTCTGTATTTTAATAGCGTTTTCTTTTCTAAAAAAAACTGCAAAATTTGTTTGTTGTATTGAAAATTTTCAATTCACTGCCAGGCCCAAAATGTCACACGTATTCGTTCTTTCGTACAATTACATTTAAAACAAAAACTAAATTTTAGAATTTGTTTTTGTTTTAATAGCACAAATAGCTCCTATTTCATGATTAAGTTTTTTATTATTTTTTCAATTACATTTATAATTTTTAATACAATAAATTATTATATATTTACTCCTTATATACCTAAATCTAATTTAATAAACAAAAAATTAATAAATTCTTTAAATGTAAAAAGATAGCAAATTTATTCTCATTATTCGATCCATCTTCAAATATTTTAAATTTATCATTAAATTGATTAAGTACATTTTTAGGTCTAATTATAATTCCTTCAATATATTGACTAATACCTTCTCGTTATATTTTATAAAATAATATTATATTTACGCTACATAAAGAATTTAAAATTTTATTAGGACCTATAAGTAATAATGGATCTACATGAGTTTTTGTCTCATTATTTCCTTTAATTTTATTTAATAATTTTATAGGATTATTTCCATATATTTTTTCAAGTACTAGTCATTTAACACTTACTTTATCGCTAGCTTTACCAATATGATTCTCTTTTATATTATTTGAATGAATTAATAATACTCAACACAAGGTACACCAGCTATTTTAATAATTTATAGTATTAACTCTTCTAGGTAATACTGGTCCTTCTATAACAACAATTATATTAAGTGTATTAATTATTATTCTAATTGCTTTATTAATATTACAATCAGCTGTTGCTATTATTCAATCTTATGTATTTGCAGTTAATGCTACTCTTTACTAAATTTAGAGATTTTTAACCAATCTTTGTTCGAGATTTTCGCAATTACATTTTTTTCTCGAGTTTTTGTTTTTCTAGGGTGTTTAGCGATTTTTAATCAATGTTACACTTTGATATTTTTCGACGTTGGGAAGTTTCGAAATTTCGTAATTTATGTTAGTTCGTAAAAATTGCGTTCCTTGCAGTTTTATCAATTCTTAATCAATATTAGAGAATGTTTCTAATATTGCAATATTTCGCAATAAATAAAATGTTTTAATTTTTAATATGTTTATAATTTTTTAATAAATTTTAGACCGCTTTTTCCGATATTGGCAAGTTTTCGTGTTTAAAGATTTTAAGCCAATATTAGTGTTTGTTGTAAATTTGTAAGTTTTCCGCGAATTTTCACGTGTTTCCGTATTTTTAGTATTATTTACAGTGTTAGCGAAATCGATTAATTTTATGAATTGCTTAATCAAATTAAGGATTAACGATTCAGAATTAATTTTATCAATTATGATTACGATTAGGAAATTAATCACGATTACTTTCATCATTATTAAGATTAATCGGATAGAATTTTAATCAAATTATCTAATCGATAAAAAAAATTAATTGATTAATGCCAACACTGGTATATATGTATTTTTAATAATATTACATTTTTAGTTGTGCATTTAATTTGTTCCTTTAATTTATAATTTACATGCAATTATTTATAATTAGTATTTTTTTTTTAATTATGAGTTAAATTCCAACTGCTTATTTATTATAATATAATCATAATCATAATATAAATAATGTATATCAATGCAATGCCCTTAAAAAGCAACTATTTTTGCAAAATTTATAAACATTTAAACGATTAGGTTGCTTTAATAGAGTCACAACTCAAAACAAAAACTAGTTTTACAGAAAACGAGTTTAAAGTTTTTAATTTATGTACAACATGATGGAAATATACAATAACATTCTCCTAAGTACACAAGATAAGTATTCATATGTACTTTATTTTTATACAATATTTAAGAACAAGATGACGTTCAATTTTGCCTTATTAACTCAAAAATTACGTTAATGATTATAAAACTTTTTTAATTTAAGTGTTAATAAAAATTAATTAGAAACTACGAGGATAATTTTACTTATATGGTGCAGTCAAAAAAGCCCTAAGTTACAAAAAATTCAAAAGCGACTTCTTGATTGATTACGATCCACCATATCAAAGTACATGTCCCTGGAAAATTTTATATATTAAAATTGTACTAATTTTTGAATAAGAAATAAGCTAAATGTTACTTAAATTTTCATATTAAGTTATAAACACATTCACGACAGCAGACTACCGACTACAACCTGTCAAAAATAGAATACATGTGTTTATATGAAAATGATTATTTTCACGACTACACGTGCAGGTTGTTGTCCATGCTAGTTTTGTCGTGTAGTCAAATTAAACTAATTTCTATTTTTGTTGGCTACGAAACAAAAAAATAGTTGACAATATAACAAAATATGTAAAGCAAATTATTGCTAAGAAATGTTTTTTTTTAATGTGCAGTTCTTTTTCTGTTATTAACTTTTGGTGTAAAAATAATTTTTGCATAAAAATAAGGGCAGTGAAATTCCTGCATAATATATCTACATATATTCTGTGTTCATCTTTTTATAAAAACTTAAAATTTCAATGAAGCAATGAAAAGGGGTCACTGAGTCAATTATATGGCGATAATCGCGAAAATCATTGGGGGAAACAATTTTTAATATCATTTAAAAGTCGATAAAACAATAAAATATAAAATATAGGAGATCTATCTGAAGAAACGCATGAAAAAAGAAACAAAAACTATAGATTCTTTCGCGAGTTCAACACATGAAAAATTTTCAGATGTTGTACTAATGAAGACCTGGGGGCTAATTCCGGGACTCGTGATCGAAATAAATTCGTATCGAAATTAATTTCGATCGTGCGAGTTTTTCTGATGATGGCACTCATTACCTTGCGAATCGATTTTTTAATAAAGTGTTGTAAAAGATAAAAAAAGCCTTAATCAACACTACAAATATGTAAACAAAAAACATATGCTTACAAAGAAAATTAAATAATTTATCAAAAGAATTGCGAAATTGTTTTTTAATTTTGAAAGTTTTTCCTTTTTTAATCGCGGTCATGGACGTAAATTTATTTATAACTAAAATAGGAAAGCAAATAAGAGATAATATTAAAAATTCTTTGTTTTCAAACTAAATGTTTAATTTATAATTATTGTAAATTTTATTTACGAACAAAAAACAGAAAGGTAAACTTCAATACGAAAAAAACAAAAAACAATTCTTAATAAATTAATACTTAAAAGAAATATGCTAAACTCCAATGTCAGTAATTCATACTAATTTTTGTTTAGCTGCTCCAATTCTTTTGTTCGTATATTTAACTCTATCCTCTTAATGTCCATATTAATTTGGTGAAACTCCGTAGCCATTTCGATTTCCATTTTCTTTTCTTTAATTTTTATTATTTTATCCAGTCTTTTTACAAAGGTGCAAAAAAAGGGAGTAATACAAAAAAGTACGAAAATCTATAGGAATAATTAATTAATATAACAATTAAAATCTTAAATAAACACTTGTTATCCAACGAACTATTTAAAAATAAAATTTCGACACCAAATTTGGTATCGAATAAAACTTGCACGGTTACATTCCATCGTACACTCGCTATCGAGTGCCATCATAAGAAATTTCGATACAACTTACTCGATAGCGAGTGCGAGAATCCCAAAATTAAAAAAAATCGCAACTTCTATTAAATTTCGCACGGTATCGACTGCGAGAATTAGCCCCTGGCTAAAATTGTTTAATTAATAGTAATTTTTCAAAACAATAGAGGTATCGTTATTTTATCGTTTTAACCAATTAATCAACTTTAAATTTATAATTAAAGCTTACATATGATATTTATAATCTCTATTTTGAACTTAAATAGAAACCTATGTCTTCTTCATTAGGACCACTTTATCTAAAGTAAATTTGAACCAATGTTTGCAGCTTGTATTTTCGCTACTTAATAAACTAATTTTTAACCCAATCTGTTTAAAAAAAACCCACCTTTGGCCCTTAGTATTAAAAGTGTCATGGGGGCCAAAGTTTGGAACTTTCTGACCAAATTTAAGTTTTCAATAATAATAAGTTGTGAGCGTGACCCAAACTATAAGACTTTGTGTAAAACAAACTATTTTAACAAGTTTAATACTTCTCTTTTGCACCAAAAGTCAGCTAAAACTTAAAATGCATTTTAAACCCATCATAAATATTTTTCTATCCGGTCGTTTTTAAAGTCTCCCTAGTCTCACCTAGGGAATAAAAAAACCGCGTTTCAAAATTCCAATGCAGTCAACGCTGTGCGGCGTTTATATCTTGTGTTGACAATAGAATTTGACAATTGCTACGGCAATAATTGCCAAAGTTATTGCTCCTGTGTGGTCGAGGTTTTACAGAATAGAGATCCAGTTTTAATATTTTAATTTTTAAATTTGATTTTTTTATTTCTTTATAACTTGTGTAAAAGGACGTCTTTCGCTCAAGTAGGAAAAAAACATTTTTTTAAACTGATCACGGGGGAATTTCATACTGATCGAGTTAGTCGAATGTTGACCAATTAATATGAAAAAGTAAGAAGACTTGTATATTCGTTATCAATAAATCATTCGGTTTAAATAGGAGGTGATAATTCTAACAACTGACAACCGGCTGAAAAATGAAATAAACAATCACATGAACAGACCAATTAGCCTTTTTGCAACATTTTCAAAAATATTTGTACAAAGATTATTATAAGTTCTAGAGAGCCAAAACATCATCCCCGATTGTCAGTTCGGCTTCCGACATACGAGGGCGGATTGATATTGAAGCAACCTAAGTAGGAAAAAAACTTATTTTTTTAAAAAACCATTAATTTCTTAACATAGTCTCCTTTTAGCTCAATACACTTAGTAAGACGATATTCCAACTTTTTTATACCATCTGAACAATACGATTTTGGGAACCCCTCAAAATACGCGTTAGTTTCGGTAATCACTTCTTCGTTTGAGATGAATCTTTTTCCTGCGATCCATTTTTTCAGGTTTGGAAACAGGAAAAATTCACTAGGAGCTAAATCTGGACTATAAGGTGGATGATCAACCAATTCAAAGTGTATTTCACTTAATTTTAGGATCGTATCTAATGCTGTGTGAACCGGTGCGTTGTCTTGAAGAAGGAGCACTTTTGTCTTCTTTAAATGTGGTCGTTTTTTCTTGATTGCATCAATCAATTGACCCAATAATGTACGATGATTCTTTCCTGTAATTGTGGATCCTTTTTCAAGATAATCGATGAGCAATATTCCGTGTGCATCCAAAAATACAGTGGCCATAACCTTGCCAGCCGATTTCACTGTCTTCGCCTTCTTCGGAACACTTCCACCAGCTTCCACGCATTGTTTAGAATGATTTTTGGTTTCAGGTGGGTAGTGGTGGATCCACGTTTCATCAACAGTTATTAATCGAGCCCAAAAATCAACACGATTACGCTTTATCATGTCCAAACACCGCTGTGAAGTGGTCTGTCGAACTCGTTTTTGTTCGACACTGAGCAAACGCGGCACCCATCTTGCCGATAGCTTTTTCATATGCAAATGTTCATGCAAAAAGTTGAACACACGTTCATATGATATGTTTACCATTTCAACAATCTCACGTAACTTGACTCGGCGACATAACGATATCGAGGATTTTCTTGATATTTTCTTCAGTAACCACTTCTTTTGGCCTTCCTGTTGATGGTATTGTTGCAGTGCTTGTTCGGCCGCCTTTAAATTCAGCATTCCAATATTTTACCATGTAATCTGACGGAGCAGACTCACCGTAATGCTTATCGAGCTTTTTTTGTCTCTTTCGCCGTTTTCCCTTTTAAATAATAGTGTTTAATCACTGCACGAAATTCGCTTTTTTCATTTTTCAAGAAACACAAAAGTTGCTTACTTCAAACGACTACAACAAATAAACTAATCGATGACGCTGACGTTTGACAGATCGCAATTTCTAAAAAAAATGTGATTTTGCTGCCATTTAGCGCTAGGTAGCTTCAATATCAATCCGCCCACGTACATAGCACTGTAATAGGACAGAGAGCTTGACATTGGCATTCTTCCTCCTCTTCATTGTGACAACTTCTGCAGAAGTCGTCGTAAGGAAGATTCAATCTTCTTGTGTGGGCACCTATGAAACAGTGCCCTGTTAGAAGTACCACGAGTATACGTAGCTGATGTCGAGAGATTCCCAGAATCCCAGTATGATGCTAGTTTTTATTCGATAATATCGGGGCCAGGTAGATCTTTATACTGAAAAGTTGGCACTAAATAATCGAGCACAAGATAAACGTTTACCGATTATCGACTAAAATCGATATCGATTTACCATTCATTTTGTTACAACATTACCAAAGTCATCTTCAAATGGAAGGACTGACGGACGGGCACCGGAAATAACTACCCATTGATTATATCTTCTTGATATCTGCGATAAAAAGCAACATCAAAATCTTTATTTTTTTAATTAAATTTGTCATTCCTTTTTTATTTCTTTTAGACTTTCGCTAACCCTGAAGATATCATATACAGAAAGGCCAAAGTCAAATACGATGATGCCAATGTTGAGCGAGTGCGCAGGTAAATAGTAAATAACATCAATCAAAAGTTTGAGCATTATTTTAACTAATTTTCTTAACTTGTTCCTTTTCAGAGCTCATCTCAATGATTTAGAAAACATTTTGCCCTTCTTTACCATTGGCTTCCTGTATGTCTTCACCAATCCAGCTACAGATTTAGCCATTATCCTTTTCCGTGTTATTGGCATTGCTCGTATTATCCATACGTTGGTTTATGCTGTTGTCGTTGTTCCTCAGCCTGCCCGGTTTCTTGCCTACATGGCTGCATTGGGCCCAACTGCGTACATGGCTCTGCGGGTCATTATCTTTGCTTTTTAATTTGCAATTTGCGTCTCATAAATGTAAATTATAGAAGTTTGTGATAAGTAGATAAAAATGTTATTGGAAAAAAAATTAACTATATTTTGTAATAAAATTCTGGTAGAAAGGATGTGATAAGAATCTTTTTATTGAATTGAATTAATAAAACGGTTCAAGTTTCGGCTGGTAAAATAATAACCAATTGAAGTGAGTTTTTATAAAAATCTGAAGATCA
The DNA here is from genome assembly GCA_956483585.1 of Gymnocheta viridis. NCBI lineage: Eukaryota > Metazoa > Arthropoda > Insecta > Diptera > Tachinidae > Gymnocheta > Gymnocheta viridis. The sequence goes on from OY101441.1 coordinate 46,380,436, forward strand.
ACTATCTGCTTGAGTTACTTCATTATGTAGTAAAAATATGAAGCAATAACAAGCACAGCCTGTGCTAAAAAGTTCGGGTCTCTTCACATGTTACGAAGCACCAATTTTAGCCTCCTTTTCCCACACCCTTCGTAGCACATTTTAGAAAATTTTTAATATAAATTATATAAATTTTCTACCCTCTAACTTGGGAGTTACACGTTCAATTTTTGCCTCTCAAGTTTCAATAGAATCACACTTTTTTTTACTAACCCTGCAGCCACACGTGCACCACATACTTCGTAACAAAAATCATTTGAATTGATAGCTGTGACGTGGACTGGACACAATTTTAAAGTAATTTTATTTTTCAAGTTGTCATCGACAAGCAATGAATCTCGACACATTATTACACTTATTACTTTTATTTGCAAGCATATTTAATTATTTGATTTTATTTAAATGGTTTTAAATTGCAGCGGAATATTTGTGCGAAACAAAACAACAAATTATTGAGCAGAATATTTAAAAATATTAAAAATTATATGAAAGCACTTATGGAAGTCTATGGAAGTCAATAGGTGATCATTTGTGCATCAACGTGAGGCTGTTAAACTTTATACATATAAAAAATGCTAATTAGTTATTGTATACAAGATGGAGATGGTATCGTGAGTGACTTTTCACTCGCGCTCATGTTCGGGGTCACGATAAACAAATTTCACTCATGCATGTTCATGCATGACCTCATATTTTTGGCTCACGTGAGTGGAAAAAATAGTTAGTCTCAATCACGCAAACTCACGGTCACGAAAAAAATATAAAATAATTAAAAAAAATGGAAAAAATTACAATAAAGCAAAAAAATTTACTCATTCACGCTCACGTTTACGCACGCTAATGTGATTGAAACTAACACACAAGCGATGTCCATCTCTAATGCAGAGACGAACAGAGGAATTCTTTAAAAATCCTTATAAATAAATTCTGCACCTTAAATGAAATAAATCCCTGGATAATGCGTTTATCACATGAAAAATTGTCCAAGAATGCCGGATATCACTAAAGGAGATAGCGAGACATTCAATGGTCGCTCTCAAGTGGGTACCCGAACATACATGGAAACTGTATTGCGGACTCGTTGGCGCATGCAGGCTCCAATTTAAATCGAAACGATTCAACATATGACATAGGCGTCTCTCTACCAATGAGCAAGCAACTTATTGCACACTAGTTTCACCTTATTGCCAATCAGAGATGGTTAGATGAAACTACCTGTAGGGAAACCAGTAAAACCTGGCCCATAATAGATGAAAAAATGACTAGGCGGGTACTACAGCTGTCCAGACATCATCGAAGATACCTGATCGCGATCATAACTCGCCACCGTCCTATAGGGTGGCATGCCCAAAGGTTAGGGCTCAATTACAATGACATGTGTAGAAGCTGCGGCGATGACGAAGAGGAAGAGTCGACAGAACATCTTCTCTGTCATTGTCCGGCTTTCGGAGATCTAAGACTTAAATCATTCGGTCAAAGCACCCTTAGGGACAAAGCTTGTCTCTCTAATATTTATTGAATCAACCGGGTGGCAGCGTGAGAATAGCAGCAGCCAGATAACATAGGACCCTTGGGAGACGGGGCAACATGGTAACACAACGATAACTAATTGATGGACCCACGTGAGCTGTGCTTGATTACGGCTGCCAACGGAACCTAACCTAAATGAAATTAAAGCCCATAAATCTATAGGGAAACCCCTAAACTGGCAAATTAATTCCCTGTGCAAATTTGTCATATGAAACACAAGGTGTGTTCATTTACTTTACTAGTAAAAATTAGCAAGGAGAGAGTAACAAGAAATTTTCCGAATTTACTCTCAAAAATGTGAAAAAATAAATGAACACTTTACTAGCTAAAATTTGAAAGTTAAAGTAGTGTTGTAAGGTATATGAGTATATGAGTACTCAATAACTACCCCTATATTATTTGGACAAATTATATATATACGAGGGCGGATTGATATTGAAGCTACCTAGCGCTGGATGGCAGCTAGATGGCAAAACAGCTGTTTGAATAATTATTGCATGTAAAAACTTTACTTTTAAAAACTTGCAAGAAGTTTTCTGTCTCTCAATTTTTTACGCTCTTTCGACGATCTCCCGTTACAAATTTCTTGGGTTAAAGAACGCTTTCTAGTAGAGCTGTGTAGCTCATGAACGAACGGGTGAAATTGAACGAATCACCCAACTGAACGAACTGATCCGGTCATTTTACTGCACGCTTTTGGTTCAATAGTGTACCGTTCGATTTTGTAGAAGAGTTAAAACTTGTTCTCGTTCGTTTATGTGTCTTTTTTATGTCAAATTTACTTTCGCATATGGATCTTCTTTATGTTGTATTCTTTTGTTTCATTTGAGTTTTGATGTATTGCTCAGTTATTTTAAAAATTAAACATAAATTTTTTTAGAATCAAGCCATAAAAAGTATATTAAACTAAAATAAAATGTCTAATGTCTTATAAGAAAATGTTTCTAAAATGAACTTAACTATGATTTTTTAATTAATAAATCCATTTTTAAATAAATTCTTTAATTTAATTACATTATTCAAATATGTACAACCGATTTTCTCAAGAAAAGAATGAATTAAAAAAATAGAATTGATGCCGTATTGTCGTTCAATTGAACGATTGAACGAACGGGTTAACTTTTGGTAATTGAACGAAAATGACCGATCACTGAAATGAACGATTTAGCACAGCTCTACTTTCTAGTAACAATTGTTACAAATTTGTATAAATTTTTAGTAAATGGAAACAACTACAATAACGACGAAAAAATAACAGCTGTTATAATTGATAAAGTGATTTACTGTTTCTGCTGGATAGTGTGACCATATTACACAAAATAATATGTACTTACTAAATTATATATTGACAAAAACACAACTAAAAACAATTTTATATGTATATTTATTTTAAATGCTATTAACTAAAAATAAAACAATTATTAAAGTATACAGTAACTTTATTTACCAAAACACTTGAAAACTAAAAACGAACATGGTCGTTCACATGGTACCGATTTGTTCGCCTTTCGCCGGCGTAAGAAATATAAATAAATCTATTGCAGAGGTCGCCGCTTTATTGGAGTATTAGTTTAAGGTTTAAAAATTATTTTATAATACCAATTGGTATCAAATTGAGAAAGTTTCATTTGGCAAACAGCAATTTTAATTTCAAACCTCAGATTTGAAAATGCATGGAGAATAACTTTTGACCTTGAGTTTGTTGGGTATAGCAATGGAAATCAACCATATTGCCGAACGAAGTAAGCGATCTTAAGCGTAAAATATTAAGGTAGTCAGTAAAGTTCAACCGTACCGTACAACAAAATTTTATTTGTTTATTAAACCCACAGCATATTAATTATAAGGTAAATTTAGTACGCCAGTTGTTTTGGAGCTGATATCTCTTGGACTATCAAATTTTGTTCTCAATTTAATAAAAATATTGTAAGTTCTCTGAGAAAGTTCTCAATTAGTGGAAAAAGAATAGAAAAGAAACAATATATTGAAATTATTTTATTGGGATTTGAAAAACTGTTTCTGACAGAAAAAAAATAGCAAAACCAAAAAGCCGGGTGATTTTGTTGTTGTACAAACGAGAGTACTTTATTAAATGTACATATCGCTCCTTTATTAAGTGCGTTCGAGTACCCAAAAGTTTTTACAAATTTTTGCTGAACTTTACTGCATTTTACCAAATTGCGTTCGTTTACTCAAGTTACAGTAAATGAGAACACAAATTGAGAGCGTTAAGTGACAGTTCATGGCTGAGTATTTACAAATTATTACTACAGAAATTTCTTGTAGTGAAATTTAGTAGAACCAAAAAATATTTAATTCAAAAGGTAAACAATCAATAGTAAGAAAACAAAAAGTATACAATTTGTGAAAAAATTATTTAAAAAAGAAAAATTTAATAATAAAATAATGAAAAGTAAAACGTGAATAATTATTTTTAAGCAATTCGTTCGTTACACATGTACATATACCGCCGTTCCGAAGTTATACTTCACGTACCTATATCACAAAATAAAAAAAAAATAAGACAAGACCACTTCCTCTAAAAACTCAAGAGTTGACAAATCAAACTTGACGTGTGAATCGGGTCTAAGATCCTGAACTTGTGCTCCGAAAGTAGTGCAAATTCGGATAATCTAATAATTTCTTTTTGTATATAATTTTGAAACTTTAAACTCAATTTCTGAATGAAAAATTTTTTGGAGATACGTAGAGATAACTTCGGCACGACGATATTTTAAAAGGATATAAATGTTGTAGAAACCATTTACAGCCATTTTTGTTGTGTTATTTTAATTCTTTGGAGTTGTAAAAATGCTAAGTACATGGTTACTTAGTACTGCACTTGTTTTTAAGGTAATTACATACTTTTGAATCAGGCACAAATTAGCAAAATCAAATAAAATAAAAATAAACATAAGTAAAAGATTATAGAAAATAATTTGTTTATATTTTCTTAAAATATTCGTGTTATAATAAATATTGCATCGAGTACCAACAAGAAATAGAGTTGAGTAGTCAAAAGTGTAAATATGTATATTTCAACACTACATTAATTTGCAATCAGCTGTTTCCTTACTCTTTCTAATTTTTAAAATTTTTCCGTTCGCGTACTTTTTTGGGCTACAGCTTTTGAGAGAAAATTTTTAAATTTACTCAGTAATTACTCATTTACTGCAAAAGTACTCGAACGCACCTATTGCAACATAGTCATATATAAGAAAACTTGTTCTTTAGAAAACGAGTTTAGTTTTTAATTTCCTCACACCTCAATGGAAAAATAAAAAAAATTTCTCCAATCCAAGAGGTGAGGAAATAATATATTTGTAAGAATTTTTTGCACCGGATAAAGGACGATACGACAAATATGTAATTCTGCATTCTGAACTTAAAAATCAAGTTTTTTTTAGATCTTACTACGTTGCAATAAAGCTCACTCCTTATTTTTTATTGTATTTCAAAAATGATGAAAAAACCAATATTAAAGAGAGAGTAATAAAAATTAAACACGCCAAACCATGATACATATGGGTAATTCCATAGTCACATAAGTGACAGTCGCACGGTTCAATGAAACAAAAACCAACAAAAGCGTTAAAAAAATGTTTACTTCTTTTTGTTTTTGTGTGGAGCATGAAGATACATTTGGTGAAAGAGACAAAAATAATCAAACATACAGCTCATAAAATATAAGCAATTAAAGGCGGTGACGTGGCGTGACATAAACAGAAGTTGGGGTTTTCCTTGATAGCAAAAATGCAAAACTCTGTGAACTTCGTCGGAATGTTTTGCTAATATTTTTTGTCATAATTCCCAACATTATAAGTGATTTTTTTAGTTTTCTGAATTGACAAAACTTTTCTTGATTATCCCCTACATTTTTTTAATTCATGAAAGAAAACAGGTCATAAATTATATTTGATGATTTTATTTTGTAAATTAACTGAATTCAATTATTTTTAAATGTATGAATTATAAAAAATAGGGGCCTAATTCACAAAGACAAATTTTTTTTAATTGTCCTGCTGTCTTCTTGGTGAATTAGGGGGTAGAAGATATTTTGATTTAAATATTACTTTTGTAATTTTGCGACCGTTCTTTAGCTTTTCGAAGGTTTGTTTGCAATCTAAGTGGGTCTTTTTTAATTTTTCTCTATGCCGCCGAGCTTTCCCCTTATTATTCTCCCGTAATAAATACATCTACGTAAAATCTATAATGATATGGCCCAATTTAATATTTCAGTAAATTAATAAGATCATTAAACTTGATTAACGTAAAAAGTTTGAAACACTTGCGACCACCGACTCAGAAGAAATGACATTTTATGATGAATGTGACATTAATGAAAACAAATTGAAAATTTACCATTAACTGATCTTTATATTCAGATATTTTTATTTTTGTTAATTTATTATTGTTGTATGAACTGTTTATCAAAATGAGTATTCTCCCATCACCACTCTTAAGGAAGTAAATATTTTAGAGAAAGGTACCATTAAAAACTCAAAAAATGTGACCAAAGCCATTGCACAACTTTGAAGTCCAATAATTGGCCGCAGAAATAAAAATACGTTTCAGACTCTTTAGTTTAATAAATTTTAAGTGTTTTTTTAATAAGGTTTTTATTTTCTCACACGAGGTTGACATTTCTGTGGAAATAGCCATATGTATAATAATAATAATATTTTTTGCATGTCAAACAAATTCCACACATAAAAAATATTGTTTGTTTTTTGTTATTGATTTTGACATTCAAGAAATATGTACGTATGCATATCATAATCGATTAGCTGTATTAACGGGTTTACCTTATTTATTGTATCATGCGCCAAACACATGAATCCAATAATAAAAAAATTATTTAATCTTCCAAACACACTGATTGAAAAAAAAACCCAACATTAGTTCAATACTGTTCGGCAAACGTTGCGGTTCTCTCTGGCTTAAAAAGCAAATAAAACAAATAGTATGTCCGTTATAGAATTAATAACTTTTGACAATTTGGTCTTCAAGGCCTATGTTTTCTGGAGTGCTGTGCTGGTTGTAAAAATGTTATTGATGGGGCCATTGACTGGCGTCCAACGTTTTAAGACCAAGGTAAATAAGATTGGAAAAGTCAATAAAGAATTTATTTTTCTTTTAACATGTCAATGTTAATGACAAAGGTCGTACATATGTCACTGATAGGAAAAGTAAAGAGAGTCATTGAATTGTTCGTTATAAAACGAATAGAAAAGAGAGAGAGTAAAATTTATTTATTTATTATTAATTTATTTTGTATTACGTGCAACAAGTTATAAGTTCTATTGTAGTATTTTCTAATGCACAATCAGCATGATTGGGCATAAATAAAAATTAAGGGGTTTCAATGATACATACAGACATGCATACATTTACATATCGCTCATTTGCTCAAATAATGCCGCACAGTGTCGTGATTTCATATACCGAGTGGTCATAAATAGAAGGAATTATTGTAAAGAGATGCAATTTGGCACATATATTCAAGTTGACAAAACATAACTAAATTTAAAATTTCAAAAATTTTGGAGCAAGGATTCGTATCCTTCCCACATATCCTAAAATTCAAAAATGTCATAAAAGTTAGAAAAAAAAGTTCAAACATCAACAAATTTTGTAATAGTCATTGGGTGTGATCATTACCGATTTTATCAAATTTTAGCCAAAAAACGTGTCTTATATTACGAAATATATATTTACATGTAACTCAGTAGTATTTTCTATGATATTAAATTTTGAATAAAATACAACAATCATGACCCAATATTATACTTGTGCCATCTTAGTTCCTTTTAGTGATCGATCATTTTAGTTCAATCCTTGAATTTGTCGTTCAGTTAGTTCAATTGCTCTTTTTAACGTTGAACTGATCGCATAATCCTTGTCGAGTTATATGAAAACTTGGTAACCTTAAATGCCGCTAGTTTAATCTTTTAAACTATCTGTTGATTTGCATACTATTGAGTTAAAAAAACATGATGATGGCGGTAAAATCCAGTGAGTTTTAGGAATGATTGTTTGTAGAACGGAAAGGAATTACTATTTATTAGCAATTTTACTGACGTTAATCAAAGACACGAACAAGGAAAATTTCGATTAAAATAAAATATTAATTAAATAATGTAAAAGAGCATGAACTTATAAAAAGTACTTCAAATGTGTCCTTAAGTTTGTACATGATTTTAAATGAATCTTTAATAATGGCAAAATCGCTCATTTGGTTCACATTAAAGTGCTTATGGTAGGACACCAAATCAGCGAATCGCGGCCATATAAACCCGCTTAGCCCACGCAAAAAAAAAACATTTATATTGTAGCTAAAATTAAATAATTAAATAATCGCAGAACGATAAATCTACCTATTGGATTTTAAATACATGCAACAAAAAGCTACTTGTAACGAGTACTTTAGTAAGTACATATTATTAGAAATTTTATTCTATAGTAATTACTGGGGCTATGATTTCCATGTTCTCGTAAATACGTGTTTTATGTCGTTTGTCTAAATTCGCCAAAAACAAAATACTCACCAGCTGTTTTCAGTTTGGCAAGAAATTCAAAGTAAAAGTTATTTGACTTTGGATAGCATAAGAATTTTTTAAGCTGAATTTTGACAAATCTCATGGAGATGTTTATTTTTATAATTGTTATAATAAATATACTTGCAGCCGTTGCCTTTGATTCAAATTCGAAAAAGAAGAATGGCAAATTAGCACAGCGATGCCAAGCCGATTCATACAAGTTGCTGTGTACGGCATCATAGTTCAAAACTGAACTATTTAAAATGAAAATTTCATCTAGTTCGACTAGTTCAATTGATTGAATCGTTCAATAGAACTAGTTCGTTCGTGAACTACCCAAGACTACCCAATAGTACAGGTCTGTTTAATAATCCAGCTGATTTTCTGAAGCGTTGCCTTTTTTAATGGCTGAAAATTGTTAAGTTGTCAAATCAGTGATGGAATCAGTGTGTTGAAAATGAATTTTTCTTCGTTACAAAAAATATTTTATTTAGTACTTTTTTGACCCGTTTTACTTCTCCGCTTCATTTAGTGTCCAACAATCGCTTTCCAGTATATCTCAACATATATAACATAATGAAAGTATTTTAAAAGAGTACAACGTCTTAAGCGTGTCTTTAAACATGCTTTTACAGTTCTCGCTACATATCCAGGTAGTAAACAATGTCGATCTGAAATTAAGAACGATTTGCAATAACAGCTCGCAAATGAAGTAATTTCCAACCAAAATGAAAAAAGGGCCAACGGGAAAAATTGAAATACCAACTAAAGTGCGAAATAAAATAATTTGTAAATTGAATGATTCCTAATAGAATAATTCCCAAAAGAAATTAAATATCTCCCAATGAAATTAAGTAAGAAGTCCCAAGCAAAAAATAATTAACTGCCTATTCCAATATTTCCCCAATTTAAAAAGCCTCACAAATAGTAAATAAACTCCCATAACGGACATGAAAATGTGTTAACCCCCAACTATGTTTCTGTGGGTGTTATATTATTTGAAAATAATTTGCACGTAAGTTCTGAAAAATGGGATTCTCCATTAATAATAGTTTATTTTTCATACTTTTAAATAATAAATCTTTGGATTAATTAATTACGATACGAGGTTTAAGTACAAGCCTCTTTTTGATTGATATATTACTTAATAGGTTTTCTCAGTCCCAAAATATTTACTATCGGTCCGTATCATAAACACGAGGACCAAAAATAGTCGCTTTATGCACGAACAACGTCTGGAAATATTGTAAACTTATTAGCGCACAAACAACAAAGTTTTACTTTAAATGCATTTTTAGTTTGAGAAACAATACAATTTAGGAAAATACACTTCGCAGTCTTGAAAAAAAGATCAATGTAGTTTAACATTAAAGTCGGCATTTTACTCTCAACTGTACGTCAATTTGATTTCAAACTTTAATCTCAAACCTTTATCTTGGTGTGAAAATGAATTAAGAACAACGTTTGGTGTTTGTTTCGATAATATAACATAAACGCAAGAACAAATACAATTCACTATACGTCTACAGAATTTTCTGTAGCAATAATATCATTCTTTGGATTGGAAATGCAGTACTACTATGCCACATCTTTGAAAAAAATATTATTTTAATTTAAATTCTTTTATACTTATTAGTAAATACCATTAGTAATTTTTTTAATTTCCAAAATTCGATTTATCTATTTATGGCCACGCTCACAACACTGTGCGCCGTCCGTAACTCAGAAAAAGCTGGTTCAAACGAATTTGAAGAAGTTTTTAATTTATTTACTCGTCCCACAATGAAAATTAAAAAAACGATATTCTCTCAAGAGGTATGGATTTTTTAATACGACGGATAATTGCCGGTTCGAACACTTCAAGTTTTATTTTAGAGTTATAACATTGTTTGATTGAGCGATATGTATGTATGTATGTATGTTTATGAAAAAAAATTATGACTTTCGTTTGCCGAAAAAATATACATAATATCGTCAGCTTAATGTTCACTTAAAACTTAAAAGAACAAATAATAATAATTATTATTACCAAGATTTTCATCTGAAATGTGTCCATGTTAAGTTAATTAGCAAATCGAATTTATTCTCGATGTCACGAGGAAGTGAAAAACACCAAGAAAAGAAAAACTCTACTTATAACTAATAATAACTACACACATACAAATTTCTATCTTAGACTTTTGCAAACCCCGAAGATTTACTATCCAAAAAGGACAAGGTCAAATTTGATGATCCCAATGTTGAACGTGTACGCAGGTAATGTGCTCAAAATAATTAATTGTAATAATATTTACTTTCAACTTAATACACTCTTAATATTTTTTTATTCCAGGGCTCATCGCAATGATTTGGAAAACATTTTGCCCTTCTTTGCCATTGGCCTTTTATATGTTTTGACCAATCCAGCATCCTTTTTGGCCATTAATCTTTTCCGTGCCTTTGCCATTGCTCGGATTGTACATACTTTGGTATATGCCGTCGTTGTTGTTCCACAACCAGCCCGTGGTATTGCATACTTTGTTGGCTTGGGCGCTACTGCTTATATGGCTGTACGTGTTATTATCTTTACACTTTAAGTTATAGTTCTTTTTTTCAAAGTCTGTAGTATTTTCTTAATTTTGTAAAAGTATTTATTCTAGGCTTACAGAGGAAAAATATTTTTGTAATAAAAAAAAATAAAAAATTTTTTTTTTTTATTAATTCATCAACTTTAATTATACAATCTTAAAATATGTACATACTCGTATGTTCAATTCACAAGCTCAGTCGTATGGCTTATCGTTTAAAAAAAGACGATATTTGTTTATGGGCTTGTGAACAGACAAATTCGTTGTATCGTCATTTTTTCGTATTTTAAATGTCAATTCAATGTGTCTGTGAAATTAGTGAGTTTGAAAACAATTTTTAATTATTATTAAACTTATGTACTTATACGTATAATTTTTGCAATAAAATTTATTAATATAAATAAAAAAATAAAAATATACATAAATGATGTCGCCGGAGGAAATAACAAAATAGAGATAAATTAAGTTATGAACAAAAATTAGAAAGAAAAATGGTACATGAGATAAAACGAACATGTAACAATGGGTTAATTTAACGGTAATTAGTGATGGTAAAATTTGAATATTGTGGTAAAGCAGTGTTTACTGTAAAAACAACTAATAATACAAATAACTCTCGTATGCTTTTTCTAGACATTATTTGTATAAATACAAATTTGAAATCACATTCAACCGAGCCACCTAAACAGTGGCGGATACATGGAAACACACATGAACACTGATGATGGGAATGTAGCGGCTCCCGACAACGTTGTTTCTGTTCTGCCGTGTAAGTTGAAATTTATTGGTGTTAAAATTTTTCCTTGTTGCTTTGGAATATTGTCTCATGTCCAATTCTTTCTGACGAACTTTAGCCAAAATAATAATCACTTTGGATTAAAAAAATCACTAACAACAAATTGTTCGAAAAATAATCACATTAAAAAAAAAGTTATGAACTCATTCATGACAAAAGGCTACACGGGAACAAGACTACAAATTTCTCTGGCTTTTTAAAATATTTTCAACTTTTGGCGGAATTTCGCGTTTTTTGCAATGTGGGCGACTTTTAACAAATTTTTCAGCATACACATACTGATTCAACATATCGTCTAAATTTAGCTTTACAGATAGAATTTTTCCATACCTGTACTCAATACAACCATTTATAAAACATATAAAATTCAAACGTATAATTATAACACACTTTTGTATGAAAATTATCAATAACAAAAATACTATAATTAGACGATAACACAACACATACGAAGTTAATACGAGCTTGTGAATTGAACAACAATTTAAAAAACCCCCGCCAATAGATGATTTCAAGGTTTCTATATTGTAACCTTCATACAATCAGAGCTGCCGTTTTGACTATTTATAATCAAAATTTTTAATTTATTTCTTCTCTGTGTAGATGTCTACTCTTTTCATTTTGGTTACATTTTTGGCGTTAAAAATTTTAATTATTTTTGCAATTTATAGTTTAATTTACTTAATTGCAAATTAGAATATAGCATTTATTATAGCAGAAAAACTTGCTAAAGGCTGATAAAAAATCTAAAAATAGTTAACAATTGCTAGAAATATTACAAAACAGTATAAAAGTTGTAAAAGTTCCTAAATTGAAGAAAATAATTAAAAATCAATAAAAACTACCAAGACCCAAAGACTGCAAATTAGAAAAATAAAATAGATAAAAAATTTGGCTTAAATTAAGTTTAGTTACACTGCTCAAAAAATAAAAAAAGCTACACTAAACCGACAGAAGATTAAAAAAAAGAAGAAAAAATTAAATTGGCGGAGAGCCTTAGATTCCGAGTTATGGACCTCTAAAGTTGCAGTATAAAATGTTGATTACCCAATAATGGTATCATTTACAAGCTTTTGAGAATATCTTTTAGGACATGCTAAAATTGAAAAATCTTTAGAAAGTAGCGCCGTTTTATAAAATGCCATGAAGGAGAAAATGTTTGTGGTCGACCGAAGGCCGACTATGCAGGAAATCTTTAGAAGGCAGTGCCGTTCCTGGAAATACCCTGACGGAGAAAATCATTAAGACCGGCTACGCAAAAAATAATTTATGAATTGTTATTATTATTATTATTATTTAGTTCCCGTAGCTACTATTTTGACTTTAAGATTAAAACTAATTTTATTCTCTAATTAGCTATTCTGACAATTAAATTAATTTAGTATCAAATGAATATAATGTTTTTGGGTGGTGGTTTAAACCCTGTAGTATTACCATATTGAATAATATAAAATGGTAACATTTTCTTGCAGCTTTCAAATTTGTTATCAAAGCAACACGATTGTTTTTTACAGAAGAAGAAAATGCACGAGTTTGATCACATTTACAATATTAGTGTTGAATGAATTAACTATTTTTACAAATGATATGAATGTGGATTCAAGAATATCGGCGAATTTCGCAACTAGTGAGGTGGAATAAAGTTTCTATATATTTCGGAATCACTAAAACCTTCCTCTCTGCTAGAATAATCCATTTTTATTTAGGTTTCTTAAAATTCTGTCTCTTTTGTTCTGTTTTCATTGGTTCAACAACAACAGTTCTAGTTGAAGATTGAACCACCACCAAGCAAAGCCATATAATCGATTACCCAAAAACCACAAATAAAGATTAAGATTAAGGTTAATTTAATCTCTAATCTCAAAGTCAAAAAGTGGCCCTAAGTGGAACATAGGGCCTCTTGTTAGTTTCGGTTTCTTTAATCAGTTTTGCTTAAGATGAGTAGGGGATTGGCCTTCAGCCTCCGATACTGGTACCGGGGTTGTCAATTACGCCACCGCACAGTGGCCAATTTGGCTTCGCTAGCGGCATTTTATTCATAGCTTCCAAAGTAAAGAAGATATCTTCAAAAAAATTTTTTTCTCAATTCAGAAAAAAATGAAACAATTTTTGGAAAAAAAAAATTAAATTTTTTTTTTTATTTTTAATTTTTTTTTTTAATTTTTAATTTTTTTTTAATTTTTTATTTTGTTTTTAATTCAATAAAAATTTTCCACCATATTCATATATAAAATAAAAAAAAATTGTCAACTCAAAGAGAAACCATATTATAAGAGAAATATTAATCAGATTCTTCAGTACAATAAATTGAAGGCTCGCAGGTACTCGCAGTAAATTTTGGACATTTTGGACACACAATGGTTTACACATATAGGAAAATTTACAATTACACTGAATGCAGGTGAATTTTATAAGTTCTACTCCACGAAAGACAGGTGTACGTTACAATGGGCGAGTTGCTAATACACTTAAACACGATTACGTTTTATAAATAACATAAGTATACACAGATCACAACCACAGTTTTTTATATAATACATACCTTGGCGTTAGTATATAACAAAACTTTTAATGAAAATAATAAAATTTGCAAGTTTAACACGAATAGCAAAACGATGATCAAAAAGGCGGTAATATTTTGCACAACACTTGCAGAAACATATGCTGACTTTGACAGCTCACAGCTGTTCATCAGCTGTAAGCTGAGCTTTTAAAAATCGATACAAATCTAGTGAATGTATTTGTTATCGATTGTTAAAAAAAATTAACGGTTTTTCAAATTTGAAAATTTGAATTAAATGCCGCTAGCGAAGCCAAATTGGCCGCTGTGCACCGGGCTGACATTGTCGTTTGCAATTGCTCTGACTTTACCACGTAACCCTACCTGACTTGGGCTTTGGTTGCTACCGTTGATTTGAAATGAATTCTTCCGCTGTCATTCCTAAAAGAATACCCGTGGATTAGTATTCTGTATTCCAACTGGCCATTAGATTGTGTATGATAAAATTGGCCAGTTGAAACTCCCTCTCTCTTCAGCCCCGACCTAATGTCCTATGCACATCTTCAATTATGTTGCTCGAGTTTCCAGGATTCACCGCGCGGAGTTGAGAGTCGAAATTGGGCGAAATCGGCCTTCAGTGTCTGCATATCCTGAAGTGGCACTTCCATCCCATTTGCATTCCTCTATGAATTAATGAATACGCATAAACATAAGTATTAGCACACATAAAATTACATTTTAGTTCGAAGATGCATCATATACTCGTACTTGAATAATTTTGCCTTTGATAAGAACCAAACAACAAAAACGTTATTGTAATATTAATTATACAGGTAGACTTCGCTTAACACGGGGATTACGTTCCTTGAAAATTCCATTTTTTTAGCCAAAACCGTGTTAAGCGATGCAAGAAACAAGTAAAAAAAGAAGGTTTACGTTGCACGATTTTCAAAAAAGAAAAGCCTATTTCAGCCATATATTTCATATTTTATATGATTTTAATTTGAAAAAAATATATATATGTATATAAATATTTATATTTGTGCATAAAAACAAAAACATAAGATGCGATTGTTTCAACAAAATTAGCAACGTTGCGTAAAATTGTAATTAAATTTGTTTTAATTACCTTAAACTATAGGCCTTACTAGGTTGATATAGGAAGTGTACAATAATTAACTATATTATTGGACAGTTTGAACCATCATATAAAAAGTTTTTTCTTTGTTGTGACTTGGTGATTATGCCAAATCATCAGTAGACCTTAAACCATATTCTTCAAAAGTTTCCAATCTCTTACTATATAAAGCTATAAACACATTCACGACAGCAGGCTACCGACTACAACCTGTCAAAAATAGAATACATGTCTTTATATGAAAATGCGGGTTGTTGTCCATGATAGTTTTGTCGTGTAGTCAAATTAAATTTTTGTTGGCTACGAAACAAAAAAGAGTTAACAATATAACAAAATATGTAAAGGAAATTATTGCTATGAAAAATTTTTTTTTAATGTGCAGTTCTTTTTCTGGTATTAACTTTTGGTGTAAAAATAATTTTTGCATAAAAATAAGGGCAGTGAAATTACTGCATATTAGATCTACATATATTCTATGTTCATCTTTTTATAAAATCTTTAAATTTCAATGAAGCAATGAAAAGGCCACCGAGTTAATTATATCGCGATAATCACGATAATGCGCGAAATTTTTCAATATTTAGAAAAGGCCGTAAAATCTTCTGAGACGCGCTGCAAATGTAAAGAATGTGAAAAACTCGGAAAATACTACAAAAATGGCGAAAATTCGCAATAACTTCTAATCATTGGATGAAAAAATTGTTTAAAATCATTTAAAAGTCGATTAAACAATAAAATACAGATAAAGTCACCCACATTCCAAAAAAACGCAAAATTCCGCGAAATGTTGCAAAATTTAGAAATGCCGAAAAGTGTCCTAAAACGAGCTAAATATGCAAGGAATGTAAAAACCACGCAAAAAAACTACAAAATCTACGAAAATTCGCGATAACTTCCAGTCATTGGGAAAACAAAAATGTTTAATATCATTTCAAAGTCGATGAAAGAATAAAAAATAGAAAAAGTTACCCACATTGAAAAATATGCGAAATCCACGAAATTTTTCAATATTTTGAAAAGGCCGAAAAATCTTCTAAAAAGGGCTAAAAAAGTAAGGAATGTGAATGCATATCACATTCTTTAAGTTTTTACCTCCATTTAGAAAGCTTTACGCCTGTTTCAAAATTGTTTAACTCTTAGCTATTTTTGGGATGTGAGTGATTCTTTGTCATTTTATTGATTCATTGAATTGTACTTTTTGGAAAAAAGTAACTTAAAAAAAAGCAAAAAATCTAAAGTGGCACCACTGAAATACAAATGAATCAGTTCCTTACTATGTAGATGTCGTTTACAAAATAATTAAGTAGCTGGCAACAAAGCGACATTTGTAGCCAGGTAGCCTGCTGTAGTGATTGTGTTTATAGCTTAAGGTCAACTGATGACTTCGCCGAACGACCAATGAAATGCGTGTATATTGACTAGCTCAACCCACAACAAATAAAAAACTTTTTGAAATAAAAAATCGAGGCATATCTCGAATAATAGATTTACTAAATACTTAACAACGGAAAACTTTAAAAAATTATTTCACGACAGTATTTAGTGGATGAAGTGCAGAATATAAATCGTAAGTCGGGCATAAAACATAATAGTATTCGTTTACTTAACCATAAGCATTTTTTGTAGTTTTGTAGAATTTATTAAAAATAAAAAATTCTGAAGACGTCGGAAAAAAGCTGACGAAAGGTTGAGCAAAAGGATTAGTTAAATTGTTTTGTTTTATTTGCATTTTATGTAAAATAAAAACACTGATTATAACTAGCCCAAATAAAATAAACTAAAAACAGCAAATATAAATTGGTCACAAAATAAAAACATTTATATTCTCAGCATGTCAAACAAATTCTATACATAAAAAAACATTGTTTATATTTTTATCTTATTGAGTTTGACATTCAGGAAATATGTACTTATGTATGTATGTATATCATAAGCGATCAGCTGCTTTAACGGGTTTACCTTGTTTATTGTACCATGGATCTAAACAACTGGCGATAAACTACGTTAACAGGTTTACCTGAAGTAAATACAACATTGAACAATATTTTCAACACATTACATAGTAAATCGCACTTTTCTTGCTTGTACAACAAAAATCTATGACATACAACCTGGCGATATGAGTGTATAATATAAAAAATTGCACAATTATATTGCAAGTGTATGGACTGGTTAAACAAAAAGTTCATACCGGCTTTCCTGCAAAAAAAAATGTTTTTAGTATGTATATACATGCTAGAGATGGGTACTGCTCACGTGATTAGCGTGAATCATGCGTGATCGTGCGTGTAATTTTTTCATATAATTTTTTAATCAATATTTTCTATTTTAGGTTTATGTTGAAATGATTTAAGAAATTTTTGATAAATTAGTTATTTTTTTCATCCTACGAAAACTGTGATAATAATTGTAAGAAAGTTTGGTTTTAAAATAATTTTTAATTTGACTTTGTTTTTGTTTGTTTTTTTTGTATTTTATTTTTATAGTGTGGAAAACATAAGTAAATTTAATTACAAATTAAAATGAAGATTAAATATTGAATAAAAAACATCCCTGAGGAAGTTGGGAATTTCCAACGAAACGTAGGATGAAAAATAAGTAATCTTTTATTTTTACATATCATGATGACCAAGAAAAAAAGGTCAACAATATTAAAAAACAAATATTAAAGTTATTTTTAATTAGAAAGTAATGTTGGAACTATTATCCATCAGACTAGCAGACTGATCAGTACTAATTTCGAAGTCGCTACACTACCTTATCAGCGTTATTTGTGAGTAGAAATATCAACTATTTAACCGTAATATTCTTACGAATTAGAATACGAAAATTGCTTCTCTGTTGATTAATTATTCCACATATTATTACTCTCTTGCTTTTTCCAGCGCCAATGGCTGCTTAGATCAAGCTAGTTTTCATTTATGTTTAATTGGTTTTTGTCTTTTGTAATTGAATTTCTTAGTAATTCAACCAACTATGACAATGTAAACATGGAGCTTTCGTGATTGTGATTAACGCTGCAATTACACATGCAAGTAGTTGCATGCCATTGATGTATACGTATTATCAACGAAAAATTGTTTGAAAAACTCGAAACTCTTGCCACTAACTTTTGCATTTACACATGTGAGTGCAAGTTCATTTATAAAATGTCTTCGAAGGGTAAACTTGGGAAAATTTTTTAAATTTAAATTTTTGTTTTTTATACAAAATAGAGTTACCGACTTAATCATATAGACACATTTTTGGGGAAAAAGTTAACATTTATTATTATTATTATTTTAATGGTAATAATGCTCTATAATTAACAGACTGGCGTTTTGTATATGCATTTGAAGAAATTGTCTTAATTCTGTAGTTTTCATGAATAACAGCCATTGTTTAATTTTTGTCATTTCAAATTAATGATACTAAATTGTTACATTTAAATGCTTTTTTAAAAGGTAAAATAAAATTTTGAAAAATATGGACCTCTATCGCTTTTTTCTAACACAACAACGCAGCTTCTACATTTTTTTAAATAAGTTTCAACACTAACGTAGTATGTGGACAAACATCGGTTTCCTGGAAAAATTTTCCTTATTTAAAAACACAGCGCAACATTCATCATATTATCTGAACATATTTGAATATTATATTTTGGTATTTGTTTAATTAATAACAAATCACAATCATTTGTTTGTTTGTTTTTTTTTGTCTGGTCATAACTGACATTATTTTCGTTCAGCGACAATTATTTATACCGACATTTGTTTTTTTAGAACACAATTTCGATGTCTAAATGGTTTGTTCTTTTCAAATTGCTGTGGGATCTGATCCATAAAAATATATGTGTAGTAAAAATCAATTGGAATATTGTCGTAACCTAAATATACATTATTGTATAAAAATAACTTTCAATACTAAGATCGTAGCTTCAAAAATAACTTATTTTGGATCCTCTGTAAAATTTGATTTTTAGACATGCGCTGTTATTCATGAAAACCACCAAATTATTTATTTAACAAGATGAAACTTTAATTATAGTTTTTTACACTTCTATAGTAATCCAGGAAAGTTGCATTAAATGTTTAGCAGGGTAACATTGTTTATCATTTTGACAGTTAGTGGCATGCAAGTGCTAAATTTTCACTCGCATGCAAATTTAGCAGCCATTGCGAAAAATATGGGTGTATTAGTAAAAAAATGTGTGTGTTGAGTTTTTCGAACTGGCAGTGGCATGTGTAAAGTTCTAAGTAACTGTTTTTTCCATTCACGTGAGCGTGCATGAGTAAATTTTTTTATCGTGAGCGTGCATGAACGTGAGTGAAAAGTTACTCACGATCCCATCTCTAACACATACAACGCGGTTCTTTGTGAAAACGGCAGCATTATCTAAGCAACATTTTCCGGGCCTTTTCGCAGACCAACCATTTGAGAACTATTAACTTAGAACATTAGGTAAATCGTAAGCATAACAAACTGGAAAGAAACTAGCATGAGAGACAAACAAAGAGAGGGATGAAATAATTTAAAATAAACTAAACAGGCACAAGTACTCGAGAAATCGAAATAAAATGTATTACCTCTTTGATACAAAAAAAAACACTATTAGTTGGTTTTCTGCTCACGAAGAAGGTGGTCGCCGGTTGTACATTTGTGCGTTGGATAGGAAAGTGATATCTTTTAGTGTTTTTAATTTTTTTTTTATTTAACAAAACGTAAGTGAAAAATATGTATTTCTAAATAGGAAAAACAAACAATTAAAGATGCTCAAGCTTCTTATGACAACAAATATGTTAAAGAACAGTATTAACGTTTTTTTTCTTTAACTAAAACGGAGCGAGACATGTGTTTAATTTAACTTTGGGGCTAGCTATGCTTCTTCTAGCAAATATGTATGTTCGAGGTATACAAAAACAACAATACATGTCGATGAGAAATATGGTTGTATGTACAGAAGTGTCCGACCGAAGTCAGCTTTTTTAGGTCGATGCTGCAGCAGAAAAAATTTTAAAATTCGTTCAAGCCGAAGCCAAATTTTCTTTTTAAAATCTTAAAAAAAAGATCAGTCAGCAATACGTATAAATGTTTCGGAAATCATTTAGCTTATTAAATTTGCTTATAAAAATTCATATTATTAAAATATGAAGAGAAAAAGAACAAAATGTACTTTTCGCATTTTTTTTACAGTTTTATAATATTTGAGTTGAATTTTTCTACGAAAAATTTAGTTAGCATATTTTTTTATTTTTAACCGTTGGCGCACACTCAGAAATCATAACCAAAGTCGAAATTAATAAAACAGAAACTAAAAAATAGTTCACAGATAGTTATAGATCTTATTCACAATTCATAACTAGTGTAGCAACTGCTGTCAGCTGATGTAAGAAATGCAACCCTGCATAATGGCATGTAGAGAAAATAAAATGTCGATAATATTTTAAATGATACTTACTGTAATTAATTAAAAATCTTATGAACCTATTAAAAAATTATTTTTATTCTTCAAAACATTCATACAAATTCTAAAAGTAATTTTTTGTTCATAGTTTGTATATAAATCAATTAAAATATGAGGCTGTAAAAATAAAGTTGTTCATTAGAACTTCGTTGACCAAAAACACATCTTTAGTGTATTTTTTTGTAGGGATGTTTTCCTGACGCAATAGAAATCAATCAGCTGTTTGAATGTTATCATTTAATTACAGCTTCACCCATAACTAGTTAAGCGCAAACTTTTCGTGCTGAAAGTAACCAACTATGAATAACTTAAATAGGTACTTAAAAAAGTTAACAATTAGTGGTAGCTTTTGAATGTGCGCCAACGGGATTTTCAGAAACACAAACTGAACATTTTAGCTACAAAATTATCCATAGCATATCCTAAGGTACCGTTATATCGATAAAATTTTGAGATAATGGAACTTTTATTTGAAAAGTCAGGAAAAAAGCTATAAAAATAGCATTTGGTTCGCATTGGCTTACACACAGAAAAATACACAGTTTAACATACGCTAGCTGATTCAAATACTTAAAAACAAAAGACGTAAGAAACAAACTTGGTGTTAGGTTTTATTTTCGTTACGGAATTTCTTGATTCGGTCTGTTCATTTTGTGAAAACGTACGAAATATTTCCAGCAGCATTTTTTTCAAATACGAAATGTTTCTGGCAACATATTTTTCAACTGCGAAATAATATAAGCATCACTTATTTCGTACGGAATTGTAAACAACAGCAGCAATAAAATAATGGCAAATAGTGTATATATACATAATATAAAATGAAGGTAAGGGCTTTTTACAGAACGTGTGTTTTCAAAGGGCTCCTCCGCAGCTGCTGCAATTCGCATTAATTGATACGTTGCAGCACAACTTCCTAATATTCTGTGCTTGTCCATCTGTTTTCAACATGGTTTTTGTTTTCATAAAATTTCAAATGCAGTAAAATCGATAAATTTTTTGTCAAAGCATGGTACTCTGTTCATCATTTCGTGCGAACTGCTGTCAAAACTCCATGTAAACAAAAATTCATGCGAAATAATTGCAAAATAATATTGCCGAAATTGTACTCTGTTCATCTTGTGAAAACATACGAAATGTTTCTGGCAGCATTATTTTTTCAACCACAAAATGTTTCTGGCAACATATTTCTCAACTGCGAAATAATGTAAGCACCACTTATTTCGTGCGAAATTGCAAACAACAGCTGAAGATATTTCTTGGCGTTGTGGTTTTAATTTTAAGTTTGCTGCACAGAAATAATTAAAATAATGTAAATATAATATAAAATGAAGGTGAGTGCTTTTTGCGGAACGTGTGTATTCAATGAGCTCCTCCGCAGCAGCTGCGAGATGTATTGATTGATACATTGCAGTACAAACTCCTAAAATTACTTTGTTGTCCATTTGTTTTATTTTTTTTTAATAAACACATTTCTTTTGTTTTTATAAGAAAAACAGTGTTGTTCATTTCAAGGCAAAAAACCGATAAATTTGTTATAAATCGTGGTATTGTCTCCACTGATCAGTTGTCAAAATTTTCAAACGAAATAATCAATGTTGCTCAACATTTTTCGCAAATTCAAACAGAGTACTTAGCTTAAATCGTGGTGTTGTCACTACTGTATAATTGCCAATGTTATTCAACTTTTTTCGTAAATTTGAACAGAGTACTAGGAAACACCCATATACAGAAAAATCACTACTGAAAGAACATTTTGTTTCAACTTGTACTGTGGTTTTCACACATGTTTGTCGAACAAGTTGAGACAAAATGTTCGTCTGGTAATAATTTTCTATACATGTGTATCGCAACATTAATGTTGCGTTTAAACGTGCTATAACAGGTTGGTGTGCTTTATAACGATTCCCAAAAACTATTTTGGAGGTGTTGCAATCACCAGTCGTGTGCTGAACTTTTTCCAAAAAAAAATATACCCTTTGGTAGCTTTTGTTGTATGTTCTTCCAAAACATCAAAAAAGATATTTTGAAGGCCGCATAAAACTTGTTGAAAATTTGCCATATGCAATGTGATAATCCGTAGAAATTGCAAAAAGGTATGCTTTTGAGGGAATATCACATTACTGATGGCGCGCTTGGAAAAATTATATGCACCAGTGTACGCGGCTTCAAGTGAACTTTTAAATTATGTACATACATATTGTTGGTCTCAAGTAGAAAGGCCCTAACTCAAATAATTTAACTTTACAGGAGAAGGTAAAACATAAAAGAAACTGTACAACTGCTTTGTACAACTGAAAAGCTAAATTTCGTAAAAAATACGGGTATATATTGGTGTAAGATAGCTTAAGCTACTGTGCAAATGTATACAAATCGTATGAGCCAAATAATGTACGTATACTTAGCAAAAGCTTTTGTAAGGACCCAAACTGAACGCACTTTTCGTATGAAAGCGACAGTTTAAACATTGTATGCATACGTACATAATTAACAACATGAAAAATAATTCGGCAGCACATTTTCAAAACCCAGTAAGTACATAAGTGACAAATTTTTCGAAATCGGTTGTTTTGAATTTTTCAATTCAAAACACCCATTGTATATGTTGCAGGCAGGGGTGCCAAACGTGACGAATTTATGTCATTTTGACGATTTTTTATAGCGAATTTCACAAAATGAAGTATGATGATTTTTATTTAGTATCCCTTTTATACTTTGACGATTTTTTGACTTCGCTACTTTTTGCTCAACGTTACCTCCTCTACGTATGGCAAAATGTCAAGCTTTAAAAATATATTTTTTTGTTTTGCGGTCAATATCGATGATAAGGAAATATTTAAAAATTTGAGTTTTACTTTTATTTTTTAAAATATATGCTTAATTTGAAGAATAATCTAAACAAAATTGAAGGAATTCAAATTCACAAAATTCACTATGAAATGACGAAACTTTTTTAAGACGTTTTAATACATTTTTTAGTAGATGATTGTATAAGAATACGCTTCTAAATCAAATTGATTTCCTTAACCTTAAAAATCTATTAAAAAAGGAAGAAGTTTATATTGGTGTGCATGTAAATGGAATGTTAAGACAATATTGATGTTGAAACTTTCATTTCATTTCATTTTATTAATCCATTTGTAATACATGTAGCCCTTTGGCCAATAAAATTATATTACATAATTAAAAATAATGAATAACCACTTACAAAATAATAGCCAATAATATAAAGCTAATGTTACTAATTAAAATAATTTAGATTATAACAATAATAATAAATTATGATCAGGTACCCTGACTGATATATCTCTAGTGTGTATATACTTAAGGTAGGGGATTTAGAATAATATAGGAAAAAAGCCATGATGATTGCCATTGAATAATCCAACTAGCATACGCTTAAAAGTTTCAATAGAGAAACAGAACGTACGGAAAATTCTAGGTAATTTGTACTCCTCGCACAGCAAACGATAGTTCGTATAATGTGTTATAAATACGGGGTATAATAATTTTGGGTGTTTCTAGAAGATCTTAAAAAAGATATCGTTAGTACTACGTTGTCCGGACATTGAAATTTTATAATTTTGTAGGGATATATTAACAGACGAAATTTAAGATAATCATCGAATTTGGGATTTAAGAATTGTTCAATCAATTTTTTGATAATTGTGTATTATTTTGCATTGAATTTTGTTATAAAATAAAAAAAGATTTGATTTCGATGACAAAATTAACTTAAATTAAATAACTTACTGACTTAGCCAAACTCTTCAGCTCATGTTGAAAGAAGATTTAGCAAAATTAGTCTTAATAAAGCCAAGATAAGACACTCATTGCAAACAGGAACCCTTTAGGGGATTCTTTTTTTAAAGATTATTTAAATAATAATTCCGCTGAATGTTCCAATGTTAGCATTACAAAAAATATAAAAAATAGAATAAATCAAAATATTAATTCGAATCTACACATGAATTGCAAGTTTATGAAAGCCAGTATAATAGCATATTCTATGAATTTAAATATAAAACATATCATATAAAAAATTAACGTTTATTTTTGTTTCGACACAAAATCTCTTGAAATCTTACTTTGAATTGAATAAAATGTTTAAAGTTTTTATTGTTTTTAAAAAATCTATTGAATTGTTCATTTTTAAATTAAAGATTATTGTATAAAACTGAATATTTTTGAGTTACGATTTTTTTACGACTTTTTTTAATACTGACGATTTTGACGTTTTATTTACAAAAGTTGACGATTTTTCTGAAAATTTTACTGGCCGCCCTGGTTGCAGGTTGTAAAACAATTGTTGGTAACTTCTTTGCTTAAAACATGTTTATGAGTGACATACGATGTTAAAATTTAAAAAAATTGGGAGCAATTTAAATATAGTCACCCTTGTTGCAGTTGGCGACACCGACGTCACGTCAACCAATACCAAAAAAATTAGAGCTTGTCTACTCGCTTTCGAAAACTATTTTTTGCTACTGGCAGTCTATTTCTGTTTTCTTAGGTTCAGAAAATAACATTAGACTGTCAATATTAGTCAGTTGTTTTCGAAAACGGATAGACAAGTCCCAATTTTTTGGTATTGTGTTGATGTGACGTCGATGTCGCCAACTGGAATATGGGTGAGTAAAAAAAAACTTCAATTTACGATAATTTGCCGCTAAGGGTTCGATAGTTATTTAATATTTAAAACACAAATAAAACATACTTACGTACGATGTATTTAAAAGATATAATATATATTATACATATGTACATATGTATGTGCGTACATATGTACATACATATAAAACAAAGCTAATTAATTAAAACACAATTTTAACGAAACACAAAAAAACAACCCAGATTGCAGGTTCACTGAAAATTTACCAAACAATTGTGACAAGCCCCGCTAGAAACTAATAATTGTTTTTTTGATTATTATTTTTTTTTTTTTTGCAATGAAACTGATAATAAATATTATTAAAAATACCACACCAAATAATTTAAAAAAATTACAGCCACCAGTTTAAAACTGATTGGTATACAATAAGGAAGTATTTTGTTGAACTATTTCTTTTTTTTGTATTCCTTATTTTGCAGTAATTAATTTTAAAATCCCGAAAAACTATTAAATAAAATGCCAGCTCAAAAGCCTTATCAACGACCCAAGGATTTTGTTGACCCCGGCAAACCATCAAGATGTACTTGGAAGTTAGGTACAACTGAAAAAACTCCCCATATTAAAAGGAACATGTAAGTTATTTGTATTAAAAGTTTAACTGGAATAAATTTAAGGAAAATAATATATTTTGCTTTTATAGTAATCATCAAACTAAAATTACACCCGATATATTGCACGCTATTGGTTGCACACCTTTAATAAAATTAAATAATATTCCTAAATCCGAGGGCATTAAATGTGATATGTGTAAGTATTCTATTCTGAATTTTTAAAATAGCACTCATGTTTTACTTATCATTATTAATATGAAACTTGTTGTAAAGAATCTTTAAACGTTTTAAATACTAATTTTAGAAATTACCTTGTTATCATTATGCAAACATACATACATAAATACATACATACATCTGTACATATTGTACATCTGTATGTATGTACATATTAGTAAATAATTATTCACAAGCGGAATTGTTGTAAATATTTGTTTACAATTGCTTCAGTGAGTAGAGTATTGACAAAAATAAAATTGTGTTAAAAAATTATTTGGGTTAGGGCCGTTAACAACAAAAATATTAACTTGAAGTTAACACTAAACTCAAAATTTGAACTTAAGTTAGTAAAAACTCATTAACACAAAGCGCTGTTAGGTTTTAACTTTTATTTACAATAAACTGAAATATTTTTTGAGTTTGATTTCTTAACTGGAAAAAGATATGACATTACAAAATTAATTATTTTTTGTTTATTTTAAAAATATTTTTCACAAATTCTCTTTAAAAAAATTGGTAATTGAGGTTTTTTCATCTCAAAAATACTCATTCTTGTGCAGAAATCGATCTAAGATGTGGTGTGCTACTTACATCTTTTTGTATTTCTTAAAAACAAATTGTTAACGAAAATATTTAATTATGTATTATTAGAAATCGATTTGAGATGGTTCTGTTTACATCTTTTTGTATTTCTCAAAAACAAATTGTTGGTGTGATTCACAATTGTAGATTAAAGTAAGTTAACAAAATTTTTTTAGTGTTAACGAAAATGTTTAATAACAAGTTTAGGCTAAATGAAAGTTAGTAAACTTACAAATAAAACTTACATAACTTATCTTTGTGTTGTTTCTTCTCGTTTAAAAAATTCAAATAAGTATTTGTTTAGACTGATCATTTATTTTTTAAAGCCCTGCACAACAAGCATACTTAAATAAGCATTTATGTTATTTGCTTCCCTTTCAAAAACTTTTAGTTTTACGACTGGGGATGGGATTTCTCGGACTTTTTTACTGAAAAGGGAATTAAAAAAGTCGCAATAGCAGGATATAATAATTTTTTTAAATTAAGTTAATTTATCAATTTAAAAGTGGCCAAAAGTTCATTGTTTTACTAAAATAAACATTATTAGTAAATAAAAATTTTTATAATGAGACATGTGATGCAAGTCGATTTTAAAAACAAATCGATATAAAAACGAGAAAAGATGTGATATTATTTTGGTTTTTATTTTTTAATATTTCAAAATTTGTTGTTAATCGATTTCCGATTGTATTCCGACCTGTCTTCTTCAAGTCAGTAATTTGATATCAGCTCGAAAATTATTCCCATTATTATTGTTACTCCATTTAAAATTGATTGCTTTTAAATATTGAGTATAAAAAAGTAAAAATTTGGGCTTTTATGTGAATTCAGGCAAACGGGGGTACAAAAAAAATAAAAGCTCGTACAGAGAATACTTCAAAACTATTTTCGTAAAAATTTAGTAAAAATTAATTTTAAGCATCATTTTGTTGCTCATTTCAGCGATACAAAATTTAATATCCTCTGACACAAGTCATACTTATTATTAATAATGCACTGTAAGTTTGCCCACATTTCATTGAGTTTCCTTTTTTGATTTTCATTTTAAAAATGCTCGTAGCCGGTTTCCATACCCGTACGCTATTAACCAATTTGAGTATTGAAGGTTCAAAGTCTCTACAGCATTTTTAATGGGGCTTAAAGCTTCCACTCAAAGTGCCAGTGGTTTTAATTGTGCGCTTTGAATTAAGAGGCGATTAAAGCACTATAGTATTGCATCAATGGCTATTAAATATGTAATTTTATATGAATCAGAACCAGTTTCTCTGCAACTTACACCATTGCACTTTCCATAATGTCCGCTAAAAGTTGTATTTATATTAAAGATACATATTTAAAAGAAAAAATATAAAATAGAGTATATATTTTTACGTTATAATCAGTCATGTGATGGAAATCTATCGATTTTAAATCACTCGATTTCAAAAATCAAATTCTGCTAAAAGCAAATTAACTGATGCTTTTTATTGTTTTTAATATAGTTTAGAACATTTTATTATAACAGCACACGCATTTGCCAATGATTCGTTTTGCAAAATCGCACGACTTCAAATCGATAGATTTTTCCGTTCCCGGGAATATTAGATAACACGAATAAAAGACGAACAGATTTTCTTTCGAACTTTAGATTATGGATTTGTTCGGCAAAAAGAAAAATTGCGAGAGAAAAAAGTGTTCATCACCTGGTACTCACGATAAGGGCGATTAAGTCGATGAGCGAGCGCCCTCTTGCTGCAAATTTAATTTTTCACATTCCGAATTAAATATTCATAAAATCTTTTTCAGATGCCAAATGTGAATTCCTCAATCCTGGCGGTTCGGTTAAAGATCGTATTGGTTTCCGTATGGTTATTGATGCTGAAAAAAACGGTCTTTTAAGTCCAGGTTGCACCATTATTGAACCAACCTCTGGCAATACTGGCATTGGTTTGGCCATGGCTTGTGCCGCTAAGGGCTACAAATGCCTGATTGTTATGCCGGAGAAAATGTCTAATGAAAAAGTTTATGCTCTACGTGCACTGGGCGCCAAAATTATACGCACACCAACTGAGGCTGCTTATGACTCTCCTGAAGGATTAATCTGTGTGGCTCAACGTTTGCAAAAAGAGATTCCCAACTCGATTGTTCTAAATCAATATACCAATGCTAGCAATCCCTTGGCTCACTATGACGGCACAGCCGCTGAAATTTTATGGCAAATGGACAATCAAGTCGATATGGTTGTATGCACAGCTGGTACTGGTGGCACGATTTCTGGCATCGCTCGTAAGATCAAGGAAGATTTGCCCTCTTGTCAAGTTGTGGGAGTTGATCCCAACGGTTCAATCTTAGCACGACCAGAATCACTAAATACATCTAAAGTGGACTTCTATGAAGTGGAGGGTATTGGATATGACTTTGTGCCGACTGTTTTGGACCATTCGAATATTGATTTGTGGTCTAAGATTTCCGATAAAGATTGTTTTCCCATGGCAAGACGTCTGCAATCCGAAGAGGGCTTATTGTGTGGTGGCTCTAGCGGTGGTGCTATGTGCGCTGCCTTAAATATGGCCAAAAAGTTGAAGGAGGGTCAAAGATGTGTGGTTGTTTTGCCCGATGGCATTCGTAACTATATGACGAAATTTGTTTCCGACAATTGGATGGAAGCTCGTGACTTCAAACAAGTTAATAACGAACACAACCACTGGTGGTGGAATATCCCAGTAGTTGACTTAAAATTGCCCGAACCTTTTACCATTAAATCGAATGCTTCCTTCGGCGAAGCTATTAAAATAATGAAAGAGCACAACTTAAAGCAAATAGCTGTTTTGAATGAGAAGGATAAGTATGTTAAGTTGCACTCAACATAAAAACTAAAATTTTATAAATTTTTGCAGTTCTTTTCTAGGCACTGTGGGTGAAGAAACTTTAATTACACAAATTGTTAGCATGAACCGTCAGCTAAACGAAAATGTTGTTAAAGCGGCTGCTAAGCGCGTCATTCGCCTACCTTCAAATGGCATTTTAGGAAAATTGGCTCGTGTGTTGGAAGTTGATCCTTGTGTTGTTATCGTCGATGTAGAAAGTGAGTATTTAATAATAAATGCATCTATCTATTGCAATTAGACATACATACATATAATGATTATTTTATATGCATACTTATGTATGTGAACTCTTTTTAGATGGCAAAGAAGTTTTGAAGGGCGTAGCCACGAAATTCGACGTAATGTCTTTTATTGCCGAGGGTCCATCTAAGACAGCCAATGGCACCAACGGCACCAGTCATTAAAACTCTATCTATGTCTAAATATGCAATATTTACTTAAACGAATGTACTATAATTAAATCTATTGCTGTATACATATTTACATACTTATGTAGTATGTATGTACATGTTTTACTGAGTAAACTAAGATTTTTATATAAAAGTTCTTTGTAGCAAAAAATAATTAAAATTTATCTTTATTTTAATTACATACCTTTGTTATTCGCCCTAGTGAATGAAATCTTATTATCATTTTTTTTAATCTTATGTACATACTACATACATACATAGTATGTATGTATGTAGATTCTTGTAGCAAGATTGTCTAATTTTTTATTTTTGTTTGTAATAGCTGAAGCATATTCATATGCACTACTCAACTTATTTGGGATTTTTCAAAATTTATTTACACTATCAAAAAACACAACACTTATTTGCACATTCGATACATTTGCACTTTTGAAACATTTATTGTTAATTAATTTTTAAGCGAATATACTATTTTCCAGCATTAACGGTCGATATCAACACTCGCGGTACGACAACCCGTCACAAGATTGCATATTTGTACTTTCCGATCGATACTATAATATAAAAACAATCACGATGTATACGATCACCCTACTGCCTATCAGTGCAAGAAAGGGTGTTTAAATAAACTTATTTAAAATTTGCAATGGTTTCAAAATAATATAACCACAAAAATTATGCTTTAAAATTTTATTGATACGCTTCGTAGCTCGTTCAAAAAACAAGTTCACAACACAATTCTTTTGTATATGAAATGAAAAAAAAATTGTATACACTTAAAAAAATAGATGCACAAATATTCTACAAAATATAAATAAAATTTTAGCCAATCGATTAATGGACTGAAATTAGCAATGTTTGTTAATTGAAAATAGGCAATCGAAGAGTTGATAGAGTAATAATTAAACTTAATCGACTAAAAAATTAAATACCGCATTGTTTAACAACTCACACTCAGCCAGCTTTCGCTCACTTGGGTCCAGGTCACTTGTGATATTTGAAGCATTTCATATTTTCATCAATTTTTTTATTTTTAGATTTTTATCACTATTGCTATAACCTACATAACTAATTTCTAGTGTCCGTCCGAAAGAACTTTTCCAGACCGACCCCTAACTTCAAATCTTTTTCATTGAATAGCAATAATTTAGATTTCTTTCCGAACCCAACGTCGATCGGAATCAACTAAGTTCTAATCAAAGAACTAAATTCTTTCTTTAAAAATAAAATAACTTTGGTATTTTTATATATATATTTTTTTAAATTTATCAGTGCCTTCTTTAAAAAAATTTATAATTTTTTTGGCAAATTTTATAAGAAATTTCATTTTTATTTACTTAAAAATAATACGTGAAACTGTTTTGATTTTAGAACTTAAATTAGTATTGGACAGCGAGCTTTTGTCATATTTTTAATAATTCGATTCAAAACAACGATTTTCTTGAGATTCAATAAATTGAAATAATGGCTAGTCAATACCAGAGATTTTTTTAAAATCAAAATATTGATCAACAATTTCTATATGGTTTCAAATATTTTAAGTAAAAAATTACAATTAAATTATATATAGCAAGTATTAATTTAAAAACTAGTGAATACAGTGGAAAGACAAATTTCATATTGATTAAACTCCCCTATTGCTTAGATCCTTAACTTTATAAATACGCACAATCCAGTGCTCGGTAGTATAGGCTTCTTCCAACACATCCAGTTCGAAGTCCTTATTCCCAATTTCAGCGGCGCGCACTCGGTCATATCCGGGGGGTTTACCAGCCTCAGTATAAACCTGACCAAACCGATAATAGCACATTTTATACATAAGACAATTGAGTAACGTGGGCGATCCCTCTTTATCAACACGGAATTCACCATTAGCAGCATAATAATCCTTTTCTTTGATGTGAGCACCACGGTCAGTACTGCCACCAATGCGCACCATCCATAGGAACTTGTTTATATCGTCCGAAGAGTAACCAGTTAAGCCGCCAAAAATTACTAGGACATAATCAACATCCAATTCACGCATAATTTCATAGGCTTTTTCCTCCGATGAGGCCAGCGCTTGACCAACTCTTGAGATGTGTGTATTATTCCAGGTATTGTTGTCTACTAAAATTGTGCGATTGGCCATGGCTGTTATCTGATATCCATAATCCCACCAAGACATAATGCGGGCATTCTGGAAGGGAAAAAAATGTCTTTGTAATTATCATGATGAAAACAGTAGTAATTTCAATTTTTATTTATGTATATTTTCAGTTAAATATAGTACTCATTATGTTTCATACTCTTCCTATCAAGAACTTAAAAGTATTCATCATAAAAATTAATCCAAAAGCTATAGTTTACTCGCTATATTTTTATATGCAAACTCACCTCTGGAGTATTCATTTGCAGCCAATAGTAGGCTTCGCGAAAATCATCAAATATTATGCGGCCACCATCATGAGAACGAGCACTTAAAACTATGCTTGGCGATGAATAAGCCTCAGATGTTACCCAAGTGCAATGAAATGTGTATACAATCAACATAAGTGTAACAATGCCGACAAATGTAATAGCCACCTCCTTCTTAACCCCACCACTCTGTTGTTCCAATTTTTTGTATTGTCTACGACTCTCTACCGGCTTAGAAGATGAAGCCGCTTCCAGTGACTTAATGTGTTTGGCCAATAAGTGTGAGACAGCTATACCTGAAAGGACACACATAACCGGAGCCAATACCAGCATCAAACGTACCATGACACCGGCAAAATAAATGCTGGTAACTCCATACAAAATTATAAAAATGTTTGAATCAGATAGTTTGGAGAAACAGAAGTACAAGCCGGCCGGAAAAAGAAAAACTAGAATCTACAAAGAAAAAGAAATTTCATGTATTTTTATATGTACCTCATTAAATAAATAAGTAGCTCACATGAAAAAATATATGTATATGGGAAAATCTAATACATATCGGGAGCATATATGTACATACTTATGTATTAAAAAAATAAACAAAGTTGGCAAGACTACAAAAATATTAATTTGCAAAATACCGAATAGACAATATATTTTTCCTAATATTTTTAAAATATTTTGCCACAACAAACAAAAATATTTTTTAGTTAGCACATTTTTCGGTAAAAAATTTAATGAAATGCTTCTTGGAGCTTGGAAAAATTCGACGATCCAAAACAAGGCATATATCGCGAATATAAAAATAGGCATATATCAAACTTTATAATTTATTCATTGTTTAGAAATTTTTATGAAGTAATCGATTTGTTAGTGCATATTTTCCGTTTCACAGAATTTTGCTATTTAAGTCTTAAAAGCACATTTGCATCATTTTAAAAATTTATATAGCATATTCGATTCTTCTGTTTATTTTATGATTTCAAATGCAAGTATTTAGTTTACAGGTTAACTTCTCGTCGCGATGACGATTATTAATTGTGATCAAAGTCCTTAAAAATATATTTAAAATTTTAATATCAACTGCACCACCTTTTAAATTAATTACCCCTTTATGCAATAATAAAATATATGTACTATATTATTTTCAAACAAAACATTTTTGTTTCTTTTTAAGACATTATTTATCTAAATTTTTAGATCATATTTAAGGTTTCACTTGGCAGGAGGAATGGGTTTGTATTAACATATTTTGATTAAATGTATGCTCTCGATATGTAAAAATAGATGAAAATGCACGTTATGAATTGAATTTCTTATTTTCAGCGATCAAAGTGTGAAAGTAATCACTTCGTAACATTAAGGCGTACTCATTTCTAAGCAATGATTTCATCATAAATGAAAGAAATATACGAACATGAATAGCTTTTTAGAATAATTTTGAATCCTACCTGTAAATCAAAGTAGAATGATGACCATGATGTGGGTTGATGCTCTGAGACGGAAGCAATGATGGG
This sequence comes from Gymnocheta viridis, assembly GCA_956483585.1. NCBI lineage: Eukaryota > Metazoa > Arthropoda > Insecta > Diptera > Tachinidae > Gymnocheta > Gymnocheta viridis. Next base: position 46,414,203 of record OY101441.1, read on the forward strand.
AATATGATTTTTAGCATAAGAAGGATCTAAAAGAGAATAAAAACGTCCAGTCCATGGCGAGACTTTACCAGTGACCGTCAACAAAGTGCCGACAGTAAAAACAAACGTTAAAATTGTAGATATTAAAGCTTTAAACAAGGTTTCGAAATGATCTTTCGACATCCAAGATCGTAAATAGTCTACGAATGCATGAATTTGACAGAGACCAAATACACCCAATGCCTAAATAAAATAAATTAGTTACAATTTTATTTAAATTAACATTTTCTTAATAATAACTTACCAACATATGTTCCGAACTTTGTATGGGCTGGAAACCTACGAATGATATCTGCATGGATAAAATTGTGCCAACACAATATAAAGTGCTATAGGCAACATAAATACGATGTGAAAAGCGTCCAGTAAACATTAAGGCCAACACATGTAGAGGAATTAGATTGATTAGAAACACATAACCACCCCAAGAGGAAACCATATAGAAATAGGCCAAAGCTGACATAGACGACCAAAATATGGCTCCCGTTTTAACAGCTTTTATCCACAAATAATAAGTCAAAAGCATGCAAAATATGGCAATGCCCTCATTATCATATGAACCGGCCACAGATCTTGACATATAGCCCGGGACAATGGATATCAATGCAGCTGCCACCAGCCCTGCACCAGTGCTCTACATAAAAAATTTTTCAAAACAAACGTATTTCAATAATATACATATCCATATAACTAATGCTATGTTTAATTATTAAATAGTCAGCTAGTTTTATTAGTACTCATTATGTTTCATACTCTTCCTATCAAGAATTATAAAAAACTCATCATAAAAAATTTAGTTGCGAAAACTTAACCTTAAAATAATAATACTCACATGTATTTCTTTTGTCAACGCATAAGTGACCAACGTGGTGAGCGATGAAAAGAAGGGAGCCAAAAAAACACACACATTGCGTATCTCCACTGTGATATTTAACAGCCATAATATCCTATATAAGGCTGCAGATGTTATCATCAACCCTGGGTAAATGGTCCCACCAATTATACGTCCCAAGGGATACCAGGCGCGATCATCAAACCAATTATGAAACTTATAGAAACCATTTTCAGCCAAAAAACGAGTTGTTCGATAGTTGAAATATGGATCGAATTCATGGATGACGCTTTCAAAACGCAGAACAGAAAAAAGGCGCGTGGCGAATGCTTCAGAGCAAAACAACAAATAGGAAATAAAATTATTAAAATGAAAAGCATAAAATACAAATCATGTTATAAGCATATGCGGCGTACAACACTGTTATATATGTAAAATGGAACTCTGTCTATGTTAATTATAGTGTTGCATTTTCCATTACAGTTTTGCAAATGGTACAACAGAGCCTTCTTATACCATGGCATTTGGATAATGCAGTGCACAAGATATATTTAAAGGGTCTTTTATTTTGAATTATAAAAAATTGTAAATAATAAAAAATAATAGAGTGGACTACATCTGTTTGTGTTCGAACACATGTTTGGAAGCCAATATTTTAACACAAGGCTGAGCAAATATGTTCGAGAATAAGCTGTCAAATTTAAGTCATGTTTTGATTTTTTGTGGAAAAAAAGAATAAATCAACAAAAGAATTAATAATTATTAAATTTATTATTCGATAAAGGCTTTGATGATATCTTTTTTCAAAGAATTTCAAAAAGTTTTGTTAAGGGTTTTTAGCTAGTTTATATACCTATGTATGTAAATGAATTTTGTTGTTGCTTATGCCAAATCATCAGTAAGCCTTAAGCCATATTTTTAAGTTTCAAACCTCTTATAAGATATACTTATGTATGTAGATGTGGAATAGCTTTTAGCTAGTATTGAAGTTTTTGAAACCGCGAGCACGACCGACAGCACGGTTGGTCCAAAATAAATATTCGAAATCAAATGAAAAAGCCCCTGCAATAACATTATCTGATATTAATAGTTCTCTTCATTTTTAATCGGATGGAAAGAAAGCTGATTTCAAATTTCATGTTTTTGATATTCATCAATCACGAGTACACTTGAAACGTTGACGTGCTTATTTGATCATTTTCTGTGCACTTTATAAATTTAACGTATCTAACAGGTGGACTTATTTGCCTTGGAAAATATGAAAAAACCACCATAATTCACTGGTAGTCGATTAGTGCTGGTTCACCCAAATCATGTTTGACTTTTCAAGTCTTTGGTATTAGGAGGGAGGAAAACACTTTACTTTTTCCTTTTGTTTGTCCTCCGTAACATTATACATTGATTTTCAAGCAAAAAAAAAAAAAGATACGTGTGTGAACGTGAACGCAAGTTCAAAAGAAAATTGAGCAAAAACTGATTTGGTAAATTTGATGTGTCAACCAGCATTTACAGCCTATCACAATGGTACCGAACTGACGGACCCAAGTGAGCAATTTGAATGGTGGCTGCCTCATTAACCTAACCTAACAGCGGCTAAGTCATTGCAAAAATAGTTGGCGACGGCTACAAAGCAATCGGCTTCGCGAAATTACAACAAAAAATACATGTTTATACTCACACAATACAGCAGCTATTATCAAAATCGCCAATTTTATTAAATGTTCTTGTTTTTCCCATGTTAAAAATCTAGTTTTTGTTGAATGCACCGCAGTTTCCACCACCATTTTCGAGTTTAATCAAAATATTCCAATTTTGGTCAGAACTTAATATCCCACACCCCCTCACAAAAAACTTCCAATGAGTTCAGTAGAAAGAAAACTGACCCGGCGTCTTATGCCTGAATCAGTCAAGTTTTCAAATGGTTTTTTTATAACAAATACATAACTATGTATAAGTATGTACACTTTACAGATTGCTTAACACTTTTTTTAATAAATTCTTATTTAATTGTAACTTTAACTCGATAATTACAATAAAAAATTTGTATATTTAAGTGAACGAATTCGTGGCAAAGAATACCAAACGCCCAGACAACTGTCAAAATATAAAAGCTGATTAAGTGGTGCCATATAATCGAACTTTGGAAATGCTGTCATAGATTTTTAGAATAATTCGCAGAAATATTAGGCTTTAATTTAATTTCCATTATCCTTTAAATATCAGAAGGCATTAACTTTATATGGTATAATATATCGTATATATTAAAATGAATTTTAATACTCCGCCTAAACGGGTTAATGTAATCCTCAATATTTTATTTATATATCTGGCAATATCTACAGTGAGAAGTCAGAACAATTTTTAAAACTTTTGTTTGGTTGTTTGTATATTTGCGAAAATCTCGAAAATATCAATTTAAATTAAATAATTTTGAGTAGTTTATTTATTTACTTCCTTATTATAAATATTTGCAAGTTCATAAATTAATTAATTTAGGAAAATACATTGAAAGTGCAAGAATATTCACATTCTGCATCGCTGTTGGTTTCAGTTTCGCATTTGTGCAGAATTGTACGAAAAATTCGTGTTGGTTTTAATATACATATGTACATAGATGTTGTTGGCACAAACCAACAAGGAGCTTAATCACCTTGGGTGCGTTTTCGTGAGCTATTGTTCTGTCCCCACATGAACATAACAGAATAATAGAATAAAACTGTTGTCGCAATAAGAAAAAAGTATTTTTAGTAATGTTTTGCGGTTTTGTAGCACTTTTAAACTACCAAGTGGATTTTTAGTTGAAGTTGCTAAATTCGTATCCCATATCTTCTAATTTAGGAATGCATTGCTCTACACTCTGTAACTAATATATACAACTTGAAATATACTAAATCATATGGAAAGTTAAGCTGTTATTCCATAAGCTAAAACTTCCTCTATGACATGGACTAGAGCGGGTCTTCACAAGCCAAATTTATAAACGAATATTCTGTTCATGTTGTGACAAATCGATAGCTTGTGACAGTGCCTCTTCGCAAGGCATCGGTATACACAGGAGCAAACTTTATAAACTAATTTTATTTATAGACACAAAGTTAATTATAATTCTTATATAATAGAAATTAAAAAAAAACCATTATGTCATTTAATGTGACTACTACTGCAACAACGGGTGGTTCAACTTCAGCATCAGGAGGAGGTCGAAGCAATTACAAAGATATTTATGATTTATTAGAAAGGCTTTGTAAAAGTTTTGTTGGCCCCAAAGATAATCACAGTAAGTTATTTTTATTGTCAAAAAAATTATTATTTTAACGTGGTATAGACAAATTGCTTCAAAATATATTATCAACATTATATCTCCCATTTTATGTTGGGTTTAATTTGTGTGTTAAATTATTATTACATTTAATTGGTTCAATTGAAGTTTACTTGAAAATTTAATTTCAGGGGATGTTTTGCGCCACATAACCCAATACATATCAAACTGCCCTTCGGCTTTGGGATCTACACTGCCATATGATGAAGCTTCATTGGTATCAAAAATTACTCAACATCTTAATAGTATTGAGTCATCCGGTGCAATAACCTCGACTTCCGTTTTTAGAACGTCAAGCGGATTAAGTGGATCACGCAACAATTCAGCACTATTTTTGAATTTGCATGAACAATTAAAAGCCAGTGTATGTAAACTCTTTTGACAGATATCAATTTATCCAATATATACATATTTAAAATAATCAGTACGCCTCACAGGAATATTTGTGCCAAAAAGCTGGCCGAAAACACAAATGAATTTAAAAATAAGTACGCAGATCGATACACAACAAAATTTTACATCATATTCACACTTATTCCAGTTGGCAACATGGACGTCACGTCAACACAATACCAAAAAATTTTGGCTTGCCTACCCGTTGTCGAAAACAACTGACTATTATTGACAGGCTCATTTTGTTTTCTAAACCTTATAGAATAGAAGTACACTTTCATTAGCACAAAATTGTTCTCGAGATCGAGTAGATAAGCTCCAATTTTTTGGTATTGTGTTTACGTGACGTCGAAGTCGCCAACTGGAATAAGGGTGATTGTAAATTTTTAAGACTATGTTCCGATTTGTAGCTCTGATACACTGCTGAAGTCAGGAAAGTGAAGAAAATTACATGCGCTTTTGATGTTTTTTTTCGGTTTCAAGATTTTTATATAATTTTTTTGTGGATAAACGAATAATGGTATTACATTGTTTTTTTTCACTGAAAGATATGTTCAAAAGCTATTTCTGATATTTAAAAAAGAAATCTTGATTAATAATGTTGAAACAATTCCTTTAAAAATTAAAAAAGATAAATTTATACTCTTTTTTGCAGGTAGCAAATGTAAAAATTATGCTTAATACTACAACAAAATTTATAATCTCTAATTTTAGGCCCAAAAAAAGTTTGCGCAAGTTTGCGCCATTATTTTTAAAGATTTTTTTTAAATTTTCAAATTTAATTTTTGCTCATCAGGCACTTCTTCAAACACTTTTTGTATATGTTGAATTATTGGTTTTTAAAATTTCACGTCACTTTTAACACTTCACAATGTTATTACCTGCCTATAAAAATGAATTTGCAAAATGCTTATTATCGCTAATATTTATAAGGGAGTGTCCCACAGCCCCATAAAACAGTTTTTATTTATCTGCGCTCTATACAACATCATTTGTCAGAAAAATATGTATATATAATAACCAATTAAAGTAATTTTTAAACGTATTAATCTCTAAAATTAGTTTAAAAAAAGTAAAAATATGTAGGTAGTTAAAAAATACATAGGTCACCCAGGTACCAGACTACTCACTAACTAACGCATAGAAACATACGTATAAATATACATATCCATATATGGGTTATTGCATACATTTTTTCTCAGAACAGTTTTGTAACTTCGAGAGATAATATGGAAAAAGTTTACACAAGATTACAATTATTCCAAATAGAAAAGCAATCTGATGCTAGAGCCATTGACGGGAAATTGCAGTTTTTAGTTAGAAAATTATGCGAAATTTCAAGGAGATTGGGACATATAAATAAAAAAAATGATTAATATTTATACGTAATTGTTGAACTGTTTTAAGATATATATTGAAATGAAATTTTTAAGGCTTGAGTTCAAATCCGAGTTTACCCATATCTTCTTAATTTAAGAAATTATTTTTATTTGAAACAATTTATTCATCAGACTAGCAGAACGGATCAGTACTGATTTCGAGGTCGCTACACCATCTCATCAGCGTTCTTTTGTTCGATTTTACCACTTCTGACGGAGGATACTAGTGACTAGGAATATCAACTATTTAACCGTATTATTTAACTAATTAGAATACGAAAAGTGCAACTTATTCATTTCTTACAAGTTAAATCAATTTCGGTTAGTACGAAATTCCATCTCTGATTTTCAATTTTTCCGAATATTCAAAAAATAAAATAAATATAACAATGATTTCGACGTTGTTGGAAAAACATAAAAAAATCTGCCACTAGATTTTTTATATCAAATTACACTTAAAACTATCAAAAAACTCAATTTTCTAATTAAAAAAACACGTTTAATAATTTTGGACAGCTTTTTGACAAAAATACTCCTCTGCGCGCTCTAATGCATAAACCATGCAACATGTAAACGAAACCTGACGTACATTTCACCGATTACCTTGAAAAATTTTAAAAATATTCTGTAATTTCGTAACACGAAACTCTTTCGTAAAATATATGAAATGTAAGAAATTCTTGGATACCAAAAATAAAAATTTTAGGAACTTTGTCAGTTATGGTATGAACTCACCGTCTTTGTATTTGAATGCAAGCACTCCACCCATTTAGCTATTGCCTGCTTCACTCGCGAATGAAACCGTATTCCATAAACTACGGAAATATTTGTTATTTCTAATAAAGTCATAAAATAATAATAAACTTTTCTGGTTTATGTTATTCAAATCGCATACGAATGGTTTTCATTCTTAAAATTTGTTTTTATATTTCAAAGGCCTAATTTGTTTCCTCAATTTCACTATTTTTTTTGTCTTACCTTTTTCAATATTTTATAGCAATTGGACACAAAGCAAAGAAGTGCTTTATTGACGTTTCTATATTATATGGCTGATTCAAAATATACTGCCGCAGAAAATGGGTACAATCATTCTGGACCTGGTACGAAAAGTTCCGGCATGCAAAGAAATCGTAGTAATCCTAATACAGCTTTGCCTCCTAATAGTACTATGCCTTCTTTGAGGAGTCATCATTTAGGACAAAGCAATGTAAGCGATTTTTATTAAGTCTGTAATTGATACCAAAATAAAAGTCGTATATTTTTTCAAGGTATACAATTCATCCGATATTAATCATAAAATATCAATGCTACGCCAATCGAGCCATGGTGGAGGAAGTAGAAGTGGTTCCGAAAACGATGCGATGCCAACAGCCAGTGTTTGCTCTTCTGCAGGCAGCACCCAACTCACATTACGTGGTGATAATACAGACGTTAATAAAGTTGTGGAAGCCCAAAATAATCTCAACGATGATATTGTACAAAATGTTATTTATGCTTTTACTGGCATTCAAGGGAAATACTTAAAGAAAGATGTAGTTTCCGGTAAATTTAAATTAGACGTAAAAGCGAAATCTTTAAATGTAGTACAGGCAGGTATGTTGTTACGTCTAGCCGAGTTGGGTTATTATCACGATTTGGTACAATCTTACACGGATACCAAAAGCGGCTTATGTGCTTTAGGCTTAATGGGTCAAGGTTTTATATCTGCTTTAAAATCAGAGCTTACCAAATACTACGGCATGGTTGCTATGTTACAGGAACAACTGAATAAACAACGTCAAAGCGAAACGTTTGCCTTATTCAATTCGCCATCACGCCCGGAACGATTAACTTTAATGAAGATACTTGTTTGGTCTGTAGATCCCCTACAAAGATTACAACTTTTAGCTTCTATTGCCGAAGCATGTCAAGAAAAGAAAGGAGGTGCCTTAGCATCGACTGTTCATGGTTTTTTGAACAATGGAAATCCGATGGTTAAAAGCATTGCAAAAGAATTACTTTTAGCTATATGCGGCCCTCTCTATCAAATGTTAACTAAATGGCTGATGGAGGGGGAAATATGTGATCCTCACAGTGAATTCTTTATTGAATGTCTTCTTGAGGTTGGTCCAGACCGTTTGTGGCATGACAAGTATCGCGTACGTACTTCTATGTTGCCAAATTTCGTATCCACGGACTTAGCTCATAAAATTTTAGTTACCGGAAAAAGTATTAATTTTCTTTGCGAAATTTGTGAAGACAAACAACCGATAAAAGGCAGAGATGAGTTAAGGCACTGTATTGAAGAAAATGGTAAAATCAAAATTATTTATTTAATTAATTTGCATTAATTTAATTTCTTTCAGCTGAGCATATATTTTCATCGGTGGCTGATACAAAACTACATTCAACAATTGATTCAATATATTTTAATACATCGAAACGTGTTTTAGATATAGTTATGGGTCCGCATAAACTACTAGAACACTTGCAGGCAATGCGCCGTTACTTGCTTTTAGGACAAGGCGATTTCATTGGCATTTTAATGGAAAATTTAAAGTAGGAGTTAACAAAATTTATTTGAAAATCATTTATTCAAAAGTTACCACTTTGTTTTTCTTATTAGATGCGAACTTGATAAACCAGCCAAAGAATTGTATTCTTATGATTTGTCTTCCATTATGGACGCTGCAGTTCGATCCACAAATGCCCAATATGATGACCCCGAAATACTTAATCATTTAGACGTTAGATTAATGTCTCCTTGTGATGGTGATATCGGTTGGGATATCCTATCTCTTCAGTATACTGTGCGTGGACCATTGGCTACCATGCTGGAACCTTCGATGTGTATATATCAGGTGCTCTTTAAGCCATTATGGCGTATGAAGCATATGGAATTTGTTTTGTCGTCAAAAATATGGAAAGATCAAAAATGTAATGCCAAGGTAAGCTATAAGTAGGCACTGCTTATCAATATTTACTTTCTACGGAACAACTACGGAGATTTCATGTAAAATGTGATACTTAAAATCAATAGATTTTTCATAACTTACTGATTTAAGAAGAACTTCCTTATGATGAACTTCTCAATAGCGAATTTTTTATTCTCACTGGATTATTTATGATTTTTTATGGAACAGTTTACTGTATTACAAAGCTTATTGACAATTAAATTGAGTATTGAGATAAAAAAATTAAAAATAGGTATACTACATTATCCGAAACTTGGTCTATAGCGAATGCAAGAGAAATGTTTAAGGAGAATCGCGATATGAAGTTTCGTACGAAAGATTTTTCGTCATGAATTTCAAGGCTATTTTATTGACAAAGAAAATATGAAAAAGCCTAAAATAATTAAAAATGACGCCTTTCATTTTGCGGAATTTGACGCTCAAAAAAATGCTTTACATCCATAACTTCCTGCTATCAAAAATAGGAAGTTACTGATTTCACGATGAAGTTCATATACATGTGTGTATTATGTGTAAACCTCACATAACTTAAACACATCGACGTCATGTCACCACAATACCAAAATATTGGAACTGTCTACTCGCTCACGAGAACAATTTTGTGCTAATGAAAGTGTACTTCTGTTCTACGAGGTCTATAAAACAACATGAGCCTGTTATTAGGAGTCAGTTGTTTTCGACAACTGGTAGACAAGTAAATTTTGAGAATTTGCGAAAATCCAAAATCGAATCAGCTCTTAAACGTAAAAACCAACGTCGCCTGCTGCAAATTTGATAAATCTTGATTAATCGGTTTTTCTTTTTATAATTACTCGAAAAGTTCTTACAAAAACTCTTTCTTTCATCTCAAAAAACTGGAATGAGAAATTTATAATTTTTCTGGCGCTTTGTTGGGCTTGAGCTTAGCGGGAAGTTCTAGAGATGGCTTGCAAGGTCAACCATTTATCCATATATTTTTTTATAAAATAAGTTAATAGATATTCAAGGTTAAATTTTAAGCAGTTGCAAATTCTCGAATTGCTTTTCTTTTGCGAAATATTATTATTAGCATGATGAAGTTTTGTTGCTTATTTACTCAAATTATAAACGAACGGAGCTTTTGTATCGCGATTTGTTTATTATTCGATTACTATGCGGTTGAAATTAGAGAATATTCTGTTATGTTTAATTCACAAATTAATTTAAATATTTAAGTTATGTACATATCTATGTATTAAAAAATAAAATTAATTTCTCAGCGATTTCAAACCACATTATTTTAAACTACGTTAATTAAATTCAATTTTCAAAATATTGTCAAAGATTAACCATTATATAGTGATTGTTATTTCAACATTCAGTCATTTCTAAAAACAGTTTTAACAAAAAAGTTGACTTATTTGTGCTATTTTTTATATTTCTATTGTTTTGATTTTTTGCCTTCGAAGTAAACTTTAAATGTGCGATATGAAAAATTTGATAATTACATATATTTTTTATGAAATTGCACAGTTTAAAATAATACCATTTACAGAACAGGCATTTCAAATTATTTAGTTTTGGAAAAATTATTTATTATTACTTTTAATAAAAATTTACATATACTAGATATTTGTATGTGTGTATAACACAAAATATCAGACTTTGATACTGTAAAATCGAGGTGGTTCCAAAAGGCGCAAAGATGAATAAATAAAATGGATACATACTATATGGCAGAACATATACTATAGCATAATTTTACGGCGATTTGTGAATAAAAAATTTGATTCCACTTTACAATTAGTATATTTTAAAATCTCCAGATCTTACATTTTCAATTAAGATTATGGAGGCAGTAGATTACGCAAAGAAATTTCAATGTGATAACTAATCTAAACCCTTTTAAAATATTTACAATTTCTATAACATTTCCACATTTTTTTTTTCAATAAATACATTGCCCAGTTTCGTTTTGTTATCAATACGAACAATTATCAGTTTATATCAGACTAATAGAAACTAAACATCGTCAACATAATGTAGAAAGGCCCTAACTAGTTTTTTCAAAATCATTTTTTTATTTAATGTAATTATTTTTCGAACAATTTTGTTGTTAGTAGTTTTTTTTTAATCCAAAGTGATTATTATTTTGGCTAAAGTTCGTAACATTTTTAGTCAGAAGAATTGGACATGAGACAATATTTCAAAGCAACAAGGGAAATATTTCAATACATTAGGATGGACGGATTCCCGTATAAATATGGAAAAAAAAACGATTTAAAAAAAAGAAAGGGCCTTTCTATATTAACGTAAAAATGTGTACCAAAGGTTAAAAACAAATGTAATGCAAGTTTTATGGAACGTATAGTACAAATTTTTTGTTTATTCTAATCAAATATTTCATAATCTCACACACTTATTCCCCGAAAACAACAAGCAAATACTTATGTATGCATTTAATTAAACTTATGCGACTATAATTTTTTTATATAGAAAGATTTTTAGAGGTATTTAAAGTAGCAGGTGACTCCAGAAACAAAGTACATATGCACGAATATTTACAATTTAGCATCAGCTTGCTTCAAAAGAGGTGCCAATTTCTGGGTCAACATAATGTTACCGGCAATCTTAAGTTTGCCCTTCATGAAAGCTGCTTGGGGATTCAATTTGCCCAAAGCAATATCAACCATATCTTCGTCACTTACAGTCAAAGTGGTATCTACTTTAACACCCTGAGCAGGTCCCTCATAAATCTTAGCACTCTTTAAATCCAAAGCTAGTTTAATAACAAATATACAGATAATAATTGATTATTATTTTGTGAAGTCATGTTGTTAGGTGAGGAAAGCAGCAGTCGAATTTACAAAGGTGTCATTCATTTACATACACAATTAAATACTTACATACGCACATATGCAAAGAAAAACGCCCTTTGATCCCAATATATTTAAAGTTATTGGGAACTTTTTTAATTTATTTCAACAATATTGCTTGTAACTTACTCCATTCCTTGGCTACTTTGCCATCCTTGGTGATTTTGTATAAGAAAATACCATTTACAGCCTTAGCTTTGGCTTCATTGCCTTTGATGCCATCGCTAATTTTTTGAAAAACAGCATCAGATGAAAGAGACATTTTTTAATTTATTTTATAAAAACTTGAAATTAATGGAATTTGAAAATTTTAGGATTCTTATTTGCACGGACGCTTATGCTTGGAATGGACGAACTGAAATGTTAACTGTGTGAATAATCCACTTGATTTTATGTTAAATTTTTCATTTAGAAGTTGTGTACTGTAATATTAACATAATATATGCAACTCTGTTATCTTAATTTGACATTTTGATGTTAGAAGTGTTGCCATGTAAATTATATTTTTTGTAAATTCAGCTGGAACATAATAAAGACCTGCATGAATGGATTCACAAGTATTACAACTGTGAGTACAGCGAATTTCTACCTAATGCTGTGATGGTTTTAAAAACGCAACACACACGATACAAAAAAATTAAATGAGGGAAAGACCTCGTTTAAAAATGTATCATTCACATAAGCACCTCAATTCACACAGCAAATCAATGAAAGCGAATTGCTGTACAGCAAAATAACTTTTCGTTCCTTTGCCATTCAAAGTAGATCAAAATAAATTGTGTCAAGAAAAAAAAGGTGGGAGCGACCGAGTTTTGTGAAATTGTATAAAAATGGGAAATTTTTTTTTAAATTTTACATTAAAATTATTTCAATCTTTTCTTTTTTGCAAGAAGCGTTGTAGACAAAATGTATCTGATATCGTCCAAAAACATCATTTTTGGATTCAGGCTGTTGCGCATCCCCGATTTTTTTCAAGAATTATTTTTAATCTGAATTTATTCATTTGTGTATTTTAAAGTTTAAAACAAATATGTATTGAAAAAAAAATCGTACGTATTATTAAAAAATTGCTTTTATTTTTTTTAGCCTCTACGATTGATGGCCGCAGAATTAAATAAAGTTTTGTATCGTTTGCATTTGTTCACATCTGAAATGATACACTTTATACATCAAATGCAGTATTACATACTCTTTGAAGTAATAGAATGTTCATGGGCCGAATTGCAAGAAAGAGTGCACCAAGCTAAAGCGTTAGACGACATACTAAATGCTCATGACGAGTTTTTAAGTGCCATTAAATGTGGAGCGTTTTTAGACTCATCATCCGGCGACCTATGTCACAATATGGAAACTGTTTATGAAGGGATTATACGCTTAGAAGTGTGGCAGGATAAATTCTATGAATTGTGTTTCCGGGAGCTTAACGCTCGCAAACAATTTGAAAAGAATATCATTGAAACGGAAAAGACGGGGAAATTTGGTATTACTGCCGAAAAAAAATTGGAAAGAGATCAAGAGCATATAATTTTCGAACAAACTTTAGCCAGCTATCATAAGTCTCTGGAAAACATAGGCGGAGACTATGAAAAAGCAGTAAGATGCTTTCTATTGGCTCTCAACTCAAATAACGATCATAATTTACAACTATTTGGCATACGTTTGGATTTCAATGAGTACTATAAGAAGAGAGACCAACGTTTGGGTGTGCCCCTCACATTTGAACATATGCGCATGAGCAATGTTTATTTCAATAACAATAAGAGTTTATTAGGCAGCAGAATTTCAAGTATAAATTGACCCAAAGCTGTTTTCCACAGTGTCCATATGCCTTTGAACTATCTGGAAAAATATCTACATTCACATCATCCCGAAATGAGGAACAAAGCACAACTTAAAAACACAACTAACATTAATTGCGGACACAATAGCTGTGCCAAGCTTTGTAAGCCTAAACCCATGTCGCCTTATCAAATTACAGGTTCATATTTGAACACGTTGAATAATTACTTTGAATGGAACGTTAAAGAGTTTTACGAATACAGTTTTGATACCGGGGAGTTGAAACGTCCGTTGGTTTTTAAAGATCATAATAAAGACATGATTTTAAATACATGTTGTGAAATATTATAAGAACAACTACTCATTCTTTGTAAAATTTAATATAATTTAAATTCCAGTTATTTTGTCGCAAAAATGTGGAAAATTAATTCTTCTTGTTGTTATAAGTTTTTTCTAATTTTTTTGTATCTTTTTTATTTATAAATTAAATATTTTTTATTCTCCAATTAATAATTTTTTCAATTGAATAAAAACTTGTTTATTTAGATGAAAATATTTTGAATCGAATTCCTGATTTTTATAATTTTAATTTTTTATTCGTTCTGCACTTCGAATTCGATGGTGTTGATTTTACAACAAACACCGCCTGGTTGGCAGCAAATGTTTAAGCAGAAAAAGAAAACTTATTTAAAATATTTATACAAAAATAAGTCTTTCTCTATTGCAACATATTATTGTCTATAGTAAAAAAAATTTTAAAACACAAATAAAAAATTCTGAAATTCTGAATTCGACAGCAGGCGAAAACGAATTCGTATTGCAACATTTTCCCCATATTAGAATTGCAACAAAAACTTATACATATCAGAAAGGTGCATATTCCTGAACTTGGCCTGGCGTACTATAACTTTAAATTTTTATGTTCTTTGCACGTTCAATGTAAAATCAAAACATGTTTATAATTCTACTAAAAATTTTCAAATTTCGAGTAAATTGCAGGAAAATTTTTAATGTTTCGTAGAATAAAAGTGCATACGTATGTATATATTATTTTAAATATATATATTTATTTTATAAATTTAATTATTAATAATTTCATACTTATATAAAATCTAATGGATGGTTAAATTAACAAACGAAAGAATTATGTAATACAATTTTCAAATTCGATTGACAATCCCAATTGATATTTATCGTATTGTTTCAATGTATATAGAAATATTTTTTCTATACGAAATTGTTATTCTCATGTTACAGTTTACAATAATGTAATATTAGCTATAGGCTTGCATAGGTCCATATGTATATAGAATACTTATGAACCTAATGTTGTAAAACGTAACGCCTAATGCTGATTTTTTACTCTGGCTTTTGCATTTTAGAAAATCAGGATTTTATTTCCTTTTGTGTTTGAAGGATTGATTTTATAAACTACCAAATACATGATTATACAAATGTATATAAAATATTACTTTTCATCTTTCAAGTTTATTTTCTTTCATTTATTAACTATGTATGTATTTATATAATTTATATAGGTGTGTGTTTGTGTGTTACTTGTAAATAATTGTTCATAATTTTTTACAGTACCTTTAAAAGATGTTTCAATATTTTTTTATAATCTTATTAAGAACAATTTCCTTAAGAAAATAAAAGCAACAAATTATTTTGTTGTAAACTGAAAAAGAAATTGTTATAACATGTTATAACTGCGTGTTAGACACTAAAATTAAATGAGAGTCATTTTAAAATATTTCTTTACTTGGCGTTGATATGCCTAAAGCTTCTTCATAATCATGTGTTGGCGTGAAATCGGATGATTTTTTTTGAGATTTTTTCTTATCTTTGCTGTGAAGTTTTTCTTTTTTGTTCTTTTTTTTCTTGGAGGTAGTTGTTGAATCGGCATCTAATTCATTTTGTATATTTTTCAATTCCTTAGAAGACTTATGGGACTTTTGTTTATCTGTTTTTCCTAAGTCTTTAATATAAGAAGTTTGCATTTCCTCGATCGAAGTGCCTAATAAATTGGTATTATTTACCCTTGTGGCATTTCCATCGGTTAAAGATGATTTTGAAGATTTTTTATGAGAATGAGATTTGATTTTATCTTTAATTGCATTTTTATCCTTGGTTTTATCTTTTTTCTTTTCCTTCTTATGTTGATGTAATGTTGAAGAAGACGATTTTGATTTTGGTTGTTTCGGCTCTTCCAAATCTTGTCTGGAATTTTTTTAATATGAAAATGTATCGAAAAATTAAATTTTAGTTCTAACTCACATATCCAGTTCTATATCTAATGCTCTATGTGGATCATCCGGATCAAATTTACCATCCTTTTCATCATTATCTGATAATGAAACTCCCTCCGGCATTTCCAGCGTAGTATTGACAATGTGTAAAGGTTTGGGTTCTAAAACGTTTAAAAATAAATTAACATGTTCGTTCATAACAAACTTTTTAATAATGAATTAATTTCTTACCATCTTCTGAATCGGATGTTACGTTATAAGTGCTTTTTGATTTTGATTTCTTGCTCTTTTTTGATTTCTTGTGCTTCTTTTTGTCCTTGGCATTATCTCTCTCTTGCAAAAGATATTGATCTGAACGTTTTGTGGCTAAAAATTTTTTTAAAATATTGAAATTTTTAACTGCTAAATAAAATATTTTCTCTTTTTACCTCCAATTTTAAGTGGAACATCCAACGAAAGTTCTGCTATGGGAATTTCATCAATGTTATCGTATTCGGCATTATTTTGAAAATTATTGCTGCTAAGCGATCTAAACTTGGAGGCAACGTCCGGCGTTGAAGGCGAAGATTTTAAATAATGGGGATTATTCGATTGTTCAATTAAGCGTTGCATGCGTTGCTGTTCAATTTGTTCAGGTGTTAAGTCTTCACTAGTTTTTCGTTTAGCAGCTGAATCATCATAATGGCCCGAAGAACTTACAAACAGTTCTTCTTTTTCGTCATTCGATGAAGAAGAGGATTCATCTTCGGGTGGTGAATTTATCCATTCATCCAAATCCAGGCCATCTGGTAAAGGAACTTTGCGTTGGGCTTTCGGTGCTACCGGTATAAGTTCACCGGCAAATAATAAAGCCATCTCTTGTATAATTTCGATCGCCAGTGGTGGTATATATACACGTTGCTGTGGTATTTCTTTATTTTCAGAACCAATAAAATCTATATGATGATTACAGGAAGCATCTGTATCATGAAATTGAGTTCTTAACATTTCAATAAGAATGCAAGCAGAATTGGCACGTTCTTGTACTTCTATATCAATAGAACTATTAAAATCTTGTAGTTTTTCCAAAACTTGGTCGGACAGCTAGAAATTTTAAAGTTATAAAAAAAATTTTCCAATTTTAATTAACAGTACGTACTCTAGTCAAGCCATGAAGATCCTCATTTTCTAAATAAGTTGTTGCTAAACGCGTAAACAATTTAACTACGTTTTGCACAAAAACACCTTGTATATGACCGGGTACTTGTCGTGGTCTTAATAAAATATTGAGTGTTCGTTCAGCATCCCCTAATTCACTATTTATTCAATTTAAAAGCATTAAATATCTAATTCAATGTTAATTATGATTAAAAACTTGCTTGGAAAACTCGCCCACTATCCATGCAGCAGCATATAAAACCTCATACATAGAATTACTTTGAGATGAGACAGTAAAAGTATCCAAAAGATTCGTCATTTCATTAACAGCAAATTGGCGTACTACAGGCACTCGTATAGCAACATCCAATAATTGCTCCGCAATTAAATGCCCTTCAAGGAATCATACTATCACATTGTAGCCACACAAAAGAAAATATTTTCTTACCATGTCTTGATCCAGCCTCGAGTTGTATTAATTCTACCAGAACCGTCAAATACCACTCAAAGTTGGTAACATACAAATATGAACTTTGTGAACATATTTCGATAACTTTAAAAAGTAGTTCATCGCGATAAGCTGAACCTTCGGCCCTTTCCATATGACCCAATAGTTTTTTAACAATTTCCATTAAATTTTTCTTAGATACCATACCGTAAAGTAAATCTAAGGCCCGCAAACGTATAGACTCATCTTTGTCATCCAAGCAGGCCAAAATGAGATCTTTATGAGCTTGAACACTTTTAGGATGAGTTTTTAAAATTTTAGACATTGCTAAAAGACCCAAATATTTTACTGAAACAAAAAAGAAATAACATTTTTGTTATATACCCATGCAACAAGTTAAAAAAAAACTTTTTAAACTTACAATTCTGATCGGAGTCTTCAATTAATATACGCAATTTTTGTACACAAAGTTGTATAGAGGCACTATGGTTTGGCATACCGCTGCTTATGCTGATTAATACAGCAATAACAGTATTTATACATTCATAAAGCAAACTCATAGCAGACGTGCTATTTTAAAGTGTAAAAATTAAAGACGAAAATTAATATCTCTTCATGATTTTATAAAATTAGCAAAATATGAAAAAAATTTTAAAAATAATAAAAATAAAGCTTTTTAGGTGAAAATGGCTTTTGCTTGAAAAAAAAATTAAAATATTAAAAAAAAACATGTTTAAACAATTTATTGCATTACATTGAAAACACACATACGCTCATATAAAAATATGCAAATTACAAGGAAAAATAATTTTTGCAATTGTTTGATTGATTTGAATTGATTGGTATGAACAAAACATAAACTTGCCTATGTATAAGATTTGTGAGTGGTTCTATTAATTTCTTTCCTAGCCGGGGTTCTAAAGGAGTTAAAGCGCCAAACTGCAAATGCAAAAAGAGATAAAAAAGAAGAGAAATGATAAAACAAGCTCAATAAAGAATACAACAATAATATATATGAACTTATTTTTTAATAGTAGTAATATTTCTTTGAGATGATAATCCTTGCATAGAAGAAAATGAACTTGATTAGAGAAAGGGGGAGAGTTAGAGAGAATGGAAGAGTATATTTATATGTTCATGACTTTAATGATACGATCAACGTTGTCACAGAGATTCAAGAAAATTTTCTTTAAAAACTAACATTGCTTCTTTATAGCCTGAAAACTTACATACTTTTCAGGTCAGACAATTTTCTTAGAAAACAGAAATGAAATTACAAAAGTAATGAGAAGTCCTGACTGGAAGATGTTAATATGACTGCTTGCTTATAATCAGCTATCGAAAAGAACTTGTTCATTCGGTTTAGGTGTTTGAATAAAATAATGTTGCGTTTGTTAGCAAAGGAATAATAAATAATCTTAAACGATTTTTTCAAAAAAGATAAATAATATTTTTTTTAGTAATTTAGTAATTTTCGATCAAAATAAATGTTAAAATTTGTATTCCAAAATAACATTTGGCTCTTAATCTTCAATGAACAACAAAAGTTAAAATTTTATTTTTATTTTCCGATCAAAAAAAGTTTAACATTATTTTTTACCGAAAAAATAAAATTTAAAATAAAATTAAAATAAATTAAATTTAAATTTAAAATTTATTTTTGACTGAAAAAAGAAGACAAATTTTAACTTTATTTTTGACCGAAAAACATATCGGTGAAAAATAACCATTATTGACTTTTTTGAAAAAAAGTAATAATGTTTACGGTCTCTTCTTATAAGTACGCAAGGATTAATAGCTGCAAAAGGTGGCTTATTTAGCCATATAATTTAAAAACATTTGTTTATTTTTAATGTGCATAATTTTTCATACGATTGAAAATAAAAAAGATTTTTCAAATAATACTGAACTTCATCCTAAGAAGTACTTTAATTTTTTTTTATTAAAAAGAAAAAATTGTTCGTATTTTTAATCGTCTCCATGGAAAATTATCGCAAACTGAAGAATGAAAAATTATCCAAAATTGTTGTGGTTGTTTTAATTTGGGGGCGTTTTTCATATAGCCTTCTTAAGTATCATACTTGACATAATATGTTATATATTGTGCTTAACCAAATGATTTCTAACTACATACTTTTTTATCATGTTTTTAATACTCTGATCATTAAATTAAAATGAACATCAATTTAAAAATTAAGTATTTTTTAAATTTATTAATCGAGATTGCCTCGATATCTTCTTTCAAAGATTTTCAAAAACTTAAAAATATATAAAGTTTTGAATTTTTGTTTTTAATAAAAATATTCGAATTTAGAGAAACAGGCCCTTATAATGTAAAATTCAGTAACACCAAAAAATATTTTCTTTTATTTTTATAAAAATTAATCATATTTGGAACATTGTCTTGATACAAAAGGAAACATTTCACAATATCATACATACTTGTATATCGATATTTCGATTTAGAAAACAAATATGCAGAAGAAGAAAAAAGCTGAATAAAATAACTTCAAAAGCCTGATATGTACATATATAGGTTTAAAGTTATAAAATATGTGAATTAGTTTTTTTTCTACATTTATTATAGTTCGCCAACTATATGTAAGATTTTGTAGTGTTTCTTATTAATTTTGTGCCTTCTACTTTAAAATTTTTAATATTTTAGATATGCCTATTCTAAATGAAGGTAACTAACGTTAGTTATAATATATATAATATTAAATTTTAATATGCATCTTCTCGCTTTGGTATGAAAGAAAAAACTTCCGAACGGGATACAAAAACGATTCATAATATGATTGATTTATTATTTTGATTTTATGAAATGTGATCACTTTATTAACTACATTTAGATTTTTGTTATTTTGTGTGTATTTAAATTTTAACAGATTTCAGATTTCCTTTGAGGCGTTTTGTGTGTGAAAACAAAAATTTAAAAGAATTAATTCTTTAAATTGCTTTTTGCGATCAGCCAAAATTGTATAGTATATTAGTAATTCTATTGAACCATTTCCAGATAGAAGAATTAATTAAGTTACATTATTTTATTTTTATTTATTTTTTCCTATACAAATTGTGCGTGTTTTGTTCGACTGATGTTTACTCCTTAAAGACAATTGATTTTAAATATACAGTATACGAATCTCTTTTCAGTTTGACAGATAAAGCTTTCTTTTAGCAAAATCGGCATTAAGTTGTCTGTTCAAAATAATAGGAGTATTCTCCAAATTGCAAAAATGGTAGAAAAATTTCAAATTATTCTCAAAAAAGTTGGAAAAGGTCTGCAGTTGTTTTATTTTTGGTGACAATCTCAGCACATCTGTAAATTGCGGGTCAATGACATCACGAGATTGTTGGTAAGGAAATTCGTCGGCACGCAACTTATAATAAATTCCACATCTTTTTGACATTCAACGACCTTTTGTCTGAAGTTCTACCTTACTTCTCCCTATAGATGTTCAGGTCAGGGGAAAATGAGAATTTCACGACATATCCTCATCTCCATCGATCTTAGACCACTAATCGATCGATTGTTCTTTTATGAACTGGATTCGTTATAAATAACTACTATCGCCATATTTTGCACCACCATGATCTACCGTTCTGCTTGTGCATTTTTCTTTGCGTTTTGTTTTGGGAAGCAGCCGGGCATACCGTCTAGAACCAAACAAAATGAGTTTGATTTCATCGGAGTACACCGATATGCTCTTGGCAGTTGATATGCTTTTGCCTAATCCTTAAGCGTGTTATTTTCATCTTGCTTTGTAAATAATGGTACGTTTCTTTGGGTCTTAGCAAATAATTTGTTTTAATTCAAGCATCTATGAATGATAACCGGCGAATTTATTTTTTGATCATGTTTCTAGATTTGAAATATTTTCTATTTAACAAGTTTTCGCAAATTTAACACTCTTATTTTTTTTATCAATGGACTCCAAAGCATGATAATAAAATTGCTAAATTATATCATAAACATAAGAGTTATGATGATAATTTTTGTTTTATTTTTTAGATTTTGTTGTAACTATCTTTATAATATCACATGATATCAAAGTTTCCCAAGTAACAAATTGAACATAGCAAAACATGAGGAAGCCCCTCGCCTACTATTTTGAACACAGCTTCATTTTGGCGGGTTCCCAATAATATTTTCTAGATTTGAGAAACGTTTTATTGGAGTAAACTCCAATAAAAATAAAATACAACATTCCATTTGTAATAATGAGCTTAGGAATTTTTAACAAACATAATCTATTTGGAATTAGTTCAATAGATATCTAAAACCTGTGGATATAAGCTTATAAAATCTCTATGGTAGAATGGTTTAAAAGAATGTTAAATTTTAATTTTTCAACCCAAAATAAATTTATTACTTTTTTTGATCTAATAACAATTAATTCTTTCCAAACTTTGTTGAAATTTAAAAGACAAAATAAATTAATAAAAATTAATAAAATACACTACAAAACAAGCATATTTAAATAAAACAACCGAATCAAATAATATACCAACGTGAAGGCAAGGTGGGAGAGGAAAGAAACAAAACGGAAACAATTATAGCTAATTGAGAAATTAATAAACAAAGTCAATATCAAGAAAGACACATGATCCAAAAAACATTAAACAAAAAATATTTGAAAAAGAAAAAAATTATAGAGAAACATATTTAAACCTGGAAATAATTTCAATCAAAGGTTGAGTTAATTTACGTCCCAACGCTGGTTCGATAGTAGTAAGGCTGGCAAACTTTTGTTTGTTTTAAAATTCGAGGAAGGAAAAGAAAAAGTGGGAAGGATATAAAAATAAGATTTTGTTTTAAAAATCAGTTTAAATAAAACCAAAGCAAAATCGAAATAAAAGTGTTGAATTCATATTGTTCTCTCTTTGTTCAATTTTAATAGTGAGTTAAAGATAAAAACATAAAATGGGTAAACTCACCAATTTAATAATTTTAATAAGCATCCAATTATTGGTTGATGTTGTCATTAGCTTAAAAAATACAGGAGCTAAAGGAAGATAATTTTTAGGATTCTTACGTGCTAGTTCACAAACAACATTAACGGCAGCAGATTGTACACCTAAAAGTTATTTTTTTACAAAAGATAAAAAAACATTGTTGAATTAATTGGAAAAAATTTTGAGATTTTTTTTAACCTGGGTCAGGATCTTCTAGTTTCTCTTTTAGTTTAGGAAATGCAGGTTTTAAAGCTTCAGGATAACGTAAGAATACTTTATACATCATAAGGACGGCTTTCATGCGTAAATAAGGTTTAGTAGAACTCATCTAAAAGTATCAAAACAAATACAAACATCAAAAAAGTCAAACATATTTTACACATTTTTGCTACTTACCAATGTCATAATGTCATTTGCTAAATCTCTTGATAAGTCGGGTGATATAAAACAGCTAAGACCGCTTAAGGCCACACCAGCATCATATTGATTTTGCGAGTTCAAATCTTTACGTATCATATTCGTAGTTAACATCAGAAGCTGGAAAAAAAACAAAACATTAGTTGAAAGATTAATTCATGTAAATTAAAAAAAAAATCATTTCTCCTTACCTCACTATCTGGATGAAAACATTGACTGGCAGCTAAATAACCTATTCGTTTGCAAGTAAATCGCGATGAACTCATTACTTCAATAATATTAAAACCAGCCCATGAAATATCATATCCAAGCATTTGAATCTTTTTATAATGAAAGTGTACAAGAAAAAATGTTTAACTTAATAATATATAGAAATGTATCTACTACTTATTTTTTAATAAAAAATCAATAGTTAGCATAAATGTTTTTCTTATCAATGAAAGAACGATGATGATGCTACGTTTAAATAATAGAGACCCTGAAAGGTTTTTGTTTTTCTAGTGTCTGTGTAAGAGCTGCTGTAGTCTTAAGAACACTTTAAGTTTTTTTGTGTTTTTCTAATGAATTTTTTTATGTGTGCAGTAAGTATGCCATTTATTATTTGAATTTATTGCGGTTTATTCTTTTTTTATTGTAATATTTATTTAGAATTTGTTATTATTATTAATTATTTGAGGTAGGTTCACATATGATGTTCATTTAACTTACGTATGTTAATTTTGCCACAGCATTGCATTTAACATTTATATTGTCCTGTCGTAATTCCTGCTTTATTTCTTCAATGCACTGAGAAATGTATTTTGCCTGAAAATAAATATTTGTAAAAATAAAAGTAATATACTCGTATAATCACCATCATTTTTATTTCAAACAATTTAGAAAATAATTTTCCATAAAGCTGAAACCAAACATATAGCAGTATTTTATTTACCTGCGCTCTATACAACAATATTTGTTAGAAAAATATATATATGTACATATGTACATACATACCAAACTAAAGTAACTTTTAAAAGCATTAGTCACAAAAATTATATTAAAAAAAAAAAATATGGGTACATAAAAAATACATGGGTCATCCAGGTACCAGACTACTCACTAACTAACGCATAAAAACATAAGTATAAAAATACATATCCATATATGGGTTATTGCATACACTTTTTCTCAGAACCGTTTTGTAAGTTCGAGAGATAACATGGAAAAAGTTTACACAATATTACAATTATACCAAATAGTAAAGGAATCTGATGCTGCAGCCATTGAGTAGAACTTGCAGTTTCTAGTTAAAAAATCGTGTGAAATTTCAAAATCTCAAAGAGGTGGGGACATATGATAATGACGTTTTTATTATTATAACTTTTTCATAATAAAATATAAAATAAATATTGTAAATCTATATCCATATATAAAAAACAATCTGTGTTTGTTTATATTTTAATAAGTGGAAAATAAAAGTAAATGATAATAAAACGCAGGCCATAATATTTCCATATAACAAGTCACCAAAACGTATTAATACTAAAATTCTGTACTGTAGAGGAAACGTGATCCCCATCAAAGATGATATTAAATATTTAGGTATCACTTTAGATAAAAAACCTAAATTCAAACAACATGTATATTACATATGTGATAAAGCTATAAGTGCTGACGTGCTCTTTACCCCATACTTAATAGAAGGTCTAAGCTCAACCTTAAAAATAAGTTATTGTTGTATAGCATGTGTATTCGACCGATAAATACTTACGGCTGCCCAGTCTGGTTTCACAGAACTGCTAAGACACATACAAAAAGGCTTCAGGTTATTCAAAAGAAAAATTTAAAAATAATTCATAATCTTCCTCTAGATTCCCCACGGACTTACTGCACAATAGATTTAAATACAAAAAAATAAACACTTTCGCCAATGATTTGACGCTGTCATTTAATGAAAAATGCAGATTGTCTAATTTTGAAAAAATAAGAAATTTACTAAACAGTCGCTGAGAATCTTTTGTTAAAAAAGAATCTTACTAGCGATTGTTTTACGAAATTTCAATATAACATTTTTCGAAGTTTGTAACAGGTTTTTGTGACATATTTTCCTCAAGACGGTATTATTAATACTTTCCTTATTCAATTATTAGATTCAATTGTTGTAATACGCTTAAGTAAAATCTCATAATATTGTACCTTATTTAGCTTATAAGATTCGTGAATAACACATTTTAATAATTAATCTGTATTTGGTTATTTGTTTGTTACTTACTACGACTGATGTTTTGGAAATTTCGCGACTGTTTCAAAAGCAAACCAAAAATTTTCCCACTAGATTTTTTGAACCAATTTACACCTAACTATTAAAAAACTCAATCTTTTAACTAAAAAAAACACGTTTAATAATTTTGGCCAGCTTTTCGGGCCAAATACTCCTCTGTGGTGCGTTTAAATTAATGAACATTTTCTGCTCAAGAGCAAAAACAATACAAAACTAAAAGGGGCCAACAAAATGAGAGCAACCATGATCCAATAATTATTATTGGATTATGAGAGCAACCGTTACGTTTTATTTATTTTTTTAATGTGATTTATACACATGTCTTTTTCCTCATTTATAAATAACTAGTTTTAAGATACACATTACAGAATATGCTCTTTAGAGATCCTCGAGAGTCACAAAGGAGAGCACCATAATTTTTTAGTATTCTTGTGGAGCATTAATACAATAAAAGCTATGTAGCTACGTTAGAAATGAAGATATTGAATTTTAAAATTGGGAATCTCCATATTTTCGGCCTCTGTCGATTTACGGGGCTAAAATTTTTTTGTTTTTTATTTCGTACCTATAAAAAATAAATCAAAGTTAATCAAAATCGGTTGGGGTCAAGAAAATGATGACATTTTTTTTATTGATTTGACTTGGAAAGACCCAAAACTAATGTTAAATCAAGAAGAAAGTCACGATAATCAAAAATTAGTTTTATAAATTTAAACGAATAGAAAAATCAAGATCCAAAGATATACATACATAAGTATGTACATATATATGTACTATGTAAGTATCTACCGGAATGTGGTTTAAAATAAGGGTAAACAGCTATGAGCAGTAAAACAGCTTTTTACTTTGGAAAAATTTAAAACATAGACCGTCAAGTGGATTTACAATAAGTAAAACCCAATCCATCAACCTCCAGTTGCCCACGACATACAATACTTGCATACATACATACATGCATATGTATGTATGGACACACATATGTACATATATTCTTGCATTGCAAAATACATAAAAATACTATAGTTAAAAAACGATGTTGGGGGTGTGGGTAACGAAGAACTTAATTAGCAAACATTATTTTAATATTATATTGTAGTAGACATACATACATACGTACATATGCAATTTACATATCTTTATAACTTACCTCATTATCCTTGTTGTTGCGTATACCACGTACCAAATCTGTTAAATTTTTGTCAAACATACGCTCAAAATTGCCTTTAACTTTTTTAAGTGCCATTTTTTAACACTTAGTAAAAAAACTTAGTAGGTATATGGATATTTTTTAGTGGTTTTCCACTTCAACAAATTTACTTTTTCTATTTTCTTTGTTTTTACTTAAATAACACGAAAAAATAATCTAAAAGCAATAATACTCAAACCAACTTTGATGATGTCGACGTCTCTTGAATTGATTTTTTCTGCACTTAATAATGCACATTCACTTCTTTACCGTGCATGCAAATTATTTTAAAGTTTTTGTTTCTAGCAATTTTGATTTTAGCTAATAAATTGAAGTTTTGAATATTTTACACATTTTTTAAATATGTTTTAACATTTAGTAAATACAAGTTTTATGCGAATAGTTGAAGAATTTCTCTTTTTCTTCTTCACTTTACAGATTTGTTTGCACAAATGCCTTTGCAGTCAAACACATTTATTAGGTGATGTTGATAACACAGCTGGGCTAATTTTTTCGACTTACTGGAGGCTCGGTTGTCAAAAGTTGATTTTTTGTGATTGTATTTGTTGCAGCCACATTTCCGCCCAACGCATTCGGTAGTGCGCCATCCAATGCACACATTATGTATAGTGCACAAAACCATTCGCAATGTTTTTACTCCTTAACTTCACTTAATCATAAAATAATGAAATTTGAAGCTTGGAAGTTTTATCATAAGAGCTTCCCGAATTTGAAAAGAGCAATAATCAGAAAAATCTTGGAGCGATAAATTTTCATCTAGGACGAATACGGTGTCCTTTATTTGTATGGAACCTATACCTATAGAGCTGAAATTTGATATTCGGGTAATTAATTAGAAAAATGACATGACGTGTGTAAACGCAGACTTACTGAGAGCAATCCTGATAAAAAAAATCATTTAAAAACATCAGAAAAAACAAGTAAACACATATATGAAAACAACAGCCACCACGGTTGCTTTAAAGTCACCTGAAAAATCCATACGATTTGCTTCCACCTTTTAAATATACTTGCTTTTATTAACACAGGGATGGTACGCAAATCATTTTATGGCAACCAATGCAAGGTTGTACTCAAAGTATACATATGTATTCAAGTAAGATTGTTTCTACACCGACAAAATTAGAACGAATTATTTTTTCTATTGCTCCTAAATAGTCAATTAAAACTCAAATAATATGATTTTTTTACCCATTGAAAGCTTTCCTACCGCAATTACAATCTTTTCGCTGTAGTCGATCTACAAGTTTTGGCTTAGATGCTAATTTTGAAAGATGGTTTCAAGCAAGCAATTTGAATATTATTTTTGGAAATACCGTTTGATTTACTGTCTGTTTAAGAACACTATCGAAAACTGTGGTTTATTTTACTTCTCAATTTTACAATTTATATCATTCAATAAAGTAAACAATTTGAATTATAATTTTTAATATACTAGCGACACCCGTTGCTCCGCTGCCCAACAAAATAAAATGAACATTTATTAATAAAAGTATATACATACATACATTAATACATATGTATGTATATTTTTATTTGACGCCATTCATTCAACCTGCACCTTTTGTTTTCAAAGTAACGCTAAATTTAAAAACTCTTGATATCATATTTATTCATATACATATGTATATAGTACGATAATTTACTTTGTATTGGAAGTACCACTATGCCTGTTCCGAATCCGCCACTTTTTTGCCAGACTTTTTTCAAAGTAGCCCACTTCAAGTGTGAAGACTCTCACTGTTGTAATTCTCTAGATATATATGTACATACATAATTAAAAATTTTTATATAACGGGGTACTTTTCTCCTGCCTTTAATACGCCAGGGTTATGCCTGCCTACGTACATTATTTTCAAAGCAATCTGCACCAAATTTGAAGTCTCTCACTCTTGAAGTTCTCCGCATATAGCATATCTTTGAGGCGTACCCTTATACTGCTTCCATTATCGCACTCGGATAAACGGAATGGCAGCGCATTAAATACGAACAAACAAACGAACAAATATTAATTTTTATATATAATAAGTGTTAAATATCTTAATTAAATAAAACCAGAATAAAAAATTTAATTTGAATTTTTTAATATAAGTATATTGTATTAAAAAACGATTTTCATAAGATATAATCATTGGTATTTTTCATTTAATATAAAACATAAAGTAATTTGTATTTGTACCACTAACTGAAATTAACTGAAAATATAAAAATTTAAACTCATTTGTATCATATTTGTATATGCATATGTATGTATTATTGACTACAATGTAAAACAAATCAACAACTAATACAACATAAGGAAAGATAATTTAAAGTAATAGTAAAAATAAAAATCTAAAAAACACATTATTAAATTTATTATACGAGACAGGTCTCGATCTTTTTTTTAATTTCAAAAAGTTTTGTATGTTGAGGTTTTTAAGCTGGTACATGTACTTTATTGGTGTTAATGTCAAATCATCAGTAACCCTTAAACCATATTTTTGAAAAGTTTCAAACCTCATCTTATAAAAAAAGCTTTTAACGAAAAGAGGTTTGAAACCTTTCAAGAATAAGGTTTAAGTCCTACTGATGATTTGACATTATCACAAATGAAATACATGCTTAGAACGCTCAACAAACAAAACTTTTTGAAAATCTACAAAACAATTACTTTTTTAAATAAGAATTAAAAAAGAAAAACACTTAAACAATCTTCTTTACTCATTAAAGTCGTATCAAAACTAAATAAAATCGAATTCTACATGCAAAATATCTTAGAATAATATTGTATGTATATATAAAACGTAAGTATGTGGTTAAAAATTAAAATAGTCCAAACAATTAAAAAATCAACAACACGATGATTTTTCCGGTTCTGCCACTACCAAATTAAAATCCAAACTATTTGGTCGTGGAAAACCTGTCTTAATTCCATCCCAACCATCTTCGACTTTATATTCACCAGATCGTATCCGGGCATAAACTTCTTGTGTTACCGTACGAAATGCTTCCTCTACATTTACACCAGTACGTGCAGAGGTTTCAACAAAATGCAAACCATGTTGTTTGGCAAATGCTTGGGCCTCTTCGAATGTTACTTCGCGCTGACCTCCAGCATTAACCAGATCCAATTTACAGCCAACTAATGCAAAAACTGGACGATGTGGTTCAATGTGTCGTTGTGCCTCCATCATCCATAAGGGTATATGTTCAAAACTGGCATGATTTGA
This sequence comes from Gymnocheta viridis, assembly GCA_956483585.1. Taxonomy (NCBI): domain Eukaryota; kingdom Metazoa; phylum Arthropoda; class Insecta; order Diptera; family Tachinidae; genus Gymnocheta; species Gymnocheta viridis. The sequence goes on from OY101441.1 coordinate 46,443,618, forward strand.
TATATCATAAACCAGTAGAACGCCAACTGAGTTGCGATAGTAGGATTTAGTTATTGAACGAAAACGTTCTTGACCAGCAGTATCCCAAAGTTGAAGTTTAATTTGCGTACCATCTTTCATTTCAATTAATCGGGCAAAAAAATCAACACCAACAGTAGGATCGGAGAGCTAAAATATAATTAAAATAACAACTTTAGAATTTGTTGCAAAATATTTTTAAATATGTTCGTAGTTAGTGAAATTTTGTTGTAATTTTAATTTATGTTCGCATGCAGTTGCAAAAAGTATAATTTACCACCAAATACTTCAGTGTCCACATTAGATTCAACAGAAAGATATTAATCAAACCAAAACCATCGGAAAATGTTCATTATTAGCGGCAAAACGTGAGCGTAACAGATGGATATAAAATCTAAACTACAGCACATTCGTTGTATAACGGGAGTTACTTTACTAGCATTATTTTTTGTGTACACTTTCTTTAATATACATACTTACATATGTACATATATATTTAAGTTTCTATTGAACATATCGCCCCTTTATTGCAACGTAGTCATCTCTCGAATAACCTTGTGCTTGAGAAAGGGAGTTAAAAATTTTTAATTAATCACACATCAATGGAAAAACAAAAAAATATTCTCCTTCCAACAGGTGAGTAAACAAGATATTTGTGTGAATTTTTCACAGAAGATGAAGAACGATAAGATGAATAATTCTGCATTCTTAGCTCAAAAATCCCCTTTTTGAGATATGATTACCTTGCAATAAAGGTGCGATGTGTTACCGCCTAGCTCAACCCTCAACAAGCAAAACTTTTTGAAATTAAAGTGTTCATTATTTGAACTTTGTTTCTTAATTAAATTAAATTATTATAAAATAAAATTATTTGAAAAACATGTGCATTTATTTCGTTGATTTTCATAGAAATATTAGTCGTTGTCAGTGACGCACATGTTTCATTTGGATTATTACATGAGAATTAAACAATTAAAATCTATAAACTCAGCTTAAAAATTAATAAGTTAGAACTATTGAAATATTTGGGTTTTCGCGTTCGATCAGCTTTGGGTAGCTTTTAGAATTTGAAAGAGTAAATATCCGAATTCATCTGGAACACACCGAAAGATAACAGGTTTTCTTTATACTTCCACATGTTTGCAATAAACACATTTCATCCTTAAAGCGTAGGATATTTTGCTCTGTTAATTTAATTTACCACACTTAAAGATTAAATTAATAAAATGTTGGTAGAATATTGATGAAAAAAAAAAACAATTTAATATTGAAAGAAAAATTGATTGCTGTCAGTACCACGATGTCACAATTATTCGTTCTTACGTACAATTACAATTAAAACAAATTCTAAAATTTTGTTTTTGCTTTAAATATAATTGCACGAAAGAACGAATACTTTTGACATCGTGGGCCTGGCAGTTAAGGTTAACTTAAAAAATTCTAGCCTTTCTTGTTTCGCTTCTCACTAATATAAACATTTTCCAAAACCCCATTTTGATTGAATTGATATAATTGTTACTTGCAAAGTAAAAGAAGTTCAAAGTAAAAATATTTTTAATGACCAAGAATAAAAAAACTATCATTCTTGTTTAACACTAATATATAATCATATATGTATGTATATAAGTCGTTATAATTATAAGCAAATCAGCACGCGAAAAAACGCTATTTAGTCTGAAAAAAGCATTTTTGCAATGGCACAATATTCTCATTTTAAGTGGTAGAGGCCTCCACTAACAAAGATGGGATCAACATTTAAAGGCAAATAAAAATACAGTATTTTTCGTTTAGCTGCATTTCACTTAACTGCATTTTTCCGTCAAACTGCACAAATGTGTATAATGGCAAACTTTTGTTAGAAAATAAAACGTCTACGTGCATCTTGTTTAAGTGCATATTGTGGACAACTGCATTCAATTTTTGGTCAACAATATTTATTTTTAATACCAAATAATTTACTTAACTGCCTCATTAAACAAAAAATCATTATTATGCCAACAATAATAAAATCGCAATTAAAAAATAGACATACTAAGTTCCAGAAGAGCTTTCTTGCCACGTGAAAATTTTTGATTTTAGAGGGAAGACCTGAGATGGCATGTGGCGCACAGAATTTGCTGTCGGCTTAAAAATTCACCAGCGAAGAAGTGTACAAAAAACTAAAAGTATCCAGAAGCGTAACAAAAAAATTTTGGTAATTGTTTTCAACTAATTTTTAATCCCAGGGGATGACTGGCTCAACTTTTTTTCGAACCACCTTCATATGCATACCATAAATAACGAAACCGATACTGATTTGGAGGCGGCATTGGTTTTTCGTTTTAATAAAATCTGAATTAATTCTACTTAAATTGTATGTACTTACCTATTTTATTGTTCTAATCAACTGTAATGCTAAATTGATTTATTGTGCATAGCTAATCTATATGCCACCATTTCGGTGGCTGCTAATGCCAATGCATCAGCAGATCTCTAAAAACGGTTCAACATTTGTTGGCATCCAATGGAGGAACTGTCTAATGCTAAATAGAGCTTTCAAAACTCTTAGGCTTATAGTTAGATTAAATTTATTTTTTCAATAAAAAACAATATATGTGCACAAATTTTCCTTCAAACTTGAATGTGCAGTTAAACGAAAAGATACTGTATAAAAAGAAATTATTAGATGGTAATTTTCAATTCTAACGTATTGATTTCCAAACCCCATTTCCCTATTTAATTAAATGAGTGCATATTTTATGCTTGACAGACGTACTGTTCTCAGCAGTACCCGTGTTTCTTTTTATGTATGTTCCGTTTTCTGCATTAGTAAAAAAAGTACAGTTTCGCTCCTTGCACTTTATTTTTAATAAAAATCAAGTTTTTGCTCGTTTATATTACTTCTTTGATATAAACAACCTCATTTATAAGTCGTAGAAGCAAGAATATTTTATATTATTATGTCAGATTTGATGAAATTTAAGCTGTTTCCTTTAAAAAATTACAGTATACTTCTTTTAATTCCTTCGTGTACTTCTTTGCCAATTACATACTGGCTATTTGTATGAACAATTATTTTAATAATTTTATATATATGTATGTATATTTATTCTATTAGTAAATAAAAATAGCTGAAAATAAAGACAATATAAAAGATGATCTAAACATGAAGAAAAAACTTCTGAGCAGACACTACAGGTTGTTATCAAAATATATCACTTACAACATCTAATTTGTAACTAAGTATTTTATGGCCAGTAAATACCTATTATTACATAATAATTTAGTAAATTTCAAAAAGTTTGTATTTGGTATAGGTTGAGGTAGTATACATATATAATTGCATTTTATTTTATTTGTTTAAGGCCTACTGTAGATTTTGTACCAATGAAATCGATGTACATATGTATATAGACTACCTCAACCCACAACAATTAAGTATAAACTTTTTGGAATTACATAATATGTATACATATAATGAAATGATCCAGAAATGTACACACATATTTGCTTATTCTTACATACCTCTGCAAATTTCCCATCTGTAAAGAACTTGAGTAAAGAGCTTTTGCCCACTGTACTGTCTCCGATTAGTATCAAACGAAATTGATAATCAAAAATTGGTTCAACCATTTTAGTTCAAGTGGCTGGTGCCTCGTTTCTATTTTATATCAATTGAGTTAAAACTCGGCTACTTTTGTTTATTATGTTTAAAAGTTGTTAAATTTTTTACTAATAATTTGTTATTATTAAACTTATTAATTTGTTTTTGCGTAGTTTTTATTTTTTACCATTAAACATAAGAAAAGTAATTACTAGTTGTCTTTCGGGTTCCAAACTATATTTTTTACCTACATATGTACTTTAACACATTGCATATGACCTCTACATATATATTATAATTGTATTATATGTATTTATTTTTATTAATTTAGTTTGAGTTCTAGTAACAAATATACTCTTTTAAATATTATTGAATTTTTAATTAAAGCTAAAATTCCTTTTGTTTTTGTTACTTTTCTGCTTGATTTTTCTCTATTCTTTTTACCCATCCAATCGTTGTTTGACAGTTGGTTGGTTTTTCGTTTATGTTTTCTGCCCATGTTTATGAACTGGCAGCCAGAACTGGTAGCTGTGTAGCTTCCAATTTTTGTTAAGGGATTGAGAAACCCCAAATTAGGTGCTGTTCACATATATTAAAAGTTTTCCAAAACCCTCCAGAAATGGTTCGGGCAATATATATATATACATATAATTATAATTCTTTACTATTAGACAATACAAAATTATAATAAAACGTGGCATAAAATAATTTTTTTATATACATATGTACCGTAGCATCTTTGCCGACTTTTTGAGGCAAACATCAGGCAAGGCAATCATGGTCTTACTTACCAAAAGCACAAAGAAGACCCAAAAGAAAACTACACGTGCACTAAGTAGTATTTTTGTTATTTTAAATAAAAATTAAGAATATGGCCGAAACTAAAGAAAAAATAAAATATTTAGTAGCTGATACTACAGCCTTCATTAATGCGGTGCAACTCAATGTAAGTTTTAAGAAATTTCGACAGAAAATGCAAATGTTTTTTGCTCAACCGTTTTCTTTATAGGAGTATTGTGAAAATGTTCTAACAGTGCCCGATGTAATTAATGAAGTGCGCCATAAAAGGCAAATAAGACGTCTATGCGTTTTGCCCTATGATTTACAAGTAAGAGAACCCCGTGCTGAAAGTGTAAAACACTGCGTAGAGTTTGCTAAAAAAACTGGCGATTATGCCTCTTTATCTGGTATAGATATTAAAGTAATTGCTTTAACCTATGAGTTGGAGGCAGATACCGTAGGCACTTCCCATCTTAGAACTGAGCCAGTGATCGGAAAAATTGTAGCATCAAAAGAAAAGCCTGAAGAATTTCAAGATAATACGAAGTTGCCAGGATGGTTCAATAAAGGGATTGACTCAGATGGTTCTGAATATGATGATGAAGAAAGCTATGAACATGACAAGCATGATGAAAGTGATCCGGAAAATGATACTGAACTTGATAGTATTAAAGCATCAATTGAAAAACAATTAGATAATCCAAATGAAAAACACTTTGTACTTGAAGTGACACAAGAAGAACTTGAAGAATTATTTGAGAAATTAAAATGTGATGCTGATGAAGATGATAAATCTTGTGATCTCTTAGTTCCACAACAAGATGACAACGAATCGGACTTACCTTCATCGGAAAATGGAGATGCCGATAATGAAGTTGACACTGACGCAGCTAATAATGACGATCAAGATGATGGTGCTTGGATTACACCTTCAAATATTAAAAAAGTTAAAAAGTCTATGGAAGGCAAAATAGAAGCTGACATAATACCCGAAGTTGCCTGCATGTCCACAGATTTTGCTGTGCAAAATACCCTAAAACAAATGAATCTAAACATCGCTGCGTTAAACGGGCGCATAATAAAACATTTACGAACATACATCTTAAGATGTTATGCTTGTTTTAAGACAACATCCATAATGACCAAAGTATTCTGTCCTAATTGCGGCAACAAAACTTTAAAGAGAGTAGCTGTTAGTTTGGATGAGAATGGCAAACAAGTGATTCATATAAACACCAGACGTCCTCTAACGGCAAAATACAAAAATCAGAGCCTTCCACGATTCCAAGGTGGAAAGCATTCTCGAAACCCTATATTATTTGAAGATCAACCTATCCCACGCCAAATGCCCTCCCGCGTTGCAAAAACAAAAACCAATGCTTTAAACGAAGATTATATTGCTGGTTTCTCACCTTTTGCTATGCGTGATGTCGATTCGAAATCAGCCATGTTGCGTTCTAAAGGTAATCTAAAAGAATGGGCGCGCAACAACACATTCGAGGAAGATAGACGTCGCAAACATTACAATCGCTTGTACAAATAAAGATAAAGATTTTAAATATTGTAACTTCTTTAAATCTATGAAATTTATATTAATCGAGATTGCCTCGATATCTTTTTTCAAAGATTTAAAAAACTTGTTTGTTGAGGGTTTTTAGCTAGTCTATATACATACATGCATTTCATTTCTATTTAAAAAAGGTTGTAAAGAAAATAAAATAGATTCATATCGAATATAATAATTTGTTTGTTGGGATTTTTGAATAAGTTTCAAAGCATACTGTGCTTATACTATTGTAATTTTTATAACTCTCATTGAGTTTTTAAAGGTTTTTGTATAAGTAAAGAGGTTTGAAACATTTAAAAATTAGGTTTAAAGTCTACTGATGATTTGGCTTAAGCACCAATGAAATGCATGTATATAGACTAGCTAAAAACCCTCAACAAACAAAAATTTTTTTAATTCTTTAAATCTATTTCGTTTTTTTTCTCTGTGAAATTATAAAACAATTTGATTTTTGTAAATATTCAACTCAATAAAATGTTTATAATTTAACACAAGTTTCAGTACCAGGATACGTAGGCAAGTGTAATTCGTATTTTGCTTCAAGATTCGGCGGCACAAATCTTCCTCCCAAGTAATGAAATTTTCCTTTAAAGTAGCTTGCACACATTTTTGGAGTAGTCAAAGAAATTAGTAAAGTGGGTTCAATATCATTTACATCCTTCTTGCCATCCTCTACATGCCAACCACTGGGTATATCAATGCTAAACAAATACATATTTCAGTTTTAATAACACAGAAAACTATGCTGTACAAATTATTTTATAAATATTTAATTGCTGTTTTTTCATTAAGTCCCTTGGGTCATATCTCACCTTGCAATAGGTGTTTTTGTTTGTTGCAACATTTTTATAATGGGTTCGAATGTCTCTCTCACCGGTGGCTTGAAACTGAAGCCAAATAACGCATCAACAATCAAGTCATAGGATTTATTTACGTCATCTTCTAACGGACAAGTTGTAAGAAATTCTATATTCATACTTTTACACTGATGTATTAAATTTTCGTACAATGGGCTTGGTGTGCGCTTTGGATAGTAAATATGTGGACAATATCCCATTAGAGTTAAGTGTCGGGCACAAACCAATCCATCACCACCATTATTGCCAGGGCCACAACATACCAAAACACGTCTATGGCTTGAAGAGTCAAAACATTTGGCAATTGCATGGGCACAACTCAAACCGGCTAATTCCATAAGTTGGTCTACACTAAACTTATACTCATTAAAAAGTTCAAGGTCTATATTGATGGCTTCAACTTGATTAAGAAACTTCATGGCTTTATTGATGTTAGTTGCTATATGGTTACTCTATAAACAAACAAAAAATAAATTTTTCTACTTAAAATCTAGAATATTATTTACCAAAACTTTATCTTGTGTTAATGTATTTAATGTAAAAATTTTATAAATGCTTTTAAAGTTTGAAAAAAAAAATCATTTTACCAAGTTTTGTTTTGTTTTTTAAATTCTTTATGTAGTTCATTGAACAACATGGCTACCCATAAAAAAAAGAATACAACGAGATAACACACCACGCATGTCTGTTAACTTGGTCAACATATCAGCTGGTTTGGTTGACGTCAATGTAGTGAAAAATTATGTTTTATGAACAAATTTATTATGATTTGTGCTATTTAAATTGGAACATTTGACCATTTTAAACATTGAACATTTGAAGTTATTTAAAGTTAGGTTAGGTTGTACAGGCTGCCGATTTCAAGCAACCGGCCCACTTGGGTCCAGGAGAATAGGTCCCTTTGTGATGCCCGTTATGGATAGCGAGAAGAAAAATAAAAATATTGGCTATCCTATATTCTGGTCAGTATTGAACCAACCGGTTTTCCGAATAAACTTGTTTATTCCCTTCAGATTGCATTCCGTAAGGTCTGCGAGTTCGGGTAAAGTTGAGTTACCTAGATACATGGCTCTGTGATGGGACAGAGCTGGACATTGACAGAGGAGGTGCTTTACGGTTTCTTCCTCCTCCTCATTATGACAACTTCTACAGAAGTCGTTGAAAGGGAGATTTAGTCTATTTGCGTGGGCACCTATGAAACAGTGCCCTGTTAGGACAGCCACAAGTATACGTAGCTGATGTCGAGGGATCCCCAGAATGATGGCTGATTTTGCTCGATCATAATGGGGCCAGGTTAATCTGGAGACAGCACATGTGGGTTCATTGAACCATCTAGCTTGTGCTAACCCTATAACTTTAAAGTTTGATTAACAAAAAAATATATATTTATGTAAAGTTAAGTGTGTCATTGTGAAATGTAACAAAAGGAGACCAGAGATGGCACTAGACGGCATGCTATTGTAGTTATAGTTGTTGGTATTCTTTCTATGAGCACGAAAAACTGATATTATATAATATTGCTATACATTATGGAATGCTAACATTTATGATATTTATAAAACATAGCCTCATTGTTTCAATTCTGGTGAACAGTATATAACTTGAATATTACGTTTTTATTCGGTTTTTATATAAGCCCAATATTCCGCAATGATATAAGACCTATGGTTTTTTTGGAAATTTTTCTCTGAATTCTTTGTAGTTATAAACTTTGAGATTTAAAAAATACGTTTCTAAGCGTTTCAAGTAAGTTCATACTAGCAGATTTAATTTTATTATCTTATATGGCAAGTATATAAAGTGTTGTTACCACAGAAAATCGCTGTATATATGATCATGGTATGTCAAAATTCATATTAAAAACTGCTTTACGTACCGTTTTCCACATGAAGTTTTTGATTTACTACGATAAAAACAATACCATAAGGACACTATATTGTTTCGTGAAGTGTAGCGAGTTGGATATACAATTATAAATAAGTACAAGTTTTCCAACTGATAAGATGCCGATGAGTACTTCTTTGAAAAGTACTTGTATCTCTACATCTCTATCGCCTTGATAGTTTTTTGTGAAAAGTTGCAAGTTTTTTTTAAATATTAAACAAAGACAACAAAAAGTAATATTGATGTGTTTTTAATAAATAAATATTTCGTGATACATTAATTATTTTAGCTGGAGCTATGGAAGTTGATGAAGAAGAGTTTGAGATGCCCTCATCCAGCAGCAAGGGCGAGAAAAAGCGTTTTGAAGTAAAAAAGGTATTTTGCACGACTATTCTATTCTTTATACTGTTAAACGAAAATTCAATATGGATATACAATGTGTTGCTTTTCTATTACAGTGGAATGCTGTAGCTCTCTGGGCCTGGGGTAAGATTTTTTAATTATAAACAAACATAACCTTAAAGTGTTTTTTTACGCAAACCTTGGCGGTTTTCTTAACATCTTGTTTGCATTTCAGATATTGTGGTCGACAATTGTGCTATTTGCCGTAATCATATTATGGATTTGTGTATTGAATGCCAAGCTAATCAAGCATCAGCCACTAGTGAAGAATGCACTGTTGCTTGGGGAGTTTGCAATCATGCATTCCATTTTCATTGCATTTCACGATGGCTGAAGACACGTCAGGTTTGCCCTTTGGATAATAGAGAGTGGGATTTCCAAAAATATGGTCATTAGTTATGAGTATCGCTTATTATTGCCTAAAGACTTTAAAATTTTAGGTTACTATCATATTTCAATTAATTTCGTTCTATTTTAATGTCGCATAAAAATATATAATATATGAGAAAAAAACCTTTTATATGAAAATTCAAAACGTATGTAATTGCGAATTTAAAAATTTTATTTCATAATGTCTTGCACAGTGCATTTGAAAGTGTACGTTTTATTTTTCTTCCGATGAAACTTGATTTTTTACTAGCGCACATATTAGGCATGGGCACCGAATTCCCGGTATTAAAAATATCTAATATACAATTAGAAACTGTTAATAAGGCAATCGAAAATGCAGTAATAAATACATGCGTATTATTGCCAGCAAGTCTTAAATTTTTGTAGTAAAAATAAAGAATTGATTTTGTTAAAAGCAATGTAAATTAATTTTCAAACAATATGCAAAAAAAACGGTCCACTGATAGCAAAAAACGTTAAACAAAAAGGCGATGAAACACCACAATGGTGTAGTATGAATTAATATTGCTTGTGCACATATGACACCGCAGATCATGCGACACGAAAGGATCTCAGGATTTTTCGTGTTGCGACGTCACGACAGATCCACGTTTTCAAAATTAATTTACATTTTTGACAAGAATAAAATTTCAAACGTTTTATTAAAAAACATAATTTATTCAACTGAAAATCAAAACCCAGGATCTAAAATTAAAATAACTCATATTTTAGAGTTCTTAATCTGCCTTGTAAAAATAGTCAAAAGTGTAAAATCTTACCAGTCTTCCTAATTTAAGAAAATAGCAATGATAGTAAATGGATTTTTTTTAGTTTTGGAGATAACTTTGAAACATTTCTATTATTTTAATTAATGTGGGACAACACTGATATTTCTAATCGGTATCCAACCAATTCACACCTTATCAGCAAAAAGCTTTTATTCAAATGCTGAGCGCAGTAGGGATTAGGAAAAAACAACTTGTATGCGTAAATGATTGGATCGGGCTTGACGTAATTGGGGTAGCAAATGCAGCTGAAGTAAACAACCGTACTAAACTTGCAATCAAGCAAACCAAGAATAGACTGACTCGATTCAAAGCATCTGAACAAAGTTACCAGAAAGGATGCTTATTCCCCTGGACATTGATGGCTTGCTAGAGAGACTAGCTGATAAACACTATTTCAGCAATCGACCTAAATGTCGCCTGTGACAGTTCTGGGAAGTCCATGGTACCAATTGAAGGCAATGCCTTTCAGACTGCCCTGACTGAGTTGAAGGAGCGAGTCTGTCTATCTCGACTTTTTCTGGTATTGTCATCCTTTTCGAAAAACACGAATATGTTAAAAATCGTAGGTATAAAATTAACAGGAGAATACTCTACCATTACTATGCAAAAATCAATATTCTGCTACAGCGAGCTCAAATATTTTTGTTATATTGTAGGTGGAGAAAAATGAAAAGATGAATAAAGTGAAAGCGACCAGGGATATCAAAACAAATTCAAAAGTACGTTAAGGTACGGTCACATCTGACAAACATTTGCCGAAAAAACGTAACCAACAGACAAGCTAAATTTGCATTTTCTTTAATTCCAATATTTTTAATTGTGGGTTAGCATTTATTAAAAATAATATAAAAATAGCATTTTGCGGCATAATTGAATTCATTTTGTGATATAAAAATCAAGTTAAATCACACTAACCCTAAGCAAAAGTAGTGGTTACATTTTTTTGGGCATGTGTTTGCCAAGTGTGACCGTACCTTTAGAAAATTTAGAAAGGCACAGTAAGCCGTTTTATTAATGAATTTTCCACTTTTTTAAAAAATTCCGAAGCAGTAATACGACGAGTACAACTAATAAAAAATTATAATTTGTTGCAATTCATATATTCCAAAATAAAATTGCCTATCAACTTGAGCGTAGCATACGTCACAGCTGTCAATTCCATGAACTTTGACAGGTGCGTGATAAACTTGAAAGCGACTTCCTGAATGTATAAACGTACTCTACCAAGGCATATTTCAAGCTAAAGAAATCGGTTAATTCACTTATAGGGGAAACACGACTTAACTCCCAATTTTGACAATTAATCATGTGCAATGCAACAACCATAAACAAAGAATCAATTGCTACGAAAGTAATGTTGTTTTAAGTTGTCGGGTCTAATTCATAGTGTATGATTATAACATCCCTATTTTAACCCTTCTGTGGCATCCTTCCTGAAAACCCTTCCACTTACATCCTTGGTTCAGCTGTACCAATACTTTACGTTGAAGATATGGTCTTTTACTTCGAAAACAAAAGTTTTTACATTCTTTGCATCACAAGCCTTTTATTATGATTATTTTTTTTAATTTATTAATCGAGATTGCCTCAATATCCTTTTTCAAAGATTTTGAAAAACTTGTTTGTTGATATATGTACATATGTATATATAGACTAGCTAAGAAATCCTCTACAAATAAAAGTTTTTGAAAACCTTGAATTATGATTGATTTTTAATATAAAAGTAAATAATTAAAAGTGCTTATTAAAAAAGCACAAAACAAAATTATTAAAACCAAAAGTATAAAAATCTTTAAGTAAAAACTTATTCGCATTTTTTGCATATGTATGCACGTAGCACGCTGCTATGCGGATCACATAGAGGATCGCTGCATTTCGAGCACATCTGGCGTGTTTTACGATATTTTTTATCACCGATCACACACAGCTAAAACAACCTTTTACTGCAGTGACATCTGATGAAGTAGACGTTACGGCATCATTTGCCTTCATAGCAAATGCTCCGCCTGTCATAACCGTGGTAGAATTTTTTGTAATCGATTGGGCCATGTTTTTTTTTGTTAACACGACGATCTAACTCTTTCTGCATTTATTATTATTATTAAGAGTTCTTTGCACAATGGAAGTGAAGTAAAAAAATTATCACCCACAACTGTTCTCCAATATTTGCTTTTTGCTGTCAGCAACGGTTTCTCAAAAAACACAAAAAATACGTTTTTCATACAAATATGTTCGTGGTACAATTGTACCAAGGATGTCAATGACACATAAACAGAAGTTTGCCTCTACTCGCCGACGTCTGGGGCATATACATAAAAAATAAAATCAATTACATATTTTATTCTCAGATATGTTGTTGAGGCATTCATTAAGGACGTCACAGAAGGGTTAAAAACGTGCAATGAAACCTACGTACATACATATATGGAACGTCATTGTAAAATCAGTTCGAAAGACGCTAAGAAATTAGATTAAATCAATAGATTGATATAAATTCTGCTGCAAAAATAATAACCGTTCAAGTCGACAAAAACAAAGTAGTTTTTTCGAAAAATTGTATCCCTACTGCTTGTAGCATTATAAATACTGTAATCTTCAACTGACAAGGATAATACTTAAGGCATTAAACAGAGTATTAAGTCCCTTAAGTACTTATTCACTACTGCCACAGAATTTTTCGAGTAATTCGTTAGTCGAAGTTTTTTTTAATTGTTCGATCTGTTGTGAACTTTAAATTCAATATACTCGCAGTCGTTTTGTCTAAAATTTATACCTGCAGTTGACTGCATCTTTGTTTGTTGTTGTTTTGATAAAATTTGTAAAACTAAACTTTCTCTGTCAAACACCAAAGAAAGTTAAAGACTCATTAACAAAATTTGTCAAAGTAAACATTCCTTGTCTAAAATCGGTCTCACAAAACTTTGAAAATATGTATAACAAAAGAACTCAAACTCAACACAAATTGTTTTTAAATTACATACATCCATACATACAAGCGTATCCATCCATAAAAAATTAAAAATTATTTTATTTATAAAAAAGAAAATAATCAAAATAAAAAGTAATTTGTAGATAGGTTCTGATATTTTTTATATTACACTATAATAATAACTTAGAAGTAGATTCAAATAAACATATTTACATGATATATACATACAATGTATGTATATATATTAATAAATTTAAATAATAAAGAAAATTTTGCTAGTTCGTTCCCTTTAAAAAAATAGCTAAAAAAAATTAAGCCAAAATGTTTTAATTTAATAATAAAATACAGATACAAATTAAAATACATATTACCACCCACCGTTCTGTAAGCCGAGTCATTTAAATCGTATGGTTTCTCAAAACCGAATTTGGTGTTCTGTAAATCGATTAATTTACTGCAGTGGAAGTTTACTACAAATAAGAATTTCAAACGTCAACAATATTTAAAAAAAAAGATGCAAAAGCATAAGCGGTAGCATTTAGATATATGCGGACGAAAAGTTATAAAAAAATTAAAAATAAAAAATGGCTTTATTTCATACAATTTATTTTTGATCAATATTTGCAGTAAATATAAAATTTTAAATCTTTTTGAAAGATACTTTTTTTTAGAAAAAAATTCATATAAAAATATATATTTATTAATTAAAATTAAAAATATTGAATTTTAAATATACTGTTTTTTTAATATTTAATACGGCGAAAAATTTAGTCTTATTCGGTTTACAGAACAGGGGAATACATGTTTCTTGATTTAATTTTTCACTACAATTTATATATATATGTATAATTAATTTTAATGATAAGAATAAAACTATGATATTTTTAATTATGTACATTACCATTTTATTTAATATTTAGTATTTTTCGTTTTTCTTTTCTCCATGAAAATTAAGCCGTTAAATACATATTTTTTTTATAACATTTGATATTTTTTTTTAAATTAATGTGGGTATTGTAATATTTATTTATGATTATTTTTTAGTTTTGTTTTGAAACTGTACATCTTGTGGACTCGATTGATTTCTATTCTTAATTTTTTAACCGTGATATTGTTATTACAATATTTAGGACTTATATTTTTGTTGTTGTATTTTTCACTTATGCTATTGCTATTTAGATTATTTTTATTACTATTATTACTCAGTAATCTTTGTTTACATTTATGTTTAAAATTTCCATCTGTAATTAAAAAAGGAGAGAAAAACATATATGTGGAGAGAAAAATAAGAAAAAAATAAAGTTAAAATTATTATTTTTTTTTGGTTGTGAAAGTTAACAGCGAAGGGATATTAAAATATTGATTTTCAAACAAAAACTGCAGCAGCAATTTGCAATATAAATTGTTTAAAATCTATGCATACATATATCTTTTTGGGTTTAATATAAAAGATTTTGCATATAAACTATAATCTAAAAAAAATCACAATACACAGAACAATCACTTTGGGGTAAAATATTTTCATTTTAAATAATAAATAATTTCGTTTTCCTTAAAAATGAATAAACATTGATCTTAAGACTAAAGTAAAATGATTTTTGAAGTGTAATTATGAACGGCGGAAAAGCAATCTTTTGATAAACTTTATTTCAACATACAAACTTTTGTAAAAACTTTGAATATCAGGATTAAAAATTAATCACTTTTGCTATTAAATAAATGATATCGTGACTGGCGAAAACGATAATATTTTAAGCACTTACTGCGGGTTTTATATAGTTCACAATGCCATTGGTCATAGTATTATCATGAATGTATGTTCTGGTATTGGAAATGAACTTTCATTTCTACTAAAAAAACTATACGAAGGTTGTCGAACGATAATTCATCCATCTTTCTTGCCATGTTAATAAGAAAAGTTTGAATAATTTTTCATCGGCAGCATATGCTCATTGTCTAAAAAAAATATTTATGCAGCAAATCTTGTTCGAAAACAGTTTTAAATGTTTTTCTTAAGGCATTTAACAGAATAGTTTCAACTAAGTGATCGAACAGCATACGACATCAGTCGCAAAAAGTGTGATCATTTTAAATTGAAGTGTTCAGAAATGTCGCAAATTTCTTTAGAATTCTTACAGGAAGTTCTCAGATATAGGGTAAAATTTGTCCGAATTTGCTCTAACAAAACGGTATCCCATGCGAATTCGAAAGCTCGAATGGGCTTTGTGCACGATTTCTGACCGAATTTGTAAAAATAAATTGGGGTCTTTTTCAAAATTTTTAAAATATCAAAATACTCGTACTGTAAACTACATGAAAAACTATGAAGAAAAATGGTGTTGCTTTTCGATTATATTAACAAATTCAAAATGAGTTTTTTATTATTGTGTATTAGATATGAACGATACCGCGATTTTTAATGTATAAACTTTGTTAATAGTGAACGTGATTTTTAATTCATAATTCTTTAAAAAGTGAATGTTATCACAGTTTCTCCGTTTTCAGTTTTCTTTTTACTCAAACATGAAAGAACTAAATACATATTTATATGTAAGTACGTGCATATCGTCAAACCCAAAAAAACGGTAACTACAATTTGGATAGATTCGTAAATACAGTAAATTAATAATTCCTATTTAATATCCTATTCCAGCGCTTGTTATATGGGAATAAATAATGGGCCCATTATTTTATTTTTTTCAATTATATATACTGAGCTTATAGGTTCGGCGCATATGGCAAAAAGTCTGAATGGAGAAAAACGTTAAATATGATTTATATGAAGTTTTCTCAAAATATACCAGATAGAATTTTTATGTATACTAGGATCGACCGGTGCTCGAAATTCGACCACTATTTCGATTTATTCTTTGTATAAATTTCGCCACAAGTTGTGTAGATGTGTATTTAGATGTGCATAAAGATGTTTTTCAAGCAAATTTAAAACGCTTTTTGTTCTTTTTTATGGATAGAATTTTTAAATTTTTTTTATATTTTGCATATCTAGAGAAAAGAACCTTTTATACCATATATGTTTCATCAATATTGGTGGACAATAACATACTTAAAAGTGTACCAGAGAAAACGTGTGCTTTATTTATGTATATATAAGATTCACCACTGCTTCCGGCATATGGACATCTGCTTTGTATAAAAATATTAACTTTCATGAACGTAGTTAAAATTTAATATTTTTCCAAAAGCTCCAACTGGAGCTGTTATTAGAAAATATAATTTCAATGGAATAAAAAATCAAGCATGATGAAATTTGTTATTTTATTGTTTTAAAAAAAAAAGAAAAAAACAGTTCTACTGTTATAAAATTGTTTACATGGATTAATGCTCGATATCACAGAAATCATGAAAAATTTCGTGAAACAGGATTTGGATTTAGAAAAGGGTATACAAAATGTATATACTTGTGGAGCTGTTATCAGAAAATATAATTAAAATCAATGGAATAAAAAAATCAAGAATGATAAAATTTAGTATTTTATTTGTTTTTTTTTTAGCAAAAACAGAAAAAAGTGCTGTTATAAACAATACTTATTACCCTTAAAATTGGTTTACATTAATGTATGATATCCAAAATTCATTAAAAATTTCGTGAATCAGGATTTGGATTCAGAAAGAGGTATTAAAAATATTTATACTTTTAATAAATATTTTTAAATTATCGATGCTCCAAACCAATAATGAGCTGACGAAATGGCAAATCGATATCAGATAAGGTATTTTCAGCTCTAAAAAAAATATAAAACTAGAAAATTGATGTAAAAATGTTGCTATTAGTGGAACTAGTTTATCAAATCGAGTCAATTTAAATCGGTCCGATTTACAGAACACTCATATTTCTTGCACAATTACGGTAATAAAAGTCTATATATAGCTTTTGTTTATTCCTATCTAATAATAAACATTATTTAAATGGTTTTAGTTATTTTGTACAATCTGTGTCTTTTTGATGTGGGTTCAGGAAGATTAACATTGCTGTAAAAAGATGTTTGTTAATAAACCACGCAAAAATGACTGAACGGATTTCAATGAAATTTGGCACAAAGACAATTTATAGCCTAGATTACGATATAGAATTATTTTTATCTCCGTAAATTTCCGAAAAAAACACGATCTAACATTTATGATATCATTTAGTAGGATTGTATAGACGACCGCGACGTTTTTTTGAATGTCAGAAAAAACATTCGATCCTTCCAAATGACATGTTTTTCACAACATTATTAATACATCATAGGATCGGGTCTCTACTGTCCATGTCCTATTTCTGAAGATCGCGCGGACGCAGTCGAAACACATTCCAAATATTTTTCACGAAAACAATAATGAAGTCTATACATGTATGCACATACATACATATATCAAAAGTTGTTTCGTTTGATCGTGTCTTCTAATCTATAATTAAAAGAAGGAATTTAGCTATTTTGTTAATTAAAATAAACAACATTGAAAACAACGTCAATTTGTTTTGTTTCGTTTAACCAGCTGGCGTTTACTATGCACTTTTATATCAAAGATCTCAAATGGACCTGAACGTGTAACATCATTTACATGCAACATTATGTAAATAAAGACATACAATTTGTTGTCAAGGGTCAATGCATTATGAGATCAGTACTTTTCTTTGTAGTCGAAGAGCTTGTATCGGTATTTGTTGTGGTAACTGTGGCGGTGAGGCTAATAGGTAATGGTGAGGCAGTATGTGGAGAGGTTGTGTTAATATTTGTGGAAGTTGAAACAGTATTATTTAGCAATCGTAATGGAGATGTACTGACTACGGGAGCAACTGAATTATTCACTATGTTACGTGCAAATGATGGCGCTATAAGAGCGCAAGAACCGAAAGTATGCTTCGGTATAGCCTGTGATAAAAATATAGATGTGGCTGCAGTAACAGATGCTAAAGTTGATATTGCAGGGTGCAAGTTAGAGGAGATATTGTTCTGTATTATAGTGGCAGCGGAAGATGGAGATGAAGAAAATGTTGCTGGCAAAGCATGAAATGTGTTCCCTAGTTTTTGATTTGCTGAACGGGTTGAGGAGGCCAAAGATAGATTTAAGGGTTCTTTTAGTGGTTCGTCTAATGCAAAAATAGTTTGTGACCCTCCGCTGGAAGCCGAAGCAAAAGAGGAATTAGATACAGAAGCTGATGATGATAATGATGGTGAAAGGGATGCTGCTACTTCTGTTGAAGAGGTTAAAGAAATATTTACCGTTGAGGTAGATGATGACATATTTGCTCCTGAAGTGTTTGGGGCATTCGTATTAGCAGATGTATCTAAAGAAGTAGGCGCAGCTGATTCATTTATTGAATCCTCAACTGGACTTTCATTAATTAAACAACTTCCGGTTGTGGGTGGAATGTCTATGGTATGGGTTTCATTACCAAATATCAAACGTAAACGTTTCTTTTGGGGAGTCAATGCATGCAGTGTATTTGTATTTGATGTAGTTGGGGGCGGGAAAGTTTTTTCTTTGGCTTCTAGTAAATCGGTTTCAATATGATGTTCTAGTTCCTCTATAGAGGAAAGATTACGCCTATGGTGCCTACGATGATGGCGATGATGCCGTTCTTTTGATTTATGACGTTTTTTTCTTTTATGTGGCATTTCCTCACAGAAATCTAATCCGTTTTCCGTTATACCTTCCATACGCAATATTTCATACTCAACTGGTTCGGAATGAGAAGAAGAACGACTACAGATAGAACCACCAGTTATACTACTACTTTCATCACTTAAACTAGTACCTGATTCTATAACTTCATCCAAGATTGGCGATCTCTTCATGCGTAATGTAAGCTTAAGCCTTCTTTCTGGAGTCTTTAAAATAGGTTCTACTAGACCGGCAGCTACATTTGAGTCAGAGCTTACTGTAGAATTTGCACTAAAAGTACTCACATTACTAGTATTGGTTGTGCTACAAGAACTGCTCGCCTCAGTATATGTATGATGGCGTTTACGCAACATTATGCCAGCAATAGTTGTGTCGCTTATCACAGGTTCTTGAGTGCAATTTGTACGACCTCCGACACGTCTCAAACGTTGTTGCAATGGAGGTTCTTCAATAGCATTAGAATCTTGGGTTAATTTACTCTTTATTCTATAACTATCATTATTACTAATACTATTGCCTTTGGCAACCTCTTCAAAAGAATCTATCAAATTCTTTTTAAAACTAGTGTTATTAGTAATCAATTTATTACTATTATGACCTTTTCCTATAATTTCATTATACAGAATATTCTTATTATCCTCCTCATTGCACTTTTCTTGCTGATTTATAACACCACTTTCACTAACACAGTTCTTACTACTTCTAGTTCTATTCTCACCATTTGCAACGAGATTTTCGTGGTTTAAATTGATATTCGATATTGACGTTATTATCGCTGGTGCTGACGTGGATGACAAGTTTTCTGCTACCATTTCACTTTTTCCAGGCTGATTATGATTGTTATGGTGATGATGTTGAATCTGAGGAAGATTGTTTGTAACTGTTTGACCATTGGTACTCTTAATATTAAAATTTGTTAAAGGTTTTGTACATTTAAAATTTACAAGAGTATGAAAAAGATTTTCTTCCGACGGTATTGTGCTTGAAGCTTCTGTTTTTGTCGCTGCCGTTGTTGTTGCTCCTGATGTTAATTTTTGATTATGTCTTAACACTTTTGTATTTGTGGAACCACTGTTACGTGTCAAACGTTTTTGTTGTTTTTTAGGATCATTTTCGTCAGAATTCAATGGATCATCATTTTGTTCTGTGAGCAGCTTCTGAGAATTAGTGGCAACCGCGTCCTCGGATAAATCTGCTTCTGTTTGCTCAAGCTCTGATTCGGAAATAGAAGTTACATTTTCCTCTACGTGAAGATTAGAAAGATTTTCACAATTTGACCCAAGAGCTGCTGCCGCAGATGAACGAGTATGTCGCGTTATTGTACCACAGCTTGAGCGGGTTGTCTTATGGACGTCCATTTTGATAGTAAGCGAAACTGTATTTCCACCTTTTCTTAAGTTTCTTCTAGACGATACGGTTTGGGTCGTTGTGGCAGCACCAGTTTTAGGTTCGTCTGCGGTCGCTGCTTTAGTTGATGATCCCCTCGAGGTAGAATTCGCTAAACTAGCAAAATCCTCTGTAGAACCTGAAGAAATTGTACTACTTGTACTATTTACTCGTGATGATTTTCTTAGCGATTCTCGGTAGGTACGCGCTGTATTTTCCACGTTTTTAGTTGATAGAGTTTCATGATTTTCACTTTGACCAGTATGTTGTTGTGTGTTATGATGATTGTTATGTAAATGATGGGATGTGTTTTGCATTGTATTAGCCATAATCATTTCGGCATCGTATTTTGTCATCCCTTTTTGCCGCAACTCTTGCATTGTAAGTGGCGTTACAACCACTGAAGGGTGTTTTTTAACAACTTCTGGCGATCCAGCATCCAATTTTTTTTTCATATTGTTGCTGTTATTATGAAAGCTAGCAGTGTTGTTTATATTCCCTGAAGAGTTATCACTTAAAGCCCCATTTGTGAGATCTGTATTTGTGGAATTCGTCGAATTTGCCCGACTTTTAATTCGGTTGATACGATTATCCGTTTCTCTCAAACGGTAACCACATCTAGCATTTGGATCCCCCACAACACTCACACCTGTAGGGCCTAGTCCCAATGTTGGATCGCCGTCAATCTGCCCATTACTTGTTTTTCCAGCAAAAGCTCCAGTTCCTCTACGCTCACACGTCTCACATTCGCAATAACAATTTCCATCACCGAAAAAGTCCTCTCCATAAAAACACGTGATTTCTTCTCCAATTTCAATATCACGTAATACTTTGACGCAGGCCGTGTCTCTCCCAGTAGCTACGAATTTGCAATTGGCACGACAGTCATGGTTGATGTATGCGGCAGGTCCTAACCAAAGTTGAGCACAATTTTTCCGACAACTATACATAACTGAAAAATCATTTTTGCCTGAATGCAACAGGGCTGCTTCTTCCGCTTCACTAAGTTCAGCTATGCAACCGACCAAACATTCGATTTTATCATTTTTCTGCCAACGTTTTGTGGCACATATTTTCGCTCCTTTTTGTCCTTCTAGGGAATAACGATAACAGGCTTCTATAACAAAACCGCTATCCTTATCGAAAACTCTTAAATAACGTATTATCTAAAATTGTAGTAAGAGAATGAATTATTTTTAATATTGATATAAAAGCTAATGAATAACATTTTAATTTATAAATACTAACATGATCATGCAGTCTTTTAATAGACATTTTATTTTTATTTCGATAACTTCTTGGCAACCAAGGACCACTAAATATTTTCTTTACAGCCACCTCGTAGTTTTGTGTTTGGATAAATTCATCAACGACGACTTTTAGTTGAGCAGCGTCCACTTTTAGCGGACGAAAGCGTATGTTCATTTTGTGCGTTTGAAAGCCCAAGTGTGGATCTAATATAAGAGATGTGGCTAAGTCATCGTTTTCGGATAATTCCTTGGGTGTCATTCCGGTTGATTGGGATAATCTCGATACAATGCTGTTTGTGGAGCCATTGATTCCGCTAAGAGGCAGGAGATAACCATTATTAATACTACCATTGTGAGAGTTGCAATGACCATTTGAAGACATTGAGTGCGTTTGTTTGGCGGCGTTGGCACTACTCAATGTGGAATTAGTAGTGCCTATGGCAGTGGCAGCGGCTGAAGAATTACCGTATTTACTAGCAGTTTCACCACGACGGTTGTGATGCGAACCAACAACCATTCTGTATTACGGTCTGAAAATATTATTAATAAGGTTTAAAACCAAGATTGGAAACTGAATATCGATATCGAAACGGGTAGATTTTTTTTACCAGCTGATACCGATATTATGATTTAACATATCAAACCAAAAAATTTGTTTATACCTATAATTATTTTAAAAATTATAATTAAAATTACATTTAGCTAAACATGTAAAAACAGTAGCAGCTATCGGGATATCAGACTGATGACCAGTTATTAAAACTCAGCAACCAATGTTCAACGAATATACATATATTAAACAAAAGTTTTAAGGTTAGAATGGGCTATTATCAAGTTTTTTTAGTTTTCAACGAAATTAATCACGGTATCAGTATATATATGTATTATTTATAGGCAAAAACGTTTTTTAGCTCCCTATTACGTACGTAATACCGAAACGATTTGGGAATGATGCATATATGTCTATGTTTTTAATGGGGTATTTTACATAGATGTGCACAAACTTAATTTTATTTGAATCGGTTTAGTATTTTGGGATCTATAAGCGTTTAAAGTTGACCCTAACACATGCACACTCATTACACATGCATGCATCCGTTTCAAGTTGTAAAATAAACAAATTTAGTATGTGTGTTTGTCCATTTTGCTTTTTCATAGAAATGACATCTTTTTCTATGTTCTTTGTATTAAGAGAGAGCTAAGTAGGTATAGAGTTTTAAGTTGTTTTTTTAGAATGTTTTTTGATTTTGTATTTTATCGTATATATTTATGTAAATGCTTATGGCCTTATTCACAAACGACTAATAAAGTTAATGTGTGCATTAAAACCGGTTTTCCCATATGAAAATCCGACATTAAACCTATAACTTTATTAATCGTTTGTGAATAATACCATTAATATTTACTAGAACGAGGTCGATTCGCCGTCTACCGCTGGATACCCTAGCTTAATTTAAACGGTGTATAATCGTTACCGATTGCTACCCTTGTTTAAACCGCATTCAAGTATATTGTTTTAAGCACAGACATAAACCTCAACAGCTGATGGAAACTCAACACTAACTACAACTGACCAGCTGCTATCTAGTGTTGCATTTAATAATTAAAGACACAAATAAATAATTAACCAAGGTAAGTTTCCTAATCTCTGATTTAAAACAATAATAATGAATCGCATATTGATTTGACTTGGAGTTATGTATATGTACATATGTTAAAAAAAACTTCACTTCACATACATGTACATATGTTCAAACATTACATTCTTTGCTAATCAATTTTTCCATTCACTCGTTTCTTTTATAGAACGCACATATTGATTATCGATTAATTGCAATTTTACAATCCGTTCGTTGTTAAAGAAAACTTAAAAAACCCGACAATACAAATTTTATTTTATCAAATTAATTTATGTATTTGCAAACACTCGGTAGATTTTTTTTAATTTGCAACTAAACTAAAAAAAATTACATATAAAACCTTTTTACAAATAAAAAAATATACAACACGAAAACAAAGAGCGCATGAAGACTGAAAATATCAGTGTTGCCGACCACAGAATATGATACATATTCTTTCTCGCAATGTCTAACTCCATATTTAAAATTTGTATTATTTTATATGAAGTTTGACAGCGCGAGGAACAGCAGAAATAATCAGATGTTTACATATATTATCGAAAGACATAACGAGCTGTTTTTTATGTTCATATGACGAAATACTTAAATAAAATGCTGTGCAAAAGCGACCGTTTATCACTTATATATATAAATATACACACACACATATATATATATATATACTTAACAGAATTGACAGTGATAATATACTTTTCGCCAAAACAGGAGAACCATTTCGAGTTAATTTATTTGCAAGTTTTCCCAGAACCTTCTTGCGAATATTTTACCTCAGCCACAATGTTAATTTTTTTAGGACCGTTTTAGAAAAAATTATTAAACGGTACCGGTTCCTACCATGAAAAATACTGCTACTTTTCAATATGGAATTTTACAATTGCTGGTAATAAATATTTGTAATATTTGTACTGCCGTTACTATGAAGTGTTGATTTGTATTTATTGTAAATGCTTTTTGTGTAATTTATTTTTATTTTGGAGCACTGGCTATGTAAAAATGAAACCCCACTCAGGCAACATTGAAAATAACCGAAGGAGAGGCGAAAATATGAACAAAGAAAAACCCTAAAAATCAACAAAAATTACAATGCGACGTAATAGTCATCACTTTCTGTCATTGGCATCTTTAATACCCGCACTAAGATAATACTGTTTCTTTCCAACACGGTAAATTTACAAGAAAAAGCCTGATTAAACTTAAAATAAAGAATGAGTGCTCATTAAATAGCTGAAAATGGCGGCGTCAGTAACGATTTTTTTCTTTTCTTTTAGACAAGCTGGGTTTATTTTTAATGTACATATATTAAATTTACCTCTTGTTAAAAAATATCAAATTTTCGTAACGAATGTGATATTTTTTAATGCGGAGTTGTAGTATAAATTTCCTTTCTATATTTGCTCGGTATTTCCTCTTTCAACTAAGCATTTCAATAAATGTTAGAATTAATCTCTGCTAATTTTCAATACTTTTAACAATGGTCACTTTTGTAGCTTCATTTTGAGATGGTACACATTTTGTTTTTTTATTTGCACAAAGAAAACAAGCCAAACGATAACCGATGTGTCTGGCTTTAAAATTACGTCTGCAGAGAATGATTTTTTTCTTGTGCTTTTCTGAGCGGATTCTCAACACTGACGCTGCAGCTTCGCCACTGCATACAATATTGTCGATTATTGCAGAGGTTTAACGCCTCCTGCGACGTCGTTAGCTCTCGATGTCTGTCCTATCTACTTTTTCCATACGTTCGTCTGCTTGCCTGCTTTTTTCGTGTCGTCACACTGTGGCGTGTAAAGAGTTGCGTTATTTTTCCTTCGAAGTCGACGTAATTTACCGACTTCTTTCACTTTAACTTATAGTTCATATTTCAGAATGCATATGTAAGAGCCTTTATATATTTTAACTTCCTAAATTATTTCTCTTTATGATTTCTTGTTGAAGAAAATTATTTTTCTGTACAATTACTACACACGCATTTCAGTTTTGCAAAAGAACTAGAGAAAAAGAAGAGTACAAATATAGTAATTGTGCAAAGAATTATAAACATAGTTGTTTTATTAAACCAAATTGCTGCATTAAAAAATACTAAACATATCAACGAAGGGACAGCATAAAAATCGTCGCATGATACAATAACAAATAACAACAAAAAATAACTAATTCAATTGTCAAACAAATTCTATACATATAAACATCCTTTGTGTTTCCATTCAGAAAAAACCATAAGCGATAAGTTGCTTTAACCGTCTTACCTTGTTTATTGAATGGTCAAACTACGTTATTGAAAAAATAATCCAACTGTCAATCAATCAAAAAATATTGAGTCTTCAGACAGTGGCCCATGTTCCACTCATTTACTTGGCGATTTTACCGGTCGATTACCCATGAAAGCCATTTTCCCACACAATTTCCCACGATTTAATTTAGTTTTTCTTTAATATTTCCCAATATAATTTATTTTTCAAAACAACAAATGGAACAGATCAACCAGGTGCTAGCACTAGAACAGCTGACTATCTTGAGTATATGTAAACTGCGTGGAATTTTTTTAATGTTGTTGAAATAATCTTAATATCTTATTCCTCTGAGCTGCAAGCGCCACCCGGCTTTATCCTGCAACAAAGTTTCTATTATTGTAGAAACGCTTTTGTACACAGACCAAATATACATATATATTTTGGCATTTATTGGCTGAAACATATGCAGGTACTGAAAAAATATCAGTTGCTATGGCGACACCACCTTCATATATTGCCCCATTAAAAGTTTTTTTTACATTAGCAACACTTTTTGGAACACTAAATAAACTATTTCAATAAAATTTTGTAAAACTGTATTTATTTATTATGACTGATGTTGAATCACTTGATGAAGACCTGCGAAATATGTTCTTTCGTTGTAAGGAAAAGCAAGGCCGGATTTTAGTTGATGCATTATCTGATATAGATATTTGTTGTGGAAAGCATTTAGCTCTCATCGAGGCAGCACGAAACATGTTTTGGTTCGTTATAAATATTATTAATATCATTTTGTCATTTATATATTAATTATTATTTAAGGTATAGACGATTGAAATTTGTTTGCCAAACATTTTTAGGAGTCTTTCTGATAATTTTAGTACTTACTATTATTGGAATGTGGCTACTCAGAAGCTCTTATCATGCAAACATATTTGGTGGTTGTTCAATTAATGTTTTTGTGCCTTTTGACGAATGTCCAATAGCCTTTTAAGCTTGTTATTAGATATTTTATATATCGACATGTATACTATATGAACAGACTTACATATTTTTTGAATCAAACGTATTTTCGAATATCTTAGTTTAAACTATTTTGTTTTTCACTGTACATACATACAAAATACTCTTGTATTCTTAATTTATCTATGGCTGTGAGACATTTCTTTTTGTAACTATTTGCTCAACCTCAAGGGAAATTCATAGCAGGTAGACTCGCCTCAATTCGTTTTGAAAATACCTGCTTTCTTTGTCAAAATCAGTTGCAAAGCCAACGACAAACAATATACAAAACATGAATGTTATGAATTCGCCTTGAGTCACCCTTAGTCCGAAAGCACAGCTGACTCGTAGTGTATCATTGTGGTTTTTGGTACATTTTGCTAGTTTTCAATTCGCTTTGAACAGTTTATTTTGATATCCAAGAATGTTATTTTCCAAGGCGAATTGTTTTGCGACTACCTGTATACATTTGCTTTGCCCTGACTGTTCTTATCAAGGCGATTTAACATAAATGAATGCGCATTGTTTCCCATATTACGAACGCTATTCCTGTATTTCTTAGTAATTAGATTGACATTTGATTTTTTGATATTTATATGAATTTACGTAATACTTTTATTAGAGTATTAGAAATCAGGGAGCACATTCGTAAATTCATTAACTGACCAATAATGAAAGTTTAGCGTTCAAAAACTAACATATGCCAAGTTAGTCAAAAGTTTTTTCATGCAAACAGTTCTGCCACACATTTAATTTACTGTTGCAATAGTTTGCAGTCAGGTTGCATAACTTTACTCCAGTTACGAACGTACACAAAATTGTGCACGCTGTTGTACTGTAAGACGTGTTTAGTTTAAAAAACGCAAGCTTTTTTTGAGCAAAAATCGCTGGGCTACACTCAGTCGTTTGATTTGACGGGAAAATGGTTAATTACCATCACTAATACAGCAAGAATTATTAGAAAATTTGCTGGAAAAAAATTGTCGTGAACATTTTCTCATTAAAATTAGCAGAAAAAATAAAAAGCAGTTCAATAATTTCCTTACGTAGGTGAGATTTAAGTCAATGTTTTAGTGGTGGAACTTTAAAAGTAAATTTGAAATTGGCCTGGTAGTACAATACGATGCAGAAAAATATGCTGAAAATAAATTATAACAGCAACAAAGAAGGAACCACCATTTTCTGAATCGTGAAAAACTATTTTTATTACTCTACCATAAGGCATATTCAGTTTTAATTTGTCTTCTATTTTAAGATTTTTAATCACAGTCGTCTTTTTTTCAGAATATTACAGTAAGAATATAATTCATTATGCCCAACATTAAATTGCAGTCATCTGATGATGAGATTTTTGACACTGATGTACAAATTGCCAAATGTTCAGGTACCATAAAAACTATGTTGGACGATTGCGGCATGGAAGATGGTGACAATGCCGTTGTGCCCTTGCCCAATGTAAATTCTGCTATTTTGCGTAAAGTCCTGCATTGGGCCAACTATCACAAAGATGATCCTCAGCCACAAGAAGATGATGAAAACAAAGAAAAACGCACTGATGACATTTCTTCGTGGGATGCCGATTTTCTGAAAGTAGATCAAGGAACATTATTTGAATTGATTTTAGCCGCCAATTACTTGGACATTAAAGGGCTGTTGGATGTCACTTGTAAAACAGTAGCTAATATGATTAAGGGCAAAACCCCAGAAGAAATACGTAAGACGTTCAATATTAAAAATGATTTTACTCCGGCTGAGGAAGAACAGGTTCGCAAAGAAAACGAATGGTGTGAGGAAAAGTAGAGAATTGTTCAAACCAAATTTGAAAACATTAATTGATTAAGCTCCTTATTTCTGTTTAATACCCGTGGCATTTGTGGTCCGAAAATAATGCTGGCTTGGAACTTACATTATTCTTCTAAATTAAAAAACTTGGACATATGCTCATTTTAATAAGTGTGTTAATAATACATTTATCTTTTAAAATGGTATTTTTAATTATCAAACTATTCTGCTTCATTATATAGATGTTAATAAATTGGATTTAAAAGAATACATCTCTATGTAAAGCAGTTTTATTACGACTCGATTTTTCAGAAATGATAAAAAAGTAGTCTCTTGTTAATAAAGAAGCGAATAGCTTAATTTATTGCTTAATACTTGAAAAACAGCGGCGGAACCAATTTTGAAGCGAAATCTTTTCATAAATGGCGGGCTTTGGGCTCTAAATACACTGGCTTGGGATGAAAAATACTGGCGCAATGTTGCCACCTGGTTTTTTTTTGTATGGGGCTTGGCAGGCTGAATAAAATTGCTTATTTTCTGAATGTTAATTAAACCCAAGAAAAAACAATATTTTTTGGGCATGGATTTTGCTTTACAATTATAAAATATAAAGCGAGTCAGCTATACTGTAGCTACCTTGATTGGGACTATCTGTTATGTCCACCTTTCTGTACGATAAGTTTGTAAAGTACCATATGAGCCAAATCCTAATTGTTCGTAGCAAACCTGGTGTTAATATAACAACTGTGTCATCTCTGAATTTTAGTACATACATATGTTAACATCGTGTTTCATAAAAATTTTGCAAAAAGTAAACAAATTGTATAAATGTCGTTGAAATAATTGTAAATAAAGATGTATTTGTAAACGTTTGAAAAGAACAAGAAGTGATTAGTGAAAATAATTAAAAAATGTGTTATAAGTAATAGTATATCCAAGAAACAAAACAGTTTAAACAGTTCGCATGTTTAATGAAAATCCGGAAGAAGCACAAGCAGAAAGTATATATGTACATATATGTATGTATGTAGTTACCAATTAATTAAAGAACATAAATCTGTAGTACTAAAGAAATTATTTCATAAACCAAAAGCCAATAATTTACTCCCATGTAAAATAATAAAATATTTCCGCCAGGAAAAAACATTCGTTTTAAAGAAATCTGTTTTAAATGAAATGCATGTATATAGACTAGCTAAAAACCCTCAACAAACAAAAGTTTTTGAAATCTGCATTAACAAGAACAACAATAAGTAAGAGTAAAAACAGCAACAGTTCAAAGAGCAAAGACAATACAAACATAACCTATCTCCAGCGTTGCCATAATTGCCTTTTTCATATTTCAAAAAGTTATTCATTTGAAAAAATAAAGATTTTATTATGCTATTGCAGACATACATCCCATTAAATTTTGAAAATGTTTATTTGTAGTCACTATGAAATGAAGCATATATGCTTTCTTGTAACCTACAAAAAACAACTTTTTGAAAATTAAAAAATAGGATTCATAGTGAAAACTTATTGTTTCAAGAGTCAGAACATCGTATATAAAAAATAATTATTTTACTTTAACAGACAAAAACAGATATGATTCGCAATTTTATTAGCATTTGGTATCAAAGCGGTTACTTTTATCATGGTAAAATAATACAGGTAGTGTCGAAGCTGCAACAACACTGCTTTTAGGTTCGAAGCTGTCAAAAATTACAAAAGAAAAATTGCAAAATGGTTGCATTTTCTGTTCTATAAAGAATTTTGTTTCTTTTTCTTTTCTTATTTGGGAACAAATCTAGTTTACGGAAGTAGCTCCAAATAAAAAAAAATTATTTTGGGTGATAGAAAATTGAATTTTAAGAGAAAAATATTAAGTAAAAAAATTGGCGGCGACGCTTATTTTCAGAGTTATGGACCTACAAAATTTTTCACATCTTATACAAAGGCTCAAAAATTTCATCCTCTATGGTATAACAAATACTGGCTTTGCTTACTTAAGACTTTCTATATAGCCGGCCTTCGGCCGGGCTCAAGGATTTCATCCTCTTTGGTATAACAAACACCGGCTTCGCTTACTAAAGACTTTCTATATAGCCGGCCTTCGGCCGGGCTCAAGGATTTTATACTCTGTGGTATAACAAACACCGGCTTCGCTTACCAAAGATCACCATGTCATAGACATTTTTACAAGCTTTCCAATGATACCAATATCGACCACATTAATTCACAAATACTATCCACCATCACACTTATATATTAAAACTTTATGGGTCCGTAACTCCGAAAATATGGGTCGCCGCCAATTTTTTTATTTATTATTTTTTTCTTAAAATTCAATTTTCTATCACCCAAAATAATTTTTTTTTATTTGGAGCTACTTCCGTAAACTAGATTTAAGCCCTTATTTGTATTTGAAACAAGCATTTAGCAGGGTGGGTGTGTGTTAGTAAAACAATAATATTTTGACAGACTCGAACCCAAAAAAAATCCGTTAACGCATCGACAATAAATGGTTTATTCTACCATGCTTGATTTTTCTCTAATGTCGATCGGTATCAGCACTGTTGCCTACTCGACCGTTCAGAAATGCTAGAAACAAAAAAGGGCTAGATATGACTATATTTTTTAAATGATTAAAAGCTGCATTAAACATCTCAGGATTTTATTATTGATTTTTTTACTTTAATGTCATATAGGCTTAAAATTAACTTCGTAAGCAGATTTTCATATTTATATTAAATACATATGTATGTATATCTGGTTGATGGGATCAACTCTGAGTTAGACATGTTCTAAAAAGTATTTAAGTGAAAATTTAAAAAGTGAACTTTTTATTTTCGATTTTCTATAAAAGTAGAGCAGTACACAGATATTCATTACATATAAAATTATTTTGTAATGCACTTATACACTTATTTTTCATGAATATATGTATTTGTATTGTATATTAAAATTAAAATATAATAAGAGAATTCAGAGCACAAAAAATATAAACTGAAGTGATTTCAAATAAATTCCATTTCAGACTAGAGTATAACATACCAGATCAACTTTTTATACGGAGATTTGTTAAAAAAGTTATATCCATCCGGTTAAACTTTTTCGTATGAAGTATTTGTTACAAAAATTAAAATAAGAAATAGCTAGGAAGAAAAATTGGTAGATCTTCCGGCTAGATAAAATCTAGCCATTGAAAAAAACGCTAGATCTAGCCGGAAATCGGCTGAATTGGCAACTTTGGTTGTCAGTGCTAGTTATTAATATTTGGAGCATTTTTGACATAACACAAAAAGTGTTAAAGAAAATTATGGAAAGTGAATTAAGAAAAAAACAAAATAGGTCAAAAGCCGACGAAAAATTGTAAATTTAATAATAATGATATGAGGCTTGCAAAAATAATGAAATAAACATACATATGGATGGATACATATCTATATAATATATATTATGTACTATATATTACCCAGTTGGCCACGTCCTTAAGGCATCCGCAATAACGTGTGGACGTCAATTTTATTTTAACAACGACATAAAGGTAATGGGCAGCTGGAACAGGTCGTCAAAGACATTTTCGAAAAAATGTCGCGTATATCGTGCTCGATTACAAGAAGCAATGCCGCCATCTTGTCGTCAATGAGTTGTCAGCGAGAAAAGAAAAATAAAATACTCTGACGGATTTATAAATTTATAAATTAATTTATTTTTTTTGATGTAGAGGCTGGGGTACGAGCCTGGACTGTGCAATTCCTTACTGCCACCTCAGGTACAGTACCCGTAAATTTTCAACAGCGGAAAATAACATATTCGTTTATCATAAAAAAAGTTTTATATAAGGCGTACATATGTACCTATTGCGTCATAAGTTTGTTAAGGTGTTTTCATTAAAGGCAACATTTAAGGTGCCAGAAGACAATATAAGAGACTGTCGCTCATCTTCTGGTCAACAATGTTTGATAGAAACTATAAGACATAATCGATTGTGTTGTCGTCAAAAGTGCTTACATTATGCTGCGAGAATGACAAGTTTCTTGTAATTGTCGCTTTGAAAACCTAGTCGACGGGTTACAAATCCAGTATGAATCGTTGACGACAATGTCGTGTGCGACAACCTGGCCAACTGGGTAGCTGGATACTAGTATAACTCAAATTTTGTACATCACTTAGGTTTTTTGATATGTATGTATGTATGTATATCGTACAAAACTAAATAAAGTTATAAACCAAGACAGTGCAACCGGATTTAAATAAACTTTATAATTTATATATGTATGTATGTACATACTATGTACATATTTATGTATCTGATAAGCAGAAACTTTCAAGTGATATGTGTTAAGCTAAATAACTATTTTTGAAAAGGCGATTGATAAGTTAATTTAAGAAAATTAATACGAACTTGTGTATACGTACATTTAATCCACGATGGATCATTTTCAAGCAACATTGGATCCCCGCAAGCAAGAGCTTTTGGAAGCTCGATTTATTGGAGCAAGGGTAAGTTAAAGTGTGTTTTTAACCAACGTTTAAATAAACCAATCATAAAACATTAATTTTGAAACTATAAAATAAAGTAATATTTGTATTTTCATACCCAAAACAACAATGTTTTGAGTAATATAGGCTCTCTGGCTCAGATTTTTACTCTAAATCCAGAGATATAATAGTAACCAGTGCGTTTCTAGGCATGTGATCAAAGGTAATGACAGGAAAGATCACAGTATAGAGACCAAAAAATCTAAGTCTGCAAAATACTCTACCCTCTAATCCGGACACCCATCACCCAGGTGGCCACCAACTCCTAAAATAAATTATATTGCAATATTCAATATATACATATGTATAACATACTTTCAGAGAGCTATTAAACAAGTATAACATCTTGACTTCTGAATTAATAAAAACACAAATAGTAAATAATATATATATGTATGCGTGTATGTGGTAAACGAATTCCACAACCGCGCCAATCGCGCTACAAAAGATTAATATAAATACGAGAAATACATCCTGTGCTGTAATTTATTTGAGACATTATAAACGCATTAGATGCAAAAAAAATTCAAACGATATAAACCACGTTAAATTGTAACAACTCTAAAATTCTTAGATCCAAGCTTAGGTGATTACCACTGTTAGCCCTGAAAACTAAGGCCTTAGTCATATCAGGTTTTTGAATTTAATTTCACACACATAAAATTTTCATCACCTTTATCAAACAAAATTCCCTACTCTTCCGGCAACCCCATTCTTTACCTAACGTTTTTATGTTATCCCAGCGGGAAAACTGGGGATTGATTACATACATATGTAATGGAAGATATAATGTACTATTTTCCAAAGCAAAACAATAATTCCTTTAAAAACGAGAAGATAATTTGATCACAGACAAAATTACACATTGCTTACCACGTGTATTATCACTTTTTACGAAGAAGGAATGTATTATTTTTGCTTGTTCATTGCGAATTCATTACTTTCCTAGGACACGTTCTGTGTTAACAATAATGAATTCTGGAATGAAAAATTATATGTACATGCTGTACATTACTCTCTCGTTTACTATTCATTACCTTTTCCCGCTGGGATATTTTTAATTTCCAAAAATATGTATGTAGATACATAAGTATATTTTTTCTATCGCTTGATGTCAATGTGAGTTTGTAGATACTTTTCTGAAAAATTTTAATACTGAGAGCCTAGTATAATATGAGAAATGCTGTGAGTGGTGGGTGCGCTTTGTATAATTAACAAACTTATAAATAAATAAATTATTTAATTATCGTATTATTGAAATATTTCTTCTTTCGTACACAGCAATAATAATGAACACAAATTTAGTAAATTTACTGAGTAAGAAAGATGTAGTAAATATGTTATGTGGTTTTTTTCTTGTATTTTAATTTTATATGTATTTTCCTTGGGAGAACTAATTTTTGTTGAGTAGTATTTAGTAGTAGTATATCTGATAAATTTTGTTTAACTCTTTGCCAAATTGTGTCGTTCAAATAT